>CAWKYE010000035.1:0-406000 GCA_963853835.1 Calendula officinalis | reverse complement strand
GTAATAGCACTCCCACACCTAGCCGCCTGGTCGATGGATTTCTCTGCTGCTAGAAGGAAGTTAACGGACTAAAGCTTCTCAAGTTATAATCTGTTCGTCCCGAAGAACACGATCCATACACCATAGCATTAGATTACAAACCGGATACGAGTGAGAGAAAGAAACGGAAGAAAGGATTTGAAGTTCTTACCCACGAACACAATTCTTGAACTCGATCCTCTTGCGACCGCCTTCACGTTGCCGGAAAGAATCATGATCGGAAGGATGAGGGTTCTCGGTAATACTATGTGGCAGCCGAGAGGGTTAGGGATGATTAGAAGGAATTGTCGGCAATTAGGTTGAGCATAAAATGATAGCTTATTCGTCCTTAATACTTCCGCAAGGCTGAGATGGAAAAATTGCCGTGTAAGGCTTGACACAAGCCCAAACTTCCGAGCCCATTTAACTACTAGTCCACTAGCCTTTTCTTATTACCGTAAATTTGGGCTCAAAGGTTAATTATACCGAAAGCTTATAAGAATCTGCCTTTTATGCGATCTGCTCTCGCGGATATCGGCCTTGGCCTTTGGCCGGCCCAACTCAAAAGAACACAATCCCTTCTTAGTATTAACTAACCAATCCACGCCCGAGACGAACTAATTAATTTAGTTTAATAATGTATGAATGTCTATATATAAAAATAATAAAGTGTCCGAATAATTAAAACGTCTAAATGATACGAACCGACTATAAAAAAAACGTCGAATTATTAAATTTAGTTAATTTCATCTTGCTAAATTTTATTAAGATTAATTATCAAATTTTCAGGGCGTTACAACTCAACTCCACTTAAATCAGACTTCGTCCCCGAAGTCATCGCTCGGAAGAAACTCAGAGTAGTAATCCCGCGTCTCAACTCATACTCGCCAACGACACACGTCCTCAAATGGGGAAAGAAAACAAAATGATAAGGTTAAGAATGGAAAGGAAATTCATCAGGGTATCCTACGACATGCATACTCAAATGGAAAAGAAGAATAAAAACGATAAAGTTATGAATAGAAAGAAGCTCTTCATGGTGAATTTACTTAATAGGAAATGAACTGCAGATCACGTAAGTGCTCATACAATTATCCGCCTCTAGTGGCGCAAAACGATAAGGCTAAAAGAAATAAGGTCAGGATGCTCACTATGGATCTCAGTATGCAAAGAAAATGTTGATAATGAGCATAAAATACACCACGATACTCTACTGAAGGCGTCTTCTTGCTCTCGCATTCGGATACAGTTGTTACACTCAGCGATTAACGTCGCGTTGAATCACCGATTCAACTCCACTTGGAAATTTACTATTGATTTGTTGACGATACCAGAGGCTCAGCGTAGTACCAGGTCATCCAACCCATTTGCACAATCACACTCGGATCTCTCATGACGATAACAAGTTTTTATGGAAAATTCTCTTCCCGCACAACTCCCTCAAATGACCACTTACACATTTTAGCAACAGGTAAAAAAAATTTCGTTACCGACAATTTCTACCAAAATGACTCGGAAGGTCCTCCACTCTATGGGTCAGCAGTCGTTAACAGCATAATAAATAATTTAGCGGTTTACACCATTATCAATTAATATAAAAAGCATGCACATAAATCACAAGGAAATACATATCGAACAGAATTCTCATATACTCAGGTATATAACTCCAAAATATGATCTGGAAATATAACTCAGAAGTCCCACTCAGAAATAACTCAAAAACATATCTCAGGAATGTAACTCGAAAATGTATAACTCAGGAGCAAGCTCATAAGGTAATAATATTTACAAGTAATAGCATTAGGTATCAATCACATTTTTACTCATTCTTATTACTATTCGCGTGTTCCAATTTACCAGCTTATAATACTTGGAATGATATACTCTCTCTCAACCGTGTTATTGGTTCTCAAAATAACTCTTCTTTAACATTATATTGTTACCTTACTCTATTAGGTTTGCATATTACCGCTGTTGATAACCCTTTAAATAGTTCAAATTAACGATCTTGTCATTTAATTCCCTTTAATAGGTTCTCATTCTATTACATTTAGTGGTTTCTCGATAATATTTTAATAGATGTTTTCTCATTCATCTAGTTTAACGATCAATAATAGTCTGTTTCACTGATTTTTCATAATTTAAAGTGTCTCTTGATTATTTTGACCATATATTTACTCATTAAATTCCCGTTACCCAGTAAAAATTCCAATTAAGTTTCATACTCTTATTCATAATGACTTCTCGTTACTCAAATTACAAATTAATTCCTTAGTTCTCATTTACTCAATTCGCAGTTACACTTTATTCTAAATCTTACGGTTTACTCACGGTTCATCAATTCAGTACATTCTCGTCTTTTCGAAATTTCTCCTAAGTTCAATATGAATTTATTGAATAGATGTTCTCATCTCAAGTTTAATAATTATTCATAAATAGAGTTTTCTCATATAATTTTATAATACCTCAAAACTCATAACACTTTATAATATTTCAAAAATTTGAATAAAACTTCCCGTTAATTTAATACTTTTCTCTTTTGACTCATTTTATTAATTTGCTTATGTAACTCGATTTGTAAATTTCTTATAACTCAAAATTACTCCATAATTAATCAAAATAAAATTTTATCATTTAGCTCGTTTTTAATAATAACTCATTACCAACAAATTACCGATCTCCTTTTAACTCATTTTCCTAAAAATTTCATTGTAGTAGTTTTCTCATATACGACTCATTAATAAGTTCTCATCACTTTAATTTAATGATTTCTCATTATCACATTTATAACCACCCAAGAATAAGTATACTGTCTTATTTTGTATATAATTGTAATATTACTACTTCCCTTTTGCACGATATTCATTCAACCCAATTAACTTGATTTGTTAATTTCTCCAGTAAACCCGATCTATCATTTTGTTGTAAACTCTATAATTACCCATAGAATAAATTTAATTATTCTCAACTGCTTGATTTGATAGTTACTCTTATAATTTATTTGATCAATTATATGTATCTAGATTTCGCACTTTAAATTCATACCAACAAAATCTCTCTGCATAAGCATCATGCTCATACTATTTGTAAATAATAATTAATGATAATAATTTCTTCACAATTTTTCCTTTTTACCCCTACTCAACTCCACTTGGAGAAAAACTCGTCCTCGAGTTTGGAACTAGTATTGTCTATCAAAATAAACAAGCAATTACGTAGTCACACAAACAATTAGGATACACATACTAAATTCACCATAACAAGCATTGGTCCATCGTTCCCCTCAAAATCTCCCCCTAACCAACCAAAAGTCCTGTGTGTACGGTAATAGGGGCCCTCTATTACTTTCGACACATGCTTTTGTTTGGTCACGAGTATATCCCAAAGTTCACAACTTCCCACACATAAAAATAATCCACATCAAATCACTCTCAGAAGAAAGAAAAGTTTACTTTCAATATCTGATAAATACAGATATGCACTCAGCTGGGGGTACTCAAAACCTCATAAACATTACTCAGAAAATCATGCGTATATTTAGTCTCGTACGCGATACTCGGATAACTCAGATTCATAGAAATATTTCTACTTAGTTATTTTCACAATACAAATCTCCTTTTAAACTTTTCATTTGGATATGCCATTTATCATTCCTCATAAATATAACTTATATCCTCTCCACAGTTATATTAATTTTATTGTAATTTGTGAGCATGTCGATTAATATCTTTTTGATCAGAGTTCTCAGTTATTGCATTCCTCGTTTAATTTGATTCAATTTATCTCTCTTTTACTCGTTTTTAAATAGATCATCATCAAATTGATGACGTTAGCTTCCTCTTAATCCTCTTAAATAATTACTCTTCAATATGAGCTTCAATAATATCTGATTAATTTGACTCAGCAATTTCTCAATTAGTTAGTCTATTAAACTTACATAGTTTATTTTAAGCTATCAGTGTGAACTCATTAATCTGTCACTTAACTTATCATCCACATTTAGTTTTGCACTCGGCAATTTAACCTACTAACTCGAAATGTTTTTCCCATTTTATCTCAATTTAATGATTCTTAAATAAATACTAACTTGTTGACCTTAATATGGAATCTGCTTAACTATTATATCTCGTGATTCGTTGTATTCACGACAATTTTAATTTCTCATCTAGATAACTCCTCTTTTAACCCTGCTCAATAATTCTCTTTTAGATCCTGTTAATAATTCTCGTTTAGCTAAATGTAATTATTTCCCATTTTATTGACTTAATAGTTCTTTCTTTTACTCAACTTGGTAAATCCTCTTAAAAATATTCTTAATCAATTTTACTTACTAATCTCTGATTTACTCGTTTTAATTGACTCAGTCTATTAAATGTTTTCTCCCATATGAAAGATTTTAATATTCTCCCAAAACGAATATTAAGTACTCCTCTTTAATGTTAATAATTTTCTCATTTCTCATTTACTCAAATCATGTTTCTCATTACACAGCTTATGAATCTTATATAATAAATTAACATCCCATTATTACATTTTTGGTTAGGATTTCTCAGAATTTATAAAATTCACCTCAACTCTATTAGGTGTTCCTCTAATTTGAAACTTTTGTTATTTTCTCATTAGCATTTATAATTTCACATTTCCCAGTATATATATTTCATATATATAAATATGGAACTCTAAGAATTAAAATCGAAATCATGCTCAAATTAAGCTCTAAATTATTCACAAAATTATGTAATCTCATAATAGTATATCTATATACATATATGTTTAGCCATACAATCCACAAGTAATTCTCTCAGGATATAAACCGAAAATTCTCAGAATATGCTACTCGTCTATACTCAGAATATAGCAAAATCTCAATTAAATAATACTCTTAAATATTACCGGTAGTAGGAAGCGAGAGGTCGACGTGACATGCTGTATGTTTGATGTGGAAAATTTTTCTCAGACAAATACTTGACTCTTTTCTCGTTATAAAACTTGATACTCAAACTTGAGTTTGAATTCGCCCCTTGCGAACCCAAATCCCTCAAGTCAGAGCTCTGATACCAACTTGTAACACCCTAAAATTTACAAGATTTTTAAAATTTTTGAAAACAAAATTATAATCAAAAGGTCCCAATAACTCGAATAATTAAATCCCAATAATAGTATTTTCATTTAAAAATATATTTAATGCGGAGATAGTTAAAATTAAGTGTTTTTAAAATATTAAATGCCGTCCACATCGGTAATGAAAGATACAGCGGTCAACCGTCCACCTTCTCCTTTCCTCTGCTGGTACCTGAAACAATGTGGGGGAAAATAGGGGTCAGCTGGAGAAGCTGAGTGAATATCTCAAAATGCAAACAATCGTAACATACAACACATGAGGGCACATCGGTGTACTCCTACTCAGAATCTACTCGATTATTTACTCAGATTTATTTCTCGGATTTTATTACTCAGATTTTAATTTATATAGCGCGCTTGTGTGATTTGGGACGAGAGATCAACCTTGCCCCTCCTCACACCTCAGATAGGCGTAAGCAAAAACTCAGACGGGAGTGATCCCAAAACTCAGACGGGACCTCAACACCTGTACTCTTCGGTGTTGAGTCAAAAAGGCCTGGCACCAGTACTCTTCGGTGCCAAGTCAAAACGTCTGACACCAGTGCTCTTCGGTGTCAAGTCAAATATAAACTCAGACGGGAATAATCCCAAAAACTCAGATGTGTGTTATTATGTTTTATTATCTCTTTAACATAATTATCTCAGATTGCCCTAGCAAGTAATAGCACAGAATGACTCTGTGCCGAGCTCAGTTACCCAGGCACAATGTCTCAGATCATGAAATAATAAACAGCTGCTCAGATACTCAGATAACAGATCAAACTCAGATAACAATTATGGTTCAACTAGTATAACACATAAGTCATGCATGTACAACGTTAAAACTGAATACACGGTGAGAATACTCACCTCGAGAAACGTAAGCTCCAAAGGTTCCCGACAATCAGAAGGACAGCACGTTATCTCCTAGATGGTCCTAAAACCAAAAAGCGAAACCCGGAATTATAATCCTACCCGAGGGCTTATTTCAGAAAACTGGCAGCCCCCGTCAGTATCACGGAAACTGCCATAACTCCTAAACGGTTCATTAGATTTTCCCCATCTTTTTACCATGGCTAGAAGACAATCAGAAGTACAATTTACTGTGAGACGGTCACTGGCCAAAACAGATTCTAAGTGTCTCAAAACAGTGATGAAAGGCGGACATGATGCACAGGTCATTTTCCTAACAGCAGCTTATTAAAATGGCTATAACTTTTAAACCGTAAATCGGATTGATGAGAGGGTTGCGGTTTTGAAAAGCTAACTCAAAAATCAAGGTACCAGCACGGGCCAAAAGTCCAAACAAGCAATTTAACCAGGTCAAAAACTACACGAACTAGAACAGTATAATCTGCCCACTACGTTTTTAATTAAACCCGACTTATTGATCCGCCCCCGGTCCATAAAACTTGGTTATTCCCTACTATGAAACCCGACATGTTCACAAATCAGATCATTCGACCTAAGACAGTTTTTAAGACTTAATGGCACCAAGTATTCCCGGTTGGGAACCTAGAACCCTACGGGTTCGGTTCCCTTTCGGTATAGCATTCCGATTCTCATCACTAATCAATTCAAACCGAAAACTAACTAGGCTCGGTGTCAACTACTAGCATGCAGCCCTAAGGTTCCTTTAGACAACAACTTAGAACGAAAAAGGTTCCCGAACAAAAACGATAATGAC
Organism: Calendula officinalis; assembly: GCA_963853835.1. Lineage (NCBI taxonomy): Eukaryota > Viridiplantae > Streptophyta > Magnoliopsida > Asterales > Asteraceae > Calendula > Calendula officinalis. The sequence continues at coordinate 399,195 of CAWKYE010000035.1, read as the reverse complement.
GATAATAAGGAACAAAGGACTACCGTAATAGCACTCCCACACCTAGCCGCCTGGTCGATGGATTTCTCTGCTGCTAGAAGGAAGTTAACGGACTAAACCTTCTCAAGTTATAATCTGTTCGTCCCGAAGAACACGATCCATACACCATAGCATTAGATTACAAACCGGATACGAGTGAGAGAAAGAAACGGAAGAAAGGATTTGAAGTTCTTACCCACGAACACAATTCTTGAACTCGATCCTCTTGCGACCGCCTTCACGTTGCCGGAAAGAATCATGATCGGAAGGATGAGGGTTCTCGGTAATACTATGTGGCAGCCGAGAGGGTTAGGGGTGATTAGAAGGAATTGTCGGCAATTAGGTTGAGCATAAAATGATAGCTTATTCGTCCTTAATACTTCCGCAAGGCTGAGATGGAAAAATTGCCGTGTAAGGCTGGACACAAGCCCAAACTTCCGAGCCCATTTAACTACTAGTCCACTAGCCTTTTCTTATTACCGTAAATTTGGGCTCAAAGGTTAATTATACCGAAAGCTTATAAGAATCTGCCTTTTATGCGATCTGCTCTCGCGGATATCGGCCTTGGCCTTTGGCCGGCCCAACTCAAAAGAACACAATCCCTTCTTAGTATTAACTAACCAATCCACGCCCGAGACGAACTAATTAATTTAGTTTAATAATGTATGAATGTCTATATATAAAAATAATAAAGTGTCCGAATAATTAAAAGGTCTAAATGATACGAACCGACTATAAAAAAAACGTCGAATTATTAAATTTAGTTAATTTCATCTTGCTAAATTTTATTAAGATTAATTATCAAATTTTCAGGGCGTTACAGTGTGACAAAAGGTGCTATACTAAAACATTCATAACTTTCAGCTCGGGTGTACGTTTCACGCCCACGAGTAACCAAAATTGCTGGTTCGTTCGTCACTGCCAAGAACAAGTTCGGCCCGAACTCTTCAATGTTCCCGGCCCGAACTTCATTTTCGGGCCGAACTTCAACCTCGGCCCGAACTCCGACCTCGGCCCGAACTCCGACCTCGGCCCGAACATCATCCTCGGTCCGAACACCGAACTTCGACCAGAACACCACTTCGGCCAGAACACCACTTCGGCCCGAACATCCCACTTCGGCCTGAACTCCACTTCGGCCCGAACATCCCTCTTCGGCCCGAACTCTTCAATATCCAAGATTGTGTGACAAAAGGTGCTATACTAAAACATTCATAACTTTCAGCTCGGGTGTCCGTTTCACGCCCACGAGTAACCAAAATAGATGGTTCGTTCGTCACTGCCAAGAACAAGTTCGTCCCGAACTCTTCACTGTTCCCGGCCCGAACTTCATTTTCGGCACGAACTTCAATCTCGGCCCGAACTTCAACCTCGTCCCGAACTCCGAACTCGGCCCGAACTTCAACCTCGGCCCGAACATCATCCTCGGCCCGAACACCGAACTTCGGCCCGAACACCACTTCGGCCCGAACACCACTTCGGCCCGAACACCACTTCGGCCCGAACACCACTTCGGCCCGAACATCCCACTTCGGCCAGAACATCCCACTTCGGCCCGAACTCTTCAATATCCAAAATTGTGTGACAAAAGGTGCTATACTAAAACATTCATAACTTTCAGCTCGGGTGTCCGTTTCTCGCCCACGAGTAACCAAAATAGCTGGTTCGTTCGTCACTGCCAAGAACAAGTTCGGCCCAAACACTTCACTGTTCCCGGCCCGAACTTCATTTTCGGCCCGAACTTCAACCTCGGCCCGAACTCCGACCTCGGCCCGAACTTCGACCTCGGCCCGAACATCATCCTCGGCCCGAACATCATCCTCGGCCCGAACACCGAACTTCGGCCCGAACACCACTTCGGCCCGAACATCCCACTTCGGCCCGAACACCACTTCAGCCCGAACATCCCTCTTCGGCCTGAACTCTTCAATATCCAAGATTGTGTAACAAAAGGTGCTATACTAAAACATTCATAACTTTCAGCTCGGGTGTCCGTTTCACGCCCACGAGTAACCAAAATAGATGGTTCGTTCGTCACTGCCAAGAACAAGTTCGTCACGAACTCTTCACTGTTCCCGGCCCGAACTTCATTTTCGGCACGAACTTCAACCTCGGCCCGAACTTCAACCTCGTCCTGAACTCCGACCTCGGCCCGAACTTCAACCTCTGCCCGAACATCATCCTCGGCGCGAACACCGAACTTCGGCCCGAACACCACTTCGGCCCGAACACCACTTCGGCCCGAACATCCCACTTCGGCCCGAACACCACTTCGGCCCGAACATCCCACTTCGGCCCGAACTCTTCAATATCCAAGATTGTATGACAAAACGTGCTATACTAAAACATTCTTAACTTTCAGCTCGGGTGTCCGTTTCATGCCCACGAGTAACCAAAATAGCTTGTTCGTTCGTCACTGCCAAGAACAAGTTCGGCCCGAACTCTTCACTGTTCCCGGCCCGAACTTCATTTTCGGCCCGAACTTCAACCTCGGCCCGAACTCCGACCTCGGCCCGAACTTCAACCTCGGCCCGAACTTCATCCTCGGCCCGAGCACCGAACTTCGGCCCGAACACCACTTCGGCCCGAACACCACTTCGGCAAGAACATCCCACTTCGGCCCGAACACCACTTCGGCCCGAACATCCCTCTTCGGCCCGAACTCTTCAATATCCAAGATTGTGTGACAAAAGGTGCTATACTAAAACATTCATAACTTTCAGCTCGGGTGTCCGTTTCACGCCCACGAGTAACAAAAATAGCTGGTTCGTTCGTCACTGCCAAGAACAAGTTCGGCCCGAACTCTTCACTGTTCCCGGCCCGAACTTCAACCTCGGCCCGAACTTCAACCTCGGCCCGAACATCATCCTCGGCCCGAACACCGAACTTCGGCCCGAACACCACTTCGGCCAGAACACCACTTCGGCCCGAACATCCCACTTCGGCCCGAACAGCACTTCGGCCCGAACATCCCTCTTTGGCCCGAACTCTTCAATATCCAAGATTGTGTGACAAAAGGTGCTATACTAAAACATTCATAACTTTCAGCTCGGGTGTCCGTTTCACGCCCACGAGTAACCAAAATAGATGGTTCGTTCGTCACTGCCAAGAACAAGTTCGTCCCGAACTCTTCACTGTTCCCGGCCCGAACTTCATTTTCGGCACGAACTTCAACCTCGGCCCGAACTTCAACCTCGCCCCGAACTCCGAACTCGGCCCGAACTTCAACCTCGGCCCGAACATCATCCTCGGCCCGAACACCGAACTTCGGCCCGAACACCACTTCAGCCCGAACACCACTTCGGCCCGAACACCACTTCGGCCCGAACATCCCACTTCGGCCAGAACATCCCACTTCGGCCCGAATTCTTCAATATCCAAAATTGTGTGACAAAAGGTGCTATACTAAAATATTCAAAACTTTCAGCTCGGGTGTCCGTTTCTCGCCCACGAGTAACCAGAATAGCTGGTTCGTTCGTCACTGCCAAGAACAAGTTCGGCCCGAACACTTCACTGTTCCCGGCCCGAACTTCATTTTCGGCCCGAACTTCGTCCTCGGCCCGAACTTCAACCTCGGCCCGAACTCCGACCTCGGCCCGAACTTCAACCTCGGCCTGAACATCATCCTCGGCCCGAACACCGAACTTCGGCCGGAACACCACTTCGGCCCGAACACCACTTCGGCCCGAACATCCCACTTCGGCCCGAACACCACTTCGGCCCGAACATCCCTCTTCGGCCTGAACTCTTCAATATCCAAGATTGTGTGACAAAAGGTGCTATACTAAAACATTCATAACTTTCAGCTCGGGTGTCCGTTTCACGCCCACGAGTAACCAAAATAGATGGTTCGTTCGTCACTGCCAAGAACAAGTTCGTCCCGAACTCTTCACTGTTCCCGGCTCGAACTTCATTTTCGGCACGAACTTCAACCTCGGCCCGAACTTCAACCTCGTCCTGAACTCCGACCTCGGCCCGAACTTCAACCTCGGCCCGAACATCATCCTCGGCCAGAACACCGAACTTCGGCCCGAACACCACTTCGGCCCGAACACCACTTCGGCCCGAACATCCCACTTCGGCCAGAACATCCCACTTCGGCCCGAACTCTTCAATATCCAAGATTGTGTGACAAAAGGTGCTATACTAAAACATTCATAACTTTCAGCTCGGGTGTCCGTTTCTCGCCCACGAGTAACCAAAATAGCTGGTTCGTTCGTCACTGCCAAGAACAAGTTCGGCCCGAACACTTCACTGTTCCCGGCCCGAACTTCATTTTCGGCCGAACTTCATTTTCGGCCCGAACTTCAACCTCGGCCCGAACTTCAACCTCGGCCCGAACTCCGACCTCGGCCCGAACTTCAACCTCGGCCCGAACATCATCCTCGGCCCGAACACCGAACTTCGGCCCGAACACCATTTCGGCCCGACCATCCCACTTCAGCCCGAACACCACTTCGGCCCGAACATCCCTCTTCGGCCCTAACTCTTCAATATCCAAGATTGTGTGACAAAAGGTGCTATACTAAAACATTCATAACTTTCAGCTCGGGTGTACGTTTCACGCCCACGAGTAACCAAAATTGCTGGTTCGTTCGTCACTGCCAAGAACAAGTTCGGCCCGAACTCTTCACTGTTCCCGGCCCGAACTTCATTTTCGGCCCGAACTTCAACCTCGGCCGGAACTCCGACCTCGGCCCGAACTCCGACCTCGGCCCGAACATCATCCTCGGTTCGAACACCGAACTTCGACCAGAACACAACTTCGGCCCGAACACCACTTCGGCCCGAACATCCCACTTCGGCCCGAACACCACTTCGGCCCGAACATCCTTCTTCGGCACGAACTCTTCAATATTTAAGATTGTGTGACAAAAGGTGCTATACTAAAACATTCATAACTTTCAGCTCGGGTGTCCGTTTCACGCCCACGAGTAACCAAAATAGCTGGTTCGTTCGTCACTGCCAAGAACAAGTTCGGCCCGAACTTCAACCTCGGCCCGAACTTCAACCTCGGCCCGAACTTCAACCTCGGCCCGAACTTCAACCTCGGCCCGAACTTCAACCTCGGCCCGAACTTCAACCTCGGCCCGAACTTCAACCTCCGCCCGAACATCATCCTCGGCCCGAACACCGAACTTCGGCCCGAACACCACCTCGGCCCGAACACCACTTCGGCCCGAATATCCCACTTCGGCCCGACACCACTTCGGCCCGAACATCCCTCTTCGGCCCGAAGTCTTCAATATCCAAGATTGTGTGACAAAAGGTGTTATACTAAAATATTCATAAGTTTTAGCTCGGGTGTCCGTTTGACGCCCAGGAGTAACCAAAATAGCTGGTTCGTTAATCACTGCCAAGAACAAGTTCGGCCCGAACTCTTCACTGTTCCCGGCCTGAACTTCATTTTCGGCCCGAACTGCAACCTCGGCCCGAACTCCGACCTTGGCCCGAACTTCAACCTCGGCCCGAACATCATCCTCGGCCCGAACACCGTACTTCGGCCCGAACACCACACTTCGGCCCGAACACCACTTCGGCCCGAATATCCCTCTTCGGCCCGAACACTTCAATATCCAAGGTTGTGTGACAAAAGGTGCTATACTAAAACATTCATAACTTTCAGCTCGGGTGTCCGTTTCACGCCCACGAGTAACCAAAATAGCGGGTTCGTTCGTCACTGCCAAAAACAAGTTCGGCCCGAACTCTTCACTGTTCCCGGCCCGAACTTCATTTTCGGCCCGAACTTCAACCTCGGCCCGAACATCAACCTCGGCCCCAACTCCGACCTCGGCCCGAACTTCAACCTCGGCTCGAACATCATCCTCGGCCCGAACACCGAACTTCGGCCCGAGCACCACTTCGGCCCGAACACCACTTCGGCCCGAACATCACACTTCGGCCCGAATACCACTTCGGCCCGAACATCCCTCTTCGGCCCGAACTCTTCAATATCCAAGATTGTGTGACAAAAGGTGCTATACTAAAATATTCATAACTTTCAGCTTGAGTGTCCGTTTCACGCCCACGAGTAACCAAAATAGCTGGTTCGTTCATCACTGCCAAGAACAAGTTCGGCCCGAACTCTTTACTGTTTCCGGCCCAAACTTCATTTTCGGCCGAACTTCAACCTCGGCCCGAACTCCGACCTCGGCCCGAACTCCGACCTCGGCCCGAACTTCAACCTCTGCCCGAACATCATCCTCGGCCCGAACACCAAACTTCGGCCAGAACACCACTTCGGCACGAACATCCCACTTCGGCCCGAACATCACTTCGCCCCGAACATCCCTCTTCGGCCCGAACTCTTCAATATCCAAGATTGTGTGACAAAAGGTGTTATACTAAAACATTCATAACTTTCAGCTCGGGTGTCCGTTTCACGCCCTCGAGTAACCAAAATAGCTGGTTCATTCGTCACTGCCAAGAACAAGTTCGGCCCGAACTCCTCACTGTTCCCGGCCCGAACTTCAACCTCGGCCCGAACTTCAACCTCGGCCCGAACTCCGACCTCGGCCCGAACTTCAACCTCGACCCGAACATCATCCTCGGGCCGAACACCGAACTTCGGCCCGAACACCACTTCGGCCCGAACACCACTTCGACCCGAACATCCCACTTCGGCCCGAACACCACTTCGGCCCGAACATCCCTCTTCGGGCCGAACTCTTCAATATCCAAGATTGTGGGACAAAAGGTGCTATACTAAAACATTCATAACTTTCAGCTCGGGTGTCCGTTTCACGCCCACGAGTAACCAAAATAGATGGTTCGTTCGTCACTGCCAAAAACAAGTTCGGCCCGAACTCTTCACTGTTCCCGGCCCGAACTTCATTTTCGGCCCGAACTTCAACCTCGGCCCGAACATCAACCTCGGCCCCAACTCCGACCTCGGCCCGAACTTCAACCTCGGCTCGAACATCATCCTCGGCCCGAACACCGAACTTCGGCCCGAGCACCACTTCGGCCCGAACACCACTTCGGCCCGAACATCACACTTCGGCCCGAACACCACTTCGGCCCGAACATCCCACTTCGGCCCGAACACCACTTCGGCCCGAACATCCCTCTTCGGCCCGAACTCTTCAATATCCAAGATTGTGTGACAAAAGGTGTTATACTAAAACATTCATAACTTTCAGCTCGGGTGTCCGTTTCATGCCCACGAGTAACCAAAATAGCTGTTCGTTTGTCACTGCCAAGAACAAGTTCGGCCCGAACTCTTCACTGTTCCCGGCCCGAACTTCATTTTCGGCCCGAACTTAAACCTCGGCCCGAACTCCAACCTCGGCCCGAACTTCAACCTCGGTCCGAACATCATCCTCGACCCGAACACCGAACTTCGGCCCGAACAACACTTCGGACCGAACACCACTTCGGCCCGAACATCCCACTTCGGCCCGAACACCATTTCGGCCCGAACATCCATCTACGCCCCGAACTCTTCAATATCCAAGATTGTGTGACAAAAGGTGCTATACTAAAACATTCATAACTTTCAGCTCAGGTGTCCGTTTCACGCCCACGAGTAACCAAAATAGCTGGTTCGTTCGTCACTGCCAAGAACAAGTTCGACCCGAACTCTTCACTGTTCCCGGCCCGAACTTCATTTTCGGCCCGAACATCAACCTCGGCCCGAACTTCAACCTCGGCCCGAACTCCGACCTCGGCCCGAACTTCAACCTCAGCCCGAACATCATCGTCGGCCCGAACACCGAACTTCGGCCCGAACACCACTTCAGCCCGAACATCCCACTTCGGCCCGAACACCACTTCGGCCCGAACATCCCTCTTCGGCCCGAACTCTTCAATATCCAAGATTGTGTGACAAAAGGTGCTATACTAAAACATTCATAACTTTCAGCTCGGGTGTCCGTTTCACGCCCACGAGTAACCAAAATAGCTAGTTCGTTCGTCACTGCCAAGAACAAGTTCGGCCCGAACTCTTCACTGTTCCCGGCCCGAACTTCATTTTCGGCTCGAACTTCAACCTCGGCCCGAACTGCAACCTCGGTCCAAACTCCGACCTCGGCCCGAACTTCAACCTCGGCCCGAACGTCATCCTCGGCCCGAACACCGAACTTCGGCCCGTACACCACTTCGGCCCGAACACCACTTCGGCCCGAACACCACTTCGGCCCAAACATCCCACTTCGGCCCGAACACCACTTCGGCCCGAACATCCCTCTTCGGCCCGAACTCTTCAATATCCAAGATTGTGTGACAAAAGGTGCTATACTAAAACATTCATAACTTTAAGCTCGGGTATCCGTTTCACGCACACGAGTAACCAAAATAGCTGGTCCGTTCGTCACTGCCAAGAACAAGTTCGGCCCGAACTCTTCACTGTTCCCGGCCCGAACTTCAATTTCGGCCCGAACTCCGACCTCGGCCCGAACTTCAACCTCGGCCCGAACATCATCCTCGGCCCGAACTCCGAACTTCGGCCCGAACAACACTTCGGTCCGAACACCACTTCGGCCCGAAGTCCCTCTTCGGCCCGAACACCATGTCGGCCCGAACATCCCTCTTCGGCCCGAACTCTTCAATATCCAAGATTGTGTGACAAAAGGTGCTACACTAAAACATTCATAACTTTCAGATCGGGAGTCCGTTTCACGCCAATGAGTAACCAAAATAAATGGTTCGTTCGTCACTGCCAAGAACAAGTTCCGCCCGAACTCTTCACTGTTCCCGGCCCGAACTTCATTTTCTGCCCGAACTTCAACCTCGGTCCGAACTTCAACCTTGGCCCGAACTCCGACCTTGGCCCGAACTTCAACCTCGGCCCGAACATCATCCTCATCCCGAACACCGAACTTCGGCCCGAACACCACTTCTGCCCGAACACCACTTCGGCCAGAACATCCCACTTCGGCCCGAACACCACTTCGGCCCGAACATCCCTCTACGCCCTGAACTCTTCAATATCCAAGATTGTGTGACAAAAGGTGCTATACTAAAACATTCATAACTTTCAGCTCGGGTGTCCGTTTCACGCCCACGAGTAACCAAAATAGCTGGTTCGTTCGTCACTGCCAAGAACAAGTTCGACCCGAACTCTTCACTGTTCCCGGCCCGAACTTCATTTTCGGCCCGAACTTCAACCTCGGCCCGAACTCCGACCTCGGCCCGAACTTCAACCTCGGCCCGAACTCCGACCTCGGCCCGAACTTCAACCTCGACCCGAACATCATCGTCGGCCCGAACACCGAACTTCGGCCCGAACACCACTTCGGCCCGAACATCCCACTTCGGCCCGAACACCACTTCGGCCCGAACATCCCTCTTCGGCCCGAACTCTTCAATATCCAAGATTGTGTGACAAAAGGTGCTATACTAAAACATTCATAACTTTCAGCTCGGGTGTCCGTTTCACGCCCACGATTAACCAAAATAGCTAGTTCGTTCGTCACTGCCAAGAACAAGTTCGGCCCGAACTCTTCACTGTTCCCGGCCCGAACTTCATTTTCGGCCCGAACTTCAACCTCGGCCCGAACTGCAACCTCGGTCCGAACTCCGACCTCAGCCCGAACTTCAACCTCGGCCCGAACGTCATCCTCGGCCCGAACACCGAACTTCGGCCCGTACACCACTTCGGCCCGAACACCACTTCGGCCCGAACACCACTTCGTCCCGAACATCCCACTTCGGCCCGAACACCACTTCGGCCCGAACATCCCTCTTCGGCCCGAAGTCTTCAATATCCAAGATTGTGTGACAAAAGGTGCTATACTAAAACATTCATAACTTTAAGCTCGGGTATCCGTTTCACGCACACGAGTAACCAAAATTGCTGGTTCGTTCGTCACTGCCAAGAACTAGTTCGGCCCGAACTCTTCACTGTTCACGGCCCGAACTTCAATTTCGGCCCGAACTCCGACCTCGGCCCGAACTTCAACCTCGGCCCGAACATCATCCTCGGCCCGAACTCCGAACTTCGGCCCGAACAGCACTTCGGTCCGAACACCACTTCGGGCCGAAAGTCCCACTTCGGCACGAACACCATGTCGGCCCGAACTCTTCAATATCCAAGATTGTGTGACAAAAGGTGTTATACTAAAACATTCATAACTTTCAGCTCGGGAGTCCGTTTCACGCCAACGAGTAACCAAAATAAATGGTTCGTTCGTCACTGCCAAGAACAAGTTCGGCCCGAACTCTTCACTGTTCCCGGCCCGAACTTCATTTTCTGCCCGAACTTCAACCTCGGTCCGAACTTCAACCTTGGCCCGAACTCCGACCTTGGCCCGAACTTCAACCTCGGCCCGAACATCATCCTCAGCCCGAACACCGAACTTCGTCCCGAACACCACTTCGGCCCGAACACCACTTCGGCCCGAACACCGAACTTCGGCCCGAACACCACTTCGGCCCGAACATCCCACTTCGGCCCGAACACCACTTCGGCCCGAACATCCCTCTTCGGCCCGAACTCTTCAATATCCAAGATTGTGTGACAAAAGGTGCTATACTAAAACATTCATAACTTTCAGCTCGGGTGTCCGTATCACGCCCACGAGTAACCAAAATAGCTGGTTCGTTCGTCACTGCCAAGAATAAGTTCGGCCCGAACTCTTCACTGTTCCCGGCCCAAACTTCATTTTCAGCCCGAACTTCAACCTCGGCCCGAACTGCAACCGCGGCCCGAACTTCAACCTCGGCCCGAACTCCGACCTCAGCCCGAACTCCGACCTCGGCCCGAACATCATCCTCGGCCCCGAACACCGAACTTCGGCCCGAACACCACTTCGGCCCAAACATCCCACTTCGGCCCGAACACCACTTCGCCCCAACATCCCTCTTCGGCCCGAACTCTTCAATATCCAATATTGTGTGACAAAAGGTGATATACTAAAACATTCATAACTGTCAGCTCGGGTGTCCGTTTCACGCCCACGAGTAACCAAAATAGCTGGTTCGTTCGTCACTGCCAAGAACAAGTTCGGCCCGAACTCTTCACTGTTCCTGGTCCAAACTTCATTTTCGGCCCGAACTTCAACCTCGGCCCGAACTTCAACCTCGGCCCGAACTCCTACCTCGGGCCGAACATCAACCTCGACCCGAACATCATCGTCGGCCCGAACACCGAACTTCGGCCCGAACACCACTTCGGCCCGAACATCCCACTTCGGCCCGAACACCACTTCGGCCCGAACATCCCTCTTCGGCCCGAACTCTTCAATATCCAAGATTGTGTGACAAAAGGTGCTATACTAAAACATTCATAACTTTCAGCTCGGGTGTCCGTTTCACGCCCACGATTAACCAAAATAGCTAGTTCGTTCGTCACTGCCAAGAACAAGTTCGGCCCGAACTCTTCATTGTTCCCGGCCCGAGCTTCATTTTCGGCCCGAACTTCAACCTCGTCCCGAACTGCAACCTCGGTCCGAACTCCGACCTCGGCCCGAACTTCAACCTCGGCCCGAACGTCATCCTCGGCCCGAACACCGAACTTCGGCCCGTACACCACTTCGGCCCGAACACCACTTCGGCCCGAACACCACTTCGGCCCGAACACCACTTCGGCCCGAACATCCCTCTTCGGCCCGAAGTCTTCAATATCCAAGATTGTGTGACAAAAGGTGCTATACTAAAACATTCATAACTTTAAGCTCGGGTATCCGTTTCACGCACACGAGTAACCAAAATTGCTGGTTCGTTCGTCACTGCCAAGAACAAGTTCGGCCCGAACTCTTCACTGTTCCCGGCCCGAACTTCAATTTCGGCCCGAACTCCGACCTCGGCCCGAACTTCAACCTCGGCCCGAACATCATCCTCGGCCCGAACTCCGAACTTCGGCCCGAACAGCACTTCGGTCCGAACACCACTTCGGCCCGAAAGTCCCACTTCGGCACGAACACCATGTCGGCCCGAACTCTTCAATATCCAAGATTGTGTGACAAAAGGTGTTATACTAAAACATTCATAACTTTCAGCTCGGGAGTCCATTTCACGCCAACGAGTAACCAAAATAAATGGTTCGTTCGTCACTGCCAAGAACAAGTTCGGCCCGAACTCTTCACTGTTCCCGGCCCGAACTTCATTTTCTGCCCGAACTTCAACCTCGGTCCGAACTTCAACCTTGGCCCGAACTCCGACCTTGGCCCGAATTTCAACCTCGGCCCGAACATCATCCTCAGCCCGAACACCGAACTTCGTCCCGAACACCACTTCGGCCCGAACACCACTTCGGCCGGAACATCCCACTTCGGCCCGAACACCACTTCGGCTCGAACATCCCTCTACGCCCCGAACTCTTCAATATCCAAGATTGTGTGACAAAAGGTGCTATACTAAAACATTCATAACTTTCAGCTCGGGTGTCCGTTTCACGCCCACGAGTAACCAAAATAGCTGGTTCGTTCGTCACTGCCAAGAACAAGTTCGACCCGAACTCTTCACTGTTCCCGGCCCGAACTTCATTTTCGGCCCGAACTTCAACCTCGGCCCGAACTCCGACCTCGGCCCGAACTTCAACCTCGGCCCGAACATCATCGTCGGCCCGAACACCGAACTTCGGCCCGAACACCACTTCGGCCCGAACATCCCACTTCGGCCCGAACACCACTTCGGCCCGAACATCCCTCTTCGGCCCGAACTCTTCAATATCCAAGATTGTGTGACAAAAGGTGCTATACTAAAACATTCATAACTTTCAGCTCGGGTGTCCGTATCACGCCCACGAGTAACCAAAATAGCTGGTTCGTTCGTCACTGCCAAGAATAAGTTCGGCCCGAACTCTTCACTGTTCCCGGCCCGAACTTCATTTTCAGCCCGAACTTCAACCTCGGCCCGAACTGCAACCGCGGCCCGAACTTCAACCTCGGCCCGAACTCCGACCTCAGCCCGAACTCCGACCTCGGCCCGAACATCATCCTCGGCCCGAACACCGAACTTCGGCCCGAACACCACTTCGGCCCGAACATCCCACTTCGGCCCGAACACCACTTCGCCCCAACATCCCTCTTCGGCCCGAACTCTTCAATATCCAAGATTGTGTGACAAAAGGTGCTATACTAAAACATTCATAACTATCAGCTCGGGTGTCCGTTTCACGCCCACGAGTAACCAAAATAGCTGGTTCGTTCGTCACTGCCAAGAACAAGTTCGGCTCGAACTCTTCACTGTTCCTGGCCCGAACTTCATTTTCGGCCCGAACTTCAACCTCGGCCCGAACTTCAACCTCGGCCCGAACTCCTACCTCGGCCCGAACATCATCCTTGGCCCGAACACCGAACTTCGGCCCGAACACCACTTCGGCCCGAACACCTCTTCGGCCCGAACATCCCACTTCGGCCCGAACACCACTTCGGCCCGAACATCCCTCTTCGGCCCGAACTCTTCAATATCCAAGATTGTGTGACAAAAGGTGCTATACTAAAACATTCATAACTTTCAGCTCGGGTGTCCGTTTCATGCCCACGAGTAACCAAAATAGCTGGTTCGTTCATCACTGCCAAGAACAAGTTCGGCCCGAACTCTTCACTGTTCCTGGCCTGAACTTCATTTTCTGCCCGAACTTCAACCTCGGTCCGAACTTCAACCTTGGCCCGAACTCCGACCTTGGCCCGAACTTCAACCTCGGCCCGAACATCATCCTCATCCCGAACACCGAACTTCGGCCCGAACACCACTTCTGCCCGAACACCACTTCGGCCAGAACATCCCACTTCGGCCCGAACACCACTTCGGCCCGAACATCCCTCTACGCCCCGAACTCTTCAATATCCAAGATTGTGTGACAAAAGGTGCTATACTAAAACATTCATAACTTTCAGCTCGGGTGTCCGTTTCACGCCCACGAGTAACCAAAATAGCTGGTTCGTTCGTCACTGCCAAGAACAAGTTCGACCCGAACTCTTCACTGTTCCCGGCCCGAACTTCATTTTCGGCCCGAACTTCAACCTCGGCCCGAACTTCAACCTCGGCCCGAACTCCGACCTCGGCCCGAACTTCAACCTCGACCCGAACATCATCGTCGGCCCGAACACCGAACTTCGGCCCTAACACCACTTCGGCCCGAACATCCCACTTCGGCCCGAACAGCACTTCGGCTCGAACATCCTTCTTCGGCCCGAACTCTTCAATATCCAAGATTGTGTGACAAAAGGTGCTATACTAAAACATTCATAACTTTCAGCTCGGGTGTCCGTTTCACGCCCAAGATTAACCAAAATAGCTAGTTCGTTCGTCACTGCCAAGAACAAGTTCGGCCCGAACTCTTCACTGTTCCCGGCCCGAACTTCATTTTCGGCCCGAACTTCAACCTCGGCCCGAACTGCAACCTCGGTCCGAACTCCGACCTCAGCCCGAACTTCAACCTCGGCCCGAACGTCATCCTCGGCCCGAACACCGAACTTCGGCCCGTACACCACTTCGGCCCGAACACCACTTCGGCCCGAACACCACTTCGGCCCGAACATCCCACTTCGGCCCGAACACTACTTCGGCCCGAACATCCCTCTTCGGCCCGAAGTCTTCAATATCCAAGATTGTGTGACAAAAGGTGCTATACTAAAACATTCATAACTTTAAGCTCGGGTATCCGTTTCACGCACACGAGTAACCAAAATTGCTGGTTCGTTCGTCACTGCCAAGAACAAGTTCGGCCCGAACTCTTCACTGTTCCCGGCCCGAACTTCAATTTCGGCCCGAACTCCGACCTCGGCCCGAACTTCAACCTCGGCCCGAACATCATCCTCGGCCCGAACTCCGAACTTCGGCCCGAACAGCACTTCGGTCCGAACACCACTTCGGCCCGAAAGTCCCACTTCGGCACGAACACCATGTCGGCCCGAACTCTTCAATATCCAAGATTGTGTGACAAAAGGTGTTATACTAAAACATTCATAACTTTCAGCTCGGGAGTCCGTTTCACGCCAACGAGTAACCAAAATAAATGGTTCGTTCGTCACTGCCAAGAACAAGTTCGGCCCGAACTCTTCACTGTTCCCGGCCCGAACTTCATTTTCTGCCCGAACTTCAACCTCGGTCCGAACTTCAACCTTGGCCCGAACTCCGACCTTGGCCCGAACTTCAACCTCGGCCCGAACATCATCCTCAGCCCGAACACCGAACTTCGTCCCGAACACCACTTCGGCCCGAAAACCACTTCGGCCAGAATATCCCACTTCGGCCCGAACACCACTTCGGCCCGAACATCCCTCTACGCCCCGAACTCTTCAATATCCAAGATTGTGTGACAAAAGGTGCTATACTAAAACATTCATAACTTTCAGCTCGGGTGTCCGTTTCACGCCCACAAGTAACCAAAATAGCTGGTTCGTTCGTCACTGCCAAGAACAAGTTCGACCCGAACTCTTCACTGTTCCCGGCCCGAACTTCATTTTCGGCCCGAACTTCAACCTCGGCCCGAACTCCGACCTCGGCCCGAACATCATCGTCGGCCCGAACACCGAACTTCGGCCCGAACACCACTTCGGCCCGAACATCCCACTTCGGCCCGAACACCACTTCGGCCCGAACATCCCTCTTCGGCCCGAACTCTTCAATATCCAAGATTGTGTGACAAAAGGTGCTATACTAAAACATTCATAACTTTCAGCTCGGGTGTCCGTATCACGCCCACGAGTAACCAAAATAGCTGGTTCGTTCGTCACTGCCAAGAATAAGTTCGGCCCGAACTCTTCACTGTTCCCGGCCCGAACTTCATTTTCAGCCCGAACTTCAACCTCGGCCCGAACTGCAACCGCGGCCCGAACTTCAACCTCGGCCCGAACTCCGACCTCAGCCCGAATTCCGACCTCGGCCCGAACATCATCCTCGGCCCCGAACACCGAACTTCGGCCCGAACACCACTTCGGCCCGAACATCCCACTTCGGCCCGAACACCACTTCGGCCCGAACATCCCTCTTCGGCCCGAACTCTTCAATATCCAAGATTGTGTGACAAAAGGTGCTATACTAAAACATTCATAACTTTCAGCTCGGGTGTCCGTTTCACGCCCACGATTAACCAAAATAGCTAGTTCGTTCGTCACTGCCAAGAACAAGTTCGGCCCGAACTCTTCACTGTTCCCGGCCCGAACTTCATTTTCGGCCCGAACTTCAACCTCGGCCCGAACTGCAACCTCGGTCCGAACTCCGACCTCGGCCCGAACTTCAACCTCAGCCCGAACGTCATCCTCGGCCCGAACACCGAACTTCGGCCCGTACACCACTTCGGCCCGAACACCACTTCGGCCCGAACACCACTTCGGCCCGAACATCCCACTTCGGCCCGAACACCACTTCGGCCCGAACATCCCTCTTCGGCCCGAACTCTTCAATATCCAAGATTGTGTGACAAAAGGTGCTATACTAAAACATTCATAACTTTCAGCTCGGGTATCCGTTTCACGCACACGAGTAACCAAAATTGCTGGTTCGTTCGTCACTGCCAAGAACAAGTTCGGCCCGAACTCTTCACTGTTCCCGGCCCGAACTTCAATTTCGGCCCGAACTCCGACCTCGGCCCGAACTTCAACCTCGGCCCGAACATCATCCTCGGCCCGAACTCCGAACTTCGGCCCGAACAGCACTTCGCTCCGAACACCACTTCGGCCCGAAAGTCCCACTTCGGCACGAACACCATGTCGGCCCGAACTCTTCAATATCCAAGATTGTGTGACAAAAGGTGTTATACTAAAACATTCATAACTTTCAGCTCGGGAGTCCGTTTCACGCCAACGAGTAACCAAAATAAATGGTTCGTTCGTCACTGCCAAGAACAAGTTCGGCCCGAACTCTTCACTGTTCCCGGCCCGAACTTCATTTTCTGCCCGAACTTCAACCTCGGTCCGAACTTCAACCTTGGCCCGAACTCCGACCTTGGCCCGAACTTCAACCTCGGCCCGAACATCATCCTCAGCCCGAACACCGAACTTCGTCCCGAACACCACTTCGGCCCGAACACCACTTCGGCCAGAATATCCCACTTCGTCCCGAACACCACTTCGGCCCGAACATCCCTCTACGCCCCGAACTCTTCAATATCCAAGATTGTGTGACAAAAGGTGCTATACTAAAACATTCATAACTTTCAGCTCGGGTGTCCGTTTCACGCCCACAAGTAACCAAAATAGCTGGTTCGTTCGTCACTGCCAAGAACAAGTTCGACCCGAACTCTTCACTGTTCCCGGCCCGAACTTCATTTTCGGCCCGAACTTCAACCTCGGCCCGAACTCCGACCTCGGCCCGAACATCATCGTCGGCCCGAACACCGAACTTCGGCCCGAACACCACTTCGGCCCGAACATCCCACTTCGGCCCGAACACCACTTCGGCCCGAACATCCTTGTTCGGCCCGAACTCTTCAATATCCAAGATTGTGTGACAAAAGGTGCTATACTAAAACATTCATAACTTTCAGCTCGGGTGTCCGTATCACGCCCACGAGTAACCAAAATAGCTGGTTCGTTCGTCACTGCCAAGAATAAGTTCGGCCCGAACTCTTCACTGTTCCCGGCCCGAACTTCATTTTCAGCCCGAACTTCAACCTCGGCCCGAACTGCAACCGCGGCCCGAACTTCAACCTCGGCCCGAACTCCGACCTCAGCCCGAACTCCGACCTCGGCCCGAACATCATCCTCGGCCCCGAACACCGAACTTCGGCCCGAACACCACTTCGGCCCGAACATCCCACTTCGGCCCGAACACCACTAAAGCCCGAACATCCCTCTTTGGCCCGAACTCTTCAATATCCATGATTGTGTGACAAAAGGTGCTATACTAAATCATTCATAACTTTCAGCTCGGGTGTCCGTTTCACGCCCACGATTAACCAAAATAGCTAGTTCGTTCGTCACTGCCAAGAACAAGTTCGGCCCGAACTCTTCACTGTTCCCGGCCCGAACTTCATTTTCGGCCCGAACTGCAACCTCGGTCCGAACTCCGACCTCGGCCCGAACTTCAACCTCAGCCCGAACGTCATCCACGGCCCGAACACCGAACTTCGGCCCGTACACCACTTCGGCCCGAACACCACTTCGGCCCGAACACCACTTCGGCCCGAACATCCCACTTCGGCCCGAACACCACTTCGGCCCGAACATCCCTCTTCAGCCCGAACTCTTCAATATCCAAGATTGTGTGACAAAAGGTGCTATACTAAAACATTCATAACTTTCAGCTCGGGTATCCGTTTCACGCACACGAGTAACCAAAATTGCTGGTTCGTTCGTCACTGCCAAGAACAAGTTCGGCCCGAACTCTTCACTGTTCCCGGCCCGAACTTCAATTTCGGCCCGAACTCCGACCTCGGCCCGAACTTCAACCTCGGCCCGAACATCATCCTCGGCCCGAACTTCAACCTCGGCCCGAACGTCATCCTCGGCCCGAACACCGAACTTCGGCCCGTACACCACTTCGGCCCGAACACCACTTCGGCCCGAACACCACTTCGGCCCGAACATCCCACTTCGGCCCGAACACTACTTCGGCCCGAACATCCCTCTTCGGCCCGAAGTCTTCAATATCCAAGATTGTGTGACAAAAGGTGCTATACTAAAACATTCATAACTTTAAGCTCGGGTATCCGTTTCACGCACACGAGTAACCAAAATTGCTGGTTCGTTCGTCACTGCCAAGAACAAGTTCGGCCCGAACTCTTCACTGTTCCCGGCCCGAACTTCAATTTCGGCCCGAACTCCGACCTCGGCCCGAACTTCAACCTCGGCCTGAACATCATCCTCGGCCCGAACTCCGAACTTCGGCCCGAACAGCACTTCGGTTCGAACACCACTTCGGGCCGAAAGTCCCACTTCGGCACGAACACCATGTCGGCCCGAACTCTTCAATATCCAAGATTGTGTGACAAAAGGTGTTATACTAAAACATTCATAACTTTCAGCTCGGGAATCCGTTTCACGTCAACGAGTAACCAAAATAAATGGTTCGTTCGTCACTGCCAAGAACAAGTTCGGCCCGAACTCTTCACTGTTCCCGGCCCGAACTTCATTTTCTGCCCGAACTTCAACCTCGGTCCGAACTTCAACCTTGGCCCGAACTCCGACCTTGGCCCGAACTTCAACCTCGGCCCGAACATCATCCTCAGCCCGAACACCGAACTTCGTCCCGAACACCACTTCGGCCCGAACACCACTTCGGCCAGAATATCCCATTTCGGCCCGAACACCACTTCGGCCCGAACATCCCTCTACGCCCCGAACTCTTCAATATCCAAGATTGTGTGACAAAAGGTGCTATACTAAAACATTCATAACTTTCAGCTCGGGTGTCCGTTTCACGCCCACGAGTAACCAAAATAGCTGGTTCGTTCGTCACTGCCAAGAACAAGTTCGACCCGAACTCTTCACTGTTCCCGGCCCGAACTTCATTTTCGGCCCGAACTTCAACCTCGGCCCGAACTCCGACCTCGGCCCGAACATCATCGTCGGCCCGAACACCGAACTTCGGCCCGAACACCACTTCGGCCCGAACATCCCACTTCGGCCCGAACACCACTTCGGCCCGAACATCCCTCTTCGGCCCGAACTCTTCAATATCCAAGATTGTGTGACAAAAGGTGCTATACTAAAACAATCATAAGTTTCAGCTCGGGTGTCCGTATCACGCCCACGAGTAACCAAAATAGCTGGTTCGTTTGTCACTGCCAAGAATAAGTTCGGCCCGAACTCTTCACTGTTCCCGGCCCGAACTTCATTTTCAGCCCGAACTTCAACCTCGGCCCGAACTGCAACCGCGGCCCGAACTTCAACCTCGGCCCGAACTCCGACCTCAGCCCGAACTCCGACCTCGGCCCGAACATCATCCTCGGCCCCGAACACCGAACTTCGGCCCGAACACCACTTCGGCCCGAACATCCCACTTCGGCCCGAACACCACTTTGGCCCGAACATCCCTCTTCGGCCCGAACTCTTCAATATCCAAGATTGTGTGACAAAAGGTGCTATACTAAAACATTCATAACTTTCAGCACGGGTGTCCGTTTCACGCCCACGATTAACCAAAATAGCTAGTTCGTTCGTCACTGCCAAGAACAAGTTCGGCCCGAACTCTTCACTGTTCCCGGCCCGAACTTCATTTTCCGCCCGAACTTCAACCTCGGCCCGAACTGCAACCTCGGTCCGAACTCCGACCTCGGCCCGAACTTCAACCTCAGCCCGAACGTCATCCTCGGCCCGAACACCGAACTTCGGCCCGTACACCACTTCGGCCCGAACACCACTTCGGCCCGAACACCACTTCGGCCCGAACATCCCACTTCGGCCCGAACACCACTTCGGCCCGAACATCCCTCTTCGGCCCAAAGTCTTCAATATCCAAGATTGTGTGACAAAAGGTGCTATACTAAAACATTCATAACTTTAAGCTCGGGTATCCGTTTCACGCACACGAGTAACCAAAATTGCTGGTTCGTTCGTCACTGCCAAGAACAAGTTCGGCCCGAACTCTTCACTGTTCCCGGCCCGAACTTCAATTTCGGCCCGAACTCCGACCTCGGCCCGAACTTCAACCTCGGCCCGAACATCATCCTCGGCCCGAACTCCGAACTTCGGCCCGAACAGCACTTCGGTCCGAACACCACTTCGGCCCGAAAGTCCCACTTCGGCACGAACACCATGTCGGCCCGAACTCTTCAATATCCAAGATTGTGTGACAAAAGGTGTTATACTAAAACATTCATAACTTTCAGCTCGGGAGTCCGTTTCACGCCAACGAGTAACCAAAATAAATGGTTCGTTCGTCACTGCCAAGAACAAGTTCGGCCCGAACTCTTCACTGTTCCCGGCCCGAACTTCATTTTCTGCCCGAACTTCAACCTCGGTCCGAACTTCAACCTTGGCCCGAACTCCGACCTTGGCCCGAACTTCAACCTCGGCCCGAACATCATCCTCAGCCCGAACACCGAACTTCGTCCCGAACACCACTTCGGCCCGAACACCACTTCGGCCAGAATATCCCACTTCGGCCCGAACACCACTTCGGCCCGAACATCCCTCTACGCCCCGAACTCTTCAATATCCAAGATTGTGTGACAAAAGGTGCTATACTAAAACATTCATAACTTTCAGCTCGGGTGTCCGTTTCACGCCCACGAGTAACCAAAATAGCTGGTTCGTTCGTCACTGCCAAGAACAAGTTCGACCCGAACTCTTCACTGTTCCCGGCCCGAACTTCATTTTCGGCCCGAACTTCAACCTCGGCCCGAACTCCGACCTCGGCCCGAACATCATCGTCGGCCCGAACACCGAACTTCGGCCCGAACACCACTTCGGCCCGAACATCCCACTTCGGCCCGAACACCACTTCGGCCCGAACATCCCTCTTCGGCCCAAACTCTTCAATATCCAAGATTGTGTGACAAAAGGTGCTATACTAAAACATTCATAACTTTCAGCTCGGGTGTCCGTATCACGCCCACGAGTAACCAAAATAGCTGGTTCGTTTGTCACTGCCAAGAATAAGTTCGGCCCGAACTCTTCACTGTTCCCCGCCCGAACTTCATTTTCAGCCCGAACTTCAACCTCGGCCCGAACTGCAACCGCGGCCCGAACTTCAACCTCGGCCCGAACTCCGACCTCAGCCCGAACTCCGACCTCGGCCCGAACATCATCCTCGGCCCCGAACACCGAACTTCGGCCCGAACACCACTTCGGCCCGAACATCCCACTTCGGCCCGAACACCACTTTGGCCCGAACATCCCTCTTCGGCCCGAACATCCCACTTCGGCCCGAACATCCCACTTCGGCCCGAACACCACTTTGGCCCGAACATCCCTCTTCGGCCCGAACTCTTCAATATCCAAGATTGTGTGACAAAAGGTGCTATACTAAAACATTCATAACTTTCAGCACGGGTGTCCGTTTCACGCCCACGATTAACCAAAATAGCTAGTTCGTTCGTCACTGCCAAGAACAAGTTCGGCCCGAACTCTTCACTGTTCCCGGCCCGAACTTCATTTTCCGCCCGAACTTCAACCTCGGCCCGAACTGCAACCTCGGTCCGAACTCCGACCTCGGCCCGAACTTCAACCTCAGCCCGAACGTCATCCTCGGCCCGAACACCGAACTTCGGCCCGTACACCACTTCGGCCCGAACACCACTTCGGCCCGAACACCACTTCGGCCCGAACATCCCACTTCGGCCCGAACACCACTTCGGCCCGAACATCCCTCTTCGGCCCGAAGTCTTCAATATCCAAGATTGTGTGACAAAAGGTGCTATACTAAAACATTCATAACTTTAAGCTCGGGTATCCGTTTCACGCACACGAGTAACCAAAATTGCTGGTTCGTTCGTCACTGCCAAGAACAAGTTCGGCCCGAACTCTTCACTGTTCCCGGCCCGAACTTCAATTTCGGCCCGAACTCCGACCTCGGCCCGAACTTCAACCTCGGCCCGAACATCATCCTCGGCCCGAACTCCGAACTTCGGCCCGAACAGCACTTCGGTCCGAACACCACTTCGGCCCGAAAGTCCCACTTCGGCACGAACACCATGTCGGCCCGAACTCTTCAATATCCAAGATTGTGTGACAAAAGGTGTTATACTAAAACATTCATAACTTTCAGCTCGGGAGTCCGTTTCACGCCAACGAGTAACCAAAATAAATGGTTCGTTCGTCACTGCCAAGAACAAGTTCGGCCCGAACTCTTCACTGTTCCCGGCCCGAACTTCATTTTCTGCCCGAACTTCAACCTCGGTCCGAACTTCAACCTTGGCCCGAACTCCGACCTTGGCCCGAACTTCAACCTCGGCCCGAACATCATCCTCAGCCCGAACACCGAACTTCGTCCCGAACACCACTTCGGCCCGAACACCACTTCGGCCAGAATATCCCACTTCGGCCCGAACACCACTTCGGCCCGAACATCCCTCTACGCCCCGAACTCTTCAATATCCAAGATTGTGTGACAAAAGGTGCTATACTAAAACATTCATAACTTTCAGCTCGGGTGTCCGTTTCACGCCCACGAGTAACCAAAATAGCTGGTTCGTTCGTCACTGCCAAGAACAAGTTCGACCCGAACTCTTCACTGTTCCCGGCCCGAACTTCATTTTCGGCCCGAACTTCAACCTCGGCCCGAACTCCGACCTCGGCCCGAACATCATCGTCGGCCCGAACACCGAACTTCGGCCCGAACACCACTTCGGCCCGAACATCCCACTTCGGCCCGAACACCACTTCGGCCCGAACATCCCTCTTCGGCCCAAACTCTTCAATATCCAAGATTGTGTGACAAAAGGTGCTATACTAAAACATTCATAACTTTCAGCTCGGGTGTCCGTATCACGCCCACGAGTAACCAAAATAGCTGGTTCGTTTGTCACTGCCAAGAATAAGTTCGGCCCGAACTCTTCACTGTTCCCCGCCCGAACTTCATTTTCAGCCCGAACTTCAACCTCGGCCCGAACTGCAACCGCGGCCCGAACTTCAACCTCGGCCCGAACTCCGACCTCAGCCCGAACTCCGACCTCGGCCCGAACATCATCCTCGGCCCCGAACACCGAACTTCGGCCCGAACACCACTTCGGCCCGAACATCCCACTTCGGCCCGAACACCACTTTGGCCCGAACATCCCTCTTCGGCCCGAACTCTTCAATATCCAAGATTGTGTGACAAAAGGTGCTATACTAAAACATTCATAACTTTCAGCTCGGGTGTCCGTTTCACGCCCACGATTAACCAAAATAGCTAGTTCGTTCGTCACTGCCAAGAACAAGTTCGGCCCGAACTCTTCACTGTTCCCGGCCCGAACTTCATTTTCGGCCCGAACTTCAACCTCGGCCCGAACTGCAACCTCGGTCCGAACTCCGACCTCGGCCCGAACTTCAACCTCAGCCCGAACGTCATCCTCGGCCCGAACACCGAACTTCGGCCCGTACACCACTTCGGCCCGAACACCACTTCGGCCCGAACACCACTTCGGCCCGAACATCCCACTTCGGCCCGAACACCACTTCGGCCCGAACATCCCTCTTCGGCCCGAAGTCTTCAATATCCAAGATTGTGTGACAAAAGGTGCTATACTAAAACATTCATAACTTTATGCTCGGGTATCCGTTTCACGCACACGAGTAACCAAAATTGCTGGTTCGTTCGTCACTGCCAAGAACAAGTTCGGCCCGAACTCTTCACTGTTCCCGGCCCGAACTTCAATTTCGGCCCGAACTCCGACCTCGGCCCGAACTTCAACCTCGGCCCGAACATCATCCTCGGCCCGAACTCCGAACTTCGGCCCGAACAGCACTTCGGTCCGAACACCACTTCGGCCCGAAAGTCCCACTTCGGCACGAACACCATGTCGGCCCGAACTCTTCAATATCCAAGATTGTGTGACAAAAGGTGTTATACTAAAACATTCATAACTTTCAGCTCGGGAGTCCGTTTCACGCCAACGAGTAACCAAAATAAATGGTTCGTTCGTCACTGCCAAGAACAAGTTCGGCCCGAACTCTTCACTGTTCCCGGCCCGAACTTCATTTTCTGCCCGAACTTCAACCTCGGTCCGAACTTCAACCTTGGCCCGAACTCCGACCTTGGCCCGAATTTCAACCTCGGCCCGAACATCATCCTCAGCCCGAACACCGAACTTCGTCCCGAACACCACTTCGGCCCGAACACCACTTCGGCCCGAACACCACTTCGGCCAGAACATCCCACTTCGGCCCGAACACCACTTCGGCCCGAACATCCCTCTACGCCCCGAACTCTTCAATATCCAAGATTGTGTGACAAAAGGTGCTATACTAAAACATTCATAACTTTCAGCTCGGGTGTCCGTTTCACGCCCACGAGTAACCAAAATAGCTGGTTCGTTCGTCACTGCCAAGAACAAGTTCGACCCGAACTCTTCACTGTTCCCGGCCCGAACTTCATTTTCAGCCCGAACTTCAACCTCGGCCCGAACTGCAACCGCGGCCCGAACTTCAACCTCGGCCCGAACTCCGACCTCAGCCCGAACTCCGACCTCGGCCCGAACATCATCCTCGGCCCGAACACCGAACTTCGGCCCGAACACCACTTCGGCCCGAACATCCCACTTCGGCCCGAACACCACTTCGGCCCGAACATCCCTCTTCGGCCCGAACTCTTCAATATCCAAGATTGTGTGACAAAAGGTGCTATACTAAAACATTCATAACTTTCAGCTCGGGTGTCCGTTTCATGCCCACGAGTAACCAAAATAGCTGGTTCGTTCGTCACTGCCAAGAACAAGTTCGGCCCGAACTCTTCACTGTTCCCGGCCCGAACTTCATTTTCGGCCCGAACTTAAACCTCGGCCCGAACTTCCACCTCGGCCCGAACTCCGACCTCGGCCCGAACTTCAACCTCGGTCCGAACATCATCCTCGACCCGAACACCGAACTTCGGCCCGAACACCACTTCGGACCGAACACCACTTCGGCCCGAACATCCCACTTCGGCCCGAACACCACTTCGGCCCGAACATCCATCTACGCCCCGAACTCTTCAATATCCAAGATTGTGTGACAAAAGGTGCTATACTAAAACATTCATAACTTTCAGCTCGGGTGTCCGTTTCACGCCCACGAGTAACCAAAATAGCTGGTTCGTTCGTCACTGCCAAGAACAAGTTCGACCCGAACTCTTCACTGTTCCCGGCCCGAACTCCGACCTCGGCCCGAACTCCGACCTCGGCCCGAACTTCAACCTCGGCCCGAACATCATCCTCGGCCCGAACTCCGAACTTCGGCCCAAACAGCACTTCGGTCCGAACACCACTTCGGCCCGAAAGTCCCACTTCGGCCCGAACACCATGTCGGCCCGAACATCCCTCTTCGGCCCGAACTCTTCAATTTCCAAGATTGTGTCACAAAAGGTGCTATACTAAAACATTCATAACTTTCAGCTCGGGAGTCCGTTTCACGCCAACGAGTAACCAAAATAAATGGTTCGTTCGTCACTGCCAAGAACAAGTTCGGCCCGAACTCTTCACTGTTCCCGGCCCGAACTTCATTTTCTGCCCGAACTTCAACCTCGGTCCGAACTTCAACCTTGGCCCGAACTTCAACCTCGGCCCGAACATCATCCTCAGCCCGAACACCAAACTTCGGCCCAAACACCACTTCGGCCCGAACACCACTTCGGCCAGAACATCCCACTTCGGCCCGAACACCACTTCGGCCCAAACATCCCTCTACGCCCCGAACTCTTCAATATCCAAGATTGTGTGACAAAAGGTGCTATACTAAAACATTCATAACTTTCAGCTCGGGTGTCCGTTTCACGCCCACGAGTAACCAAAATAGCTGGTTCGTTCGTCACTGCCAAGAACAAGTTCGACCCGAACTCTTCACTGTTCCCGGCCCGAACTTCATTTTCGGCCCGAACTTCAACCTCGGCCCGAACTTCAACCTCGGCCCGAACTCCGACTTCGGCCCGAACTTCAACCTCGGCCCGAACATCATCGTCGGCCCGAACACCGAACTTCGGCCCGAACATCCCACTTCGGCCCGAACACCACTTCGGCCCGAACATCCCTCTTCGGCCCGAACTCTTCAATATCCAAGATTGTGTGACAAAAGGTGCTATACTAAAACATTCATAACTTTCAGCTCGGGTGTCCGTTTCACGCCCACGATTAACCAAAATAGCTAGTTCGTTCGTCACTGCCAAGAACAAGTTCGGCCCGAACTCTTCACTGTTCCCGGCCCGAACTTCATTTTCGGCCCGAACTTCAACCTCGGCCCGAACTGCAACCTCGGTCCGAACTCCGACCTCAGCCCGAACTTCAACCTCGGCCCGAACGTCATCCTCGGCCCGAACACCGAACTTCGGCCCGTACACCACTTCGGCCCGAACACCACTTCGGCCCGAACACCACTTCGGCCCGAACATCCCACTTCGGCCCGAACACCACTTCGGCCCGAACATCCCTCTTCGGCCCGAACTCTTCAATATCCAAGATTGTGTGACAAAAGGTGCTATACTAAAACATTCATAACTTTCAGCTCGGGTGTCCGTTTCACGCACACGAGTAACCAAAATAGCTGGTTCGTTCGTCACTGCCAAGAACAAGTTCGGCCCGAACTCTTCACTGTTCCCGGCCCGAACTTCAATTTCGGCCCGAACTTCTACCTCGGCCCGAACTCCGACCTCGGCTCGAACTTCAACCTCGGCCCGAACATCATCCTCGGCCCGAACTCCGAACTTCGGCCCGAACTCCACTTCGGTCCGAACACCACTTCGGCCCGAAAGTCCCATTCGGCCCGAACACCACGTCGGCCCGAACATCCCTCTTCGGCCCGAACTCTTCAATATCCAAGATTGTGTGACAAAAGGTACTATACTAAAACATTCATAACTTTCAGCTCGGGAGTCCGTTTCACGCCAACGAGTAACCAAAATAAATGGTTCGTTCGTCACTGCCAAGAACAAGTTCGGCCCGAACTCTTCACTCTTCCCGGCCCGAACTTCATTTTCTGCCCGAACTTCAACCTCGGCCCGAACTTCAACCTTGGCCCGAACTCCGACCTTGGCCCGAACTTCAACCTCGGCCCGAACATCATCCTCGGCCCGAACACCGAACTTCGGCCCGAACACCACTTCGGCCCGAACATCCCACTTCGGCCCGAACACCACTTCGGCCCGAACATCCCTCTTCGGCCCGAACTCTTCAATATCCAAGATTGTGTGACAAAAGGTGCTATACTAAAACATTCATAACTTTCAGCTCGGGTGTCCGTTTCACGCCCACGAGTAACCAAAATAGCTAGTTCGTTCGTCACTGCCAAGAACAAGTTCGGCCCGAACTCTTCACTGTTCCCGGCCCGAACTTCATTTTCGGCCCGAACTTCAACCTCGGCCCGAACTGCAACCTCGGTCCGAACTCCGACCTCGGCCCGAACTTCAACCTCGGCCCGAACGTCATCCTCGGCCCGAACACCGAACTTCGGCCCGTACACAACTTCGGCCCGAACACCACTTCGGCCCGAACATCCCACTTCGGCCCGAACACCACTTCGGCCCGAACATCCCTCTTCGGCCCGAACTCTTCAATATCCAAGATTGTGTGACAAAAGGTGCTATACTAAAACATTCATAACTTTCAGCTCGGGTATCCGTTTCACGCACACGAGTAACCAAAATAGCTGGTTCGTTCGTCACTGCCAAGAACAAGTTCGGCTCGAACTCTTCACTGTTCCCGGCCCGAACTTCAATTTCGGCCCGAACTTCAACCTCGGCCCGAACTCCGACCTCGGCCCGAACTTCAACCTCGGCCCGAACATCATCCTCGGCCCGAACTCCGAAATTCAGCCCGAACACCACTTCCGTCCGAACACCACTTCGGCCCGAAAGTCCCACTTCCGCCCGAACACCACGTCGGCCCGAACATCCCTCTTCGGCCCGAACTCTTCAATATCCAAGATTGTGTGACAAAAGGTGCTATACTAAAACATTCATAACTTTCAGCTCGGGAGTCCGTTTCACGCCAACGAGTAACCAAAATAAATGGTTCGTTCGTCACTGCCAAGAACAAATTCGGCCCGAACTCTTCACTGTTCCCGGCCCGAACTTCATTTTCTGCCCGAACTTCAACCTCGGCCCGAACTCCGACCTCGGCCCGAACTTCAACCTCGGCCCGAACATCATCGTCGGCCCGAACACCGAACTTCGGCCCGAACACCACTTCGGCCCGAACATCCCACTTCGGCCCGAACACCACTTCGGCCCGAACATCCCTCTTCGGCCCGAACTCTACAATATCCAAGATTGTGTGACAAAAGGTGCTATACTAAAACATTCATAACTTTCAGCTCGGGTGTCCGTATCACTCCCACGAGTAACCAAAATAGCTGGTTCGTTCGTCACTGCCAGGAATAAGTTCGGCCCGAACTCTTCACTGTTCCCGGCCCGAACTTCATTTTCAGCCCGAACTTCAACCTCGGCCCGAACTGCAACCGCGGCCCGAACTTCAACCTCGGCCCGAACTCCGACCTCAGCCCGAACTCCGACCTCGGCCCGAACATCATCCTCGGCCCGAACACCGAACTTCGGCCCGAACACCACTTCGGCCCAAACATCCCACTTCGGCCCGAACACCACTTCGCCCCAACATCCCTCTTCGGCCCGAACTCTTCAATATCCAAGATTGTGTGACAAAAGGTGCTATACTAAAACATTCATAACTGTCAGCTCGGGTGTCCGTTTCACGCCCACGAGTAACCAAAATAGCTGGTTCGTTCGTCACTGCCAAGAACAAGTTCGGCCCGAACTCTTCACTGTTCCTGGCCCGAACTTCATTTTCGGCCCGAACTTCAACCTCGGCCCGAACTTCAACCTCGGCCCGAACTCCTACCTCGGCCCGAACATCATCCTTGGCCCGAACACCAAACTTCGGCCCGAACACCTCTTCGGCCCGAACATCCCACTTCGGCCCGAACACCACTTCGGCCCGAACATCCCTCTTCGGCCCGAACTCTTCAATATCCGAGATTGTGTGACAAAAGGTGCTATACTAAAACATTCATAACTTTCAGCTCGGGTGTCCGTTTCATGCCCACGAGTAACCAAAATAGCTGGTTCGTTCGTCACTGCCAAGAACAAGTTCGGCCCGAACTCTTCACTGTTCCCGGCCCGAACTTCATTTTCGGCCCGAACTTAAACCTCGGCCCGAACTCCGACCTCGGCCCGAACTTCAACCTCGGTCCGAACATCATCCTCGACCCGAACACCGAACTTCGGCCCGAACACCATTTCGGACCGAACACCACTTCGGCCCGAACATCCCACTTCGGCCCGAACACCACTTCGGCCCGAACATCCATCTATGCCCCGAACTCTTCAATATCCAAGATTGTGTGACAAAAGGTGCTATACTAAAACATTCATAACTTTCAGCTCGGGTGTCCGTTTCACGCCCACGAGTAACCAAAATAGCTGGTTCGTTCGTCACTGCCAAGAACAAGTTCGACCCGAACTCTTCACTGTTCCCGGCCCGAACTTCATTTTCGGCCCGAACTCCGACCTCGGCCCGAACTTCAACCTCGGCCCGAACATCATCCTCGGCCCGAACTCCGAACTTCGGCCCGAACAGCACTTCGGTCCGAACACCACTTCGGCCCGAAAGTCCCACTTCGGCCCGAACACCATGTCGGCCCGAACATCCCTCTTCGGCCCGAACTCTTCAATTTCCAAGATTGTGTGACAAAAGGTGCTATACTAAAACATTCATAACTTTCAGCTCGGGAGTCCGTTTCACGCCAACGAGTAACCAAAATAAATGGTTCGTTCGTCACTGCCAAGAACAAGTTCGGCCCGAACTCTTCACTGTTCCCGGCCCGAACTTCATTTTCTGCCCGAACTTCAACCTCGGTCCGAACTTCAACCTTGGCCCGAACTTCAACCTCGGCCCGAACATCATCCGCAGCTCGAACACCGAACTTCGGCCCAAACACCACTTCGGCCAAAACATCCCACTTCGGCCCGAACACCACTTCGGCCCGAACATCCCTCTACGCCTCGAACTCTTCAATATCCAAGATTGTGTGACAAAAGGTGCTATACTAAAACATTCATAACTTTCAGCTCGGGTGTCCGTTTCACGCCCACGAGTAACCAAAATAGCTGGTTCGTTCGTCACTGCCAAGAACAAGTTCGACCCGAACTCTTCACTGTTCCCGGCCCGAACTTCATTTTCGGCCCGAACTTCAACCTCGGCCCGAACTTCAACCTCGGCCCGAACTCCGTCTTCGGCCCGAATTTCAACCTCGGCCCGAACATCATCGTCGGCCCGAACACCGAACTTCGGCCCGAACACCACTTCGGCCCGAACATCCCACTTCGGCCCGAACACCACTTCGGCCCGAACATCCCTCTTCGGCCCGAACTCTTCAATATCCAAGATTGTGTGACAAAAGGTGCTATACTAAAACATTCATAACTTTCAGCTCGGGTGTCCGTTTCACGCACACGAGTAACCAAAATAGCTGGTTCGTTCGTCACTGCCAAGAACAAGTTCGGCCCGAACTCTTCACTGTTCCCGGCCCGAACTTCAATTTCGGCCCGAACTTCTACCTCGGCCCGAACTCCGACCTCGGCTCGAACTTCAACCTCGGCCCGAACATCATCCTCGGCCCGAACTCCGAACTTCGGCCCGAACTCCACTTCGGTCCGAACACCACTTCGGCCCGAAAGTCCCATTCGGCCCGAACACCACGTCGGCCCGAACATCCCTCTTCGGCCCGAACTCTTCAATATCCAAGATTGTGTGACAAAAGGTACTATACTAAAACATTCATAACTTTCAGCTCGGGAGTCCGTTTCACGCCAACGAGTAACCAAAATAAATGGTTCGTTCGTCACTGCCAAGAACAAGTTCGGCCCGAACTCTTCACTCTTCCCGGCCCGAACTTCATTTTCTGCCCGAACTTCAACCTCGGCCCGAACTTCAACCTTGCCCCGAACTCCGACCTTGGCCCGAACTTCAACCTCGTCCCGAACATCATCCTCGGCCCGAACACCGAACTTCGGCCCGAACACCACTTCGGCCCGAACATCCCACTTCGGCCCGAACACCACTTCGGCCCGAACATCCCTCTTCGGCCCGAACTCTTCAATATCCAAGATTGTGTGACAAAAGGTGCTATACTAAAACATTCATAACTTTCAGCTCGGGTGTCCGTTTCACGCCCACGAGTAACCAAAATAGCTAGTTCGTTCGTCACTGCCAAGAAAAAGTTCGGCCCGAACTCTTCACTGTTCCCGGCCCGAACTTCATTTTCGGCCCGAACTTCAACCTCGGCCCGAACTGCAACCTCGGTCCGAACTCCGACCTCGGCCCGAACTTCAACCTCGGCCCGAACGTCATCCTCGGCCCGAACACCGAACTTCGGCCCGTACACAACTTCGGCCCGAACACCACTTCGGCCCGAACATCCCACTTCGGCCCGAACACCACTTCGGCCCGAACATCCCTCTTCGGCCCGAACTCTTCAATATCCAAGATTGTGTGACAAAAGGTGCTATACTAAAACATTCATAACTTTCAGCTCGGGTATCCGTTTCACGCACACGAGTAACCAAAATAGCTGGTTCGTTCGTCACTGCCAAGAACAAGTTCGGCTCGAACTCTTCACTGTTCCCGGCCCGAACTTCAATTTCGGCCCGAACTTCAACCTCGGCCCGAACTCCGACCTCGGCCCGAACTTCAACCTCGGCCCGAACATCATCCTCGGCCCGAACTCCGAAATTCAGCCCGAACACCACTTCGGTCCGAACACCACTTCGGCCCGAAAGTCCCACTTCCGCCCGAACACCACGTCGGCCCGAACATCCCTCTTCGGCCCGAACTCTTCAATATCCAAGATTGTGTGACAAAAGGTGCTATACTAAAACATTCATAACTTTCAGCTCGGGAGTCCGTTTCACGCCAACGAGTAACCAAAATAAATGGTTCGTTCGTCACTGCCAAGAACAAATTCGGCCCGAACTCTTCACTGTTCCCGGCCCGAACTTCATTTTCTGCCCGAACTTCAACCTCGGCCCGAACTCCGACCTCGGCCCGAACTTCAACCTCGGCCCGAACATCATCGTCGGCCCGAACACCGAACTTCGGCCCGAACACCACTTCGGCCCGAACATCCCACTTCGGCCCGAACACCACTTCGGCCCGAACATCCCTCTTCGGCCCGAACTCTACAATATCCAAGATTGTGTGACAAAAGGTGCTATACTAAAACATTCATAACTTTCAGCTCGGGTGTCCGTATCACTCCCACGAGTAACCAAAATAGCTGGTTCGTTCGTCACTGCCAGGAATAAGTTCGGCCCGAACTCTTCAATGTTCCCGGCCCGAACTTCATTTTCAGCCCGAACTTCAACCTCGGCCCGAACTGCAACCGCGGCCCGAACTTCAACCTCGGCCCGAACTCCGACCTCAGCCCGAACTCCGACCTCGGCCCGAACATCATCCTCGGCCCGAACACCGAACTTCGGCCCGAACACCACTTCGGCCCGAACATCCCACTTCGGCCCGAACACCACTTCGCCCCAACATCCCTCTTCGGCCCGAACTCTTCAATATCCAAGATTGTGTGACAAAAGGTGCTATACTAAAACATTCATAACTGTCAGCTCGGGTGTCCGTTTCACGCCCACGAGTAACCAAAATAGCTGGTTCGTTCGTCACTGCCAAGAACAAGTTCGGCCCGAACTCTTCACTGTTCCCGGCCCGAACTTCAACCTCGGCCCGAACTTCAACCTCGGCCCGAACTCCTACCTCGGCCCGAACTCCTACCTCGGCCCGAACATCATCCTTGGCCCGAACACCAAACTTCGGTCCGAACACCTTTTCGGCCCGAACATCCCACTTCGGCCCGAACACCACTTCGGCCCGAACATCCCTCTTCGGCCCGAACTCTTCAATATCCAAGATTGTGTGACAAAAGGTGCTATACTAAAACATTCATAACTTTCAGCTCGGGTGTCCGTTTCATGCCCACGAGTAACCAAAATAGCTGGTTCGTTCGTCACTGCCAAGAACAAGTTCGGCCCGAACTCTTCACTGTTCCCGGCCCGAACTTCATTTTCGGCCCGAACTTAAACCTCGGCCCGAACTCCGACCTCGGCCCGAACTTCAACCTCGGTCCGAACATCATCCTCGACCCGAACACCGAACTTCGGCCCGAACACCATTTCGGACCGAACACCACTTCGGCCCGAACATCCCACTTCGGCCCGAACACCACTTCGGCCCGAACATCCATCTATGCCCCGAACTCTTCAATATCCAAGATTGTGTGACAAAAGGTGCTATACTAAAACATTCATAACTTTCAGCTCGGGTGTCCGTTTCACGCCCACGAGTAACCAAAATAGCTGGTTCGTTCGTCACTGCCAAGAACAAGTTCGACCCGAACTCTTCACTGTTCCCGGCCCGAACTTCATTTTCGGCCCGAACTCCGACCTCGGCCCGAACTTCAACCTCGGCCCGAACATCATCCTCGGCCCGAACTCCGAACTTCGGCCCGAACAGCACTTCGGTCCGAACACCACTTCGGCCCGAAAGTCCCACTTCGGCCCGAACACCATGTCGGCCCGAACATCCCTCTTCGGCCCGAACTCTTCAATTTCCAAGATTGTGTGACAAAAGGTGCTATACTAAAACATTCATAACTTTCAGCTCGGGAGTCCGTTTCACGCCAACGAGTAACCAAAATAAATGGTTCGTTCGTCACTGCCAAGAACAAGTTCGGCCCGAACTCTTCACTGTTCCCGGCCCGAACTTCATTTTCTGCCCGAACTTCAACCTCGGTCCGAACTTCAACCTTGGCCCGAACTTCAACCTCGGCCCGAACATCATCCTCAGCCCGAACACCGAACTTCGGCCCAAACACCACTTCGGCCAAAACATCCCACTTCGGCCCGAACACCACTTCGGCCCGAACATCCCTCTACGCCTCGAACTCTTCAATATCCAAGATTGTGTGACAAAAGGTGCTATACTAAAACATTCATAACTTTCAGCTCGGGTGTCCGTTTCACGCCCACGAGTAACCAAAATAGCTGGTTCGTTCGTCACTGCCAAGAACAAGTTCGACCCGAACTCTTCACTGTTCCCGGCCCGAACTTCATTTTCGCCCCGAACATCAACCTCGGCCCGAACTTCAACCTCGGCCCGAACTCCGTCTTCGGCCCGAATTTCAACCTCGGCCCGAACATCATCGTCGGCCCGAACACCGAACTTCGGCCCGAACACCACTTCGGCCCGAACATCCCACTTCGGCCCGAACACCACTTCGGCCCGAACATCCCTCTTCGGCCCGAACTCTTCAATATCCAAGATTGTGTGACAAAAGGTGCTATACTAAAACATTCATAACTTTCAGCTCGGGTGTCCGTTTCACGCCCACGATTAACCAAAATAGCTAGTTCGTTCGTCACTGCCAAGAACAAGTTCGGCCCGAACTCTTCACTGTTCCCGGCCCGAACTTCATTTTCGGCCCGAATTTCAACCTCGGCCCGAACTGCAACCTCGGTCCGAACTCCGACCTCAGCCCGAACTTCAACCTCGGCCCGAACGTCATCCTCGGCCCGAACACCGAACTTCGGCCCGTACACCACTTCGGCCCGAACACCACTTCGGCCCGAACACCACTTCGGCCCGAACATCCCACTTCGGCCCGAACACCACTTCGGCCCGAACATCCCTCTTCGGCCCGAACTCTTCAATATCCAAGATTGTGTGACAAAAGGTGCTATACTAAAACATTCATAACTTTCAGCTC
This sequence comes from Calendula officinalis, assembly GCA_963853835.1. Lineage (NCBI taxonomy): Eukaryota > Viridiplantae > Streptophyta > Magnoliopsida > Asterales > Asteraceae > Calendula > Calendula officinalis. Next base: position 363,955 of record CAWKYE010000035.1, on the reverse strand, counting down.
GGGTGTCCGTTTCACGCACACGAGTAACCAAAATAGCTGGTTCGTTCGTCACTGCCAAGAACAAGTTCGGCCCGAACTCTTCACTGTTCCCGGCCCGAACTTCAATTTCGGCCCGAACTACTACCTCGGCCCGAACTCCGACCTCGGCCAGAACTTCAACCTCGGCCCGAACATCATCCTCGGCCCGAACTCCGAACTTCGGCCCGAACACCACTTCGGTCCGAACACCACTTCGGCCCGAAAGTCCCACTTCGGCCCGAACACCACGTCGGCCCGAACATCCCTCTTCGGCCCGAACTCTTCAATATCCAAGATTGTGTGACAAAAGTTACTATACTAAAACATTCATAACTTTCAGCTCGGGAGTCCGTTTCACGCCAACGAGTAACCAAAATAAATGGTTCGTTCGTCACTGCCAAGAACAAGTTCGGCCCGAACTCTTCACTGTTCCCGGCCCGAACTTCATTTTCTGCCCGAACTTCAACCTCGGCCCGAACTTCAACCTTGGCCCGAACTCCGACCTTGGCCCGAACTTCAACCTCGGCCCGAACATCATCCTCGGCCCGAACACCGAACTTCGGCCCGAACACCACTTCGGCCCGAACACCACTTCGGCCCGAACATCCCACTTCGGCCCGAACACAACTTCGGCCCGAACATCCCTCTTCGGCCCGAACTCTTCAATATCCAAGATTGTGTGACAAAAGGTGCTATACTAAAACATTCATAACTTTCAGCTCGGGTGTCCGTTTCATGCCCACGAGTAACCAAAATAGCTGGTTCGTTCGTCACTGCCAAGAACAAGTTCGGCCCGAACTCTTCACTGTTCCCGGCCAGAACTTCATTTTCGGCCCGAACTTAAACCTCGGCCCGAACTCCGACCTCGGCCCGAACTTCAACCTCGGTCCGAACATCATCCTCGACCCGAACACCGAACTTCGGCCCGAACACCATTTCGGACCGAACACCACTTCGGCCCGAACATCCCACTTCGGCCCGAACACCACTTCGGCCCGAACATCCATCTATGCCCCGAACTCTTCAATATCCAAGATTGTGTGACAAAAGGTGCTATACTAAAACATTCATAACTTTCAGCTCGGGTGTCCGTTTCACGCCCACGAGTAACCAAAATAGCTAGTTCGTTCGTCACTGCCAAGAACAAGTTCGACCCGAACTCTTCACTGTTCCCGGCCCGAACTTCATTTTCGGCCCGAACTCCGACCTCGGCCCGAACTTCAACCTCGGCCCGAACATCATCCTCGGCCCGAACTCCGAACTTCGGCCCGAACAGCACTTCGGTCCGAACACCACTTCGGCCCGAAAGTCCCACTTCGGCCCGAACACCATGTCGGCCCGAACATCCCTCTTCGGCCCGAACTCTTCAATTTCCAAGATTGTGTGACAAAAGGTGCTATACTAAAACATTCATAACTTTCAGCTCGGGAGTCCGTTTCACGCCAACGAGTAACCAAAATAAATGGTTCGTTCGTCACTGCCAAGAACAAGTTCGGCCCGAACTCTTCACTGTTCCCGGCCCGAACTTCATTTTCTGCCCGAACTTCAACCTCGGTCCGAACTTCAACCTTGGCCCGAACTTCAACCTCGGCCCGAACATCATCCTCAGCCCGAACACCGAACTTCGGCCCAAACACCACTTCGGCCAAAACATCCCACTTCGGCCCGAACACCACTTCGGCCCGAACATCCCTCTACGCCTCAAACTCTTCAATATCCAAGATTGTGTGACAAAAGGTGCTATACTAAAACATTCATAACTTTCAGCTCGGGTGTCCGTTTCACGCCCACGAGTAACCAAAATAGCTGGTTCGTTCGTCACTGCCAAGAACAAGTTCGACCCGAACTCTTCACTGTTCCCGGCCCGAACTTCATTTTCGGCCCGAACTTCAACCTCGGCCCGAACTTCAACCTCGGCCCGAACTCCGTCTTCGGCCCGAATTTCAACCTCGGCCCGAACATCATCGTCGGCCCGAACACCGAACTTCGGCCCGAACACCACTTCGGCCCGAACATCCCACTTCGGCCCGAACACCACTTCGGCCCGAACATCCCGCTTCGGCCCGAACTCTTCAATATCCAAGATTGTGTGACAAAAGGTGCTATACTAAAACATTCATAACTTTCAGCTCGGGTGTCCGTTTCACGCCCACGATTAACCAAAATAGCTAGTTCGTTCGTCACTGCCAAGAACAAGTTCGGCCCGAACTCTTCACTGTTCCCGGCCCGAACTTCATTTTCGGCCCGAACTTCAACCTCGGCCCGAACTGCAACCTCGGTCCGAACTCCGACCTCAGCCCGAACTTCAATCTCGGCCCGAACGTCATCCTCGGCCCGAACACCGAACTTCGGCCCGTACACCACTTCGGCCCGAACACCACTTCGGCCCGAACACCACTTCGGCCCGAACATCCCACTTCGGCCCGAACACCACGTCGGCCCGAACATCCCTCTTCGGCCCGAACTCTTCAATATCCAAGATTGTGTGACAAAAGGTGCTATACTAAAACATTCATAACTTTCAGCTCGGGTGTCCGTTTCACGCACACGAGTAACCAAAATAGCTGGTTCGTTCGTCACTGCCAAGAACAAGTTCGGCCCGAACTCTTCACTGTTCCCGGCCCGAACTTCAATTTCGGCCCGAACTACTACCTCGGCCCGAACTCCGACCTCGGCCAGAACTTCAACCTCGGCCCGAACATCATCCTCGGCCCGAACTCCGAACTTCGGCCCGAACACCACTTCGGTCCGAACACCACTTCGGCCCGAAAGTCCCACTTCGGCCCGAACACCACGTCGGCCCGAACATCCCTCTTCGGCCCGAACACTTCAATATCCAAGATTGTGTGACAAAAGGTACTATACTAAAACATTCATAACTTTCAGCTCGGGAGTCCGTTTCACGCCAACGAGTAACCAAAATAAATGGTCCGTTCGTCACTGCCAAGAACAAGTTCGGCCCGAACTCTTCACTGTTCCCGGCCCGAACTTCATTTTCTGCCCGAACTTCAACCTTGGCCCGAACTCCGACCTTGGCCCGAACTTCAACCTCGGCCCGAACATCATCCTCGGCCCGAACACCGAACTTCGGCCCGAACACCACTTCGGCCCGAACATCCCACTTCGGCCCGAACACCACTTCGGCCCGAACATCGCTCTTCGGCCCGAACTCTTCAATATCCAAGATTGTGTGACAAAAGGTGCTATACTAAAACATTCATAACTTTCAGCTCGGGTGTCCGTTGCACGCCCACGAGTAACCAAAATAGCTGGTTCATTCGTCATTGCCAAGAACAAGTTCGACCCGAACTCTTCACGGTTCCCGGCCCGAACTTCATTTTCGGCCCGAACTTCAACCTCGGCCCGAACTTCAACCTCGGCCCGAACTCCGACCTCGGCCCGAACTCCGACCTCGGCCCGAACATCATCCTCGGCCCGAACACCACTTCGGCCCGAACACCACTTCGGCCCGAACATCCCACTTCGGCCCGAACACCACTTCGGCCCGAACATCCCTCTTCGGCCCGAACTCTTCAATATCCAAGATTATGTGACAAAAGGTGCTATACTAAAACATTCATAACTTTCAGCTCGGGTGTCCGTTTCACGCCCACGAGTAACCAAAATAGCTAGTTCGTTCGTCACTGCCAAGAACAAGTTCGACCCGAACTCTTCACTGTTCCCGGCCCGAACTTCATTTTCGGCCCGAACTTCAACCTCGGCCCGAACTGCAACCTCGGTCCGAACTCCGACCTCGGCCCGAACTTCAACCTCGGCCCGAACGTCATCCTCGGCCCGAACACCGAACTTCGGCCCGTACACCACTTCGGCCCGAACACCACTTCGGCCCGAACACCACTTCGGCCCGAACACCACTTCGGCCCGAACATCCCACTTCGGCCCGAACACCACTTCGGCCCGAACATCCCTCTTCGGCCCGAACTCTTCAATATCCAAGATTGTGTGACAAAAGGTGCTATACTAAAATATTCATAACTTTCAGCTCGGGTATCCGTTTCACGCACACGAGTAACCAAAATAGCTGGTTCGTTCGTCACTGCCAGGAACAAGTTCGGCCCGAACTCTTCACTGTTCCCGGCCCGAACTTCAATTTTGGCCCGAACTTCAACCTCGGCCCGAACTCCGACCTCGGCCCGAACTTCAACCTCGGCCCGAACATCATCCTCGGCCCGAACACCGAACTTCGGCCCAAACACCACTTCGGCCCGAACACCACTTCGGCTCGAACATCCCACTTCGGCCCGAACACCACTTCGGCCAGAACCTCCCTCTTCGGCCCGAACTCTTCAATATCCAAGATTGTGTGACAAAAGGTGCTATACTAAAACATTCATAACTTTCAGCTCGGGAGTCCGTTTCACGCCAACGAGTAACCAAAATAAATGGTTCGTTTGTCACTGCCAAGAACAAATTCGGCCCGAACTCTTCACTGTTCCCGGCCCGAACTTCATTTTCTGCCCGAAATTCAACCTCGGCCCGAACTTCAACCTTGGCCCGAACTCCGACCTTGGCCCGAACTTCAACCACGGCCCGAACATCATCCTCAGCCCGAACACCGAACTTCGGCCCGAACACCATTTCGGCCCGAACACCATTTCGGCCCGAACATCCCACTTCGGCCCGAACACCACTTCAACCCGAATATCCCTCTTCGGCCCGAACTCTTCAATATCCAAGATTGTGTGACAAAAGGTGCTATAGTAAAACATTCTTAACTTTCAGCTCGGGTGTCCGTTTCACGCCCACGAGTAAGCAAAATAGTTGGTTTGTTCGTCACTGCCAAGAACAAGTTCGGCCCGAACTCTTCACTGTTCCAGGCCCGAACTTCATTTTCGGCCCAAACTTCAACCTCGGCCCGAACTTCAACCTCGGCCCGAACTCCGACCTCGGCCCGAACTTCAACCTCGGCCCGAACATCATCCTCGGCCCGAACACCGAACTTCGGCCCGAACACCACTTCGGCCCGAACACCACTTCGGCCCGAACATCCCACTTCGGCCCGAACACCACTTCGGCCCGAACATCGCTCTTCGGCCCGAACTCTTCAATATCCAAGATTGTGTGACAAAAGGTGCTATACTAAAACATTCATAACTTTCAGCTCGGGTGTCCGTTGCACGCCCACGAGTAACCAAAATAGCTGGTTCGTTCGTCACTGCAAAGAACAAGTTCGGCCCGAACTCTTCACGGTTCCCGGCCCGAACTTCATTTTCGGCCCGAACTTCAACCTCGGCCCGAACTCCGACCTCGGCCCGAACTCCGACCTCGGCCCGAACATCATACTCGGCCCGAACACCACTTCGGCCCGAACACCACTTCGGCCCGAGCATCCCACTTCGGCCCGAACATCCCTCTTCGGCCCGAACTCTTCAATATCCAAGATTGTGTGACAAAAGGTGCTATACTAAAACATTCATAACTTTCAGCTCGGGTGTCCGTTTCACGCCCACGAGTAACCAAAATAGCTGGTTCGTTCATCACTGCCAAGAACAAATTCGGCCCGAACTCTTCACTGTTCCCGGCCCGAACTTCATTTTCGGCCCGAACTTCAACCTCGGCCCGAACTCCGACCTCGGCCCGAACTTCAACCTCGGCCCGAACATCATCCTCGGCCCGAACACCGAACTTCGGCCCAAACACCACTTCGGCCCGAACACCACTTCGGCTCGAACATCCCACTTCGGCCCGAACACCACTTCGGCCCGAACATCACTCTTCGGCCCGAACTCTTCAATATCCAAGATTGTGTGACAAAAGGTGCTATACTAAAACATTCATAACTTTCAGTTCGGGTGTCCGTTTCACGCCCACGAGTAAGCAAAATAGCTGGTTCTTTCGTCACTGCCAAGAACAAGTTCGGCCCGAACTCTTCACTGTTCCCGGCCCGAACTTCATTTACGGCCCGAACTTCAACCTCGGCCCGAACTTCAACCTCGGCCCGAACTCCGACCTCGGCCCGAACTTCAACCTCGGCCCGAACATCATCCTCGGCCCGAACACCACTTTGGCCCGAACACCACTTCGGCCAGAACATCCCACTTCGGCCCGAACACCACTTCGGCCCGAACATCCCTCTTCGGCCCGAACTCTTCAATATCCAAGATTGTGTGACAAAAGGTGCTATACTAAAACATTCATAACTTTCAGCTCGGGTGTCCGTTTCACGCCCACGAGTAACCAAAATAGCTGGGTCGTTCGTCACTGCCAAGAACAAGTTCGGCCCGAACTCTTCACTGTTCCCGGCCCGAACTTCAACCTCGGCCCGAACTTCGACCTCGGCCCGAACTCCAACCTCGGCCCGAACATCATCCTCGGCCCGAACACCGAACTTCGGCCCGAACACCACTTCGGCCCGAACACCACTTCGGCCCGAACACCACTTCGGCCCGAACATCCCTCTTCGGCCCGAACTCTTCAATATCCAAGATTGTGTGACAAAAGGTGCTATACTAAAACATTCATAACTTTCAGCTCGGGTGTCCGTTTCACGCCCACGAGTAACCAAAATAGCTGGTTCGTTCGTCACTGCCAAGAACAAGTTCGGCCCGAACTTTTCACTGTTCCCGGCCCGAACTTCATTTACGGCCCGAACTTCAACCTCGGCCCGAACTCCGACCTCGGCCCGAACTTCAACCTCGGCCTGAACATCATCCTCTGCCCGAACACCACTTTGGCCCGAACACCACTTCGGCCCGTACATCCCACTTCGGCCCGAACACCACTTCGGCCCGAACATCCCTCTTCGGCCCGAACTCTTCAATATCCAAGATTGTGTGACAAAAGGTGCTATACTAAAACATTCATAACTTTCAGCTCGGGTGTCCGTTTCACGCCCACGAGTAACCAAAATAGCTGGGTCGTTCGTCACTGCCAAGAACAAGTTCGGCCCGAACTCTTCACTGTTCCCGGCCCGAACTTCAACCTCGGCCCGAACTTCGACCTCGGCCCGAACTCCAACCTCGGCCCGAACATCATCCTCGGCCCGAACACCGAACTTCGGCCCGAACACCACTTCGGCCCGAACACCACTTCGGCCCGAACATCCCTCTTCGGCCCGAACTCTTCAATATCCAAGATTGTGTGACAAAAGGTGCTATACTAAAACATTCTAACTTTCAGCTCGGGTGTCCGTTTCACGCACACGAGTAACCAAAATAGCTGGTTCGTTCATCACTGCCAAGAACAACCTCGGCCCGAACATCATCCTCGGCCCGAACACCGAACTTCGACCCGAACACCACTTCGGACCGAACACCACTTCGGCCCGAACATCCCACTTCGGCCCGAACACCACTTCGGCCCGAACATCGCTCTTCGGCTCGAACTCTTCAATATCCAAGATTGTGTGACAAAAGGTGCTATACTAAAACATTCATAACTTTCAGCTCGGGTGTCCGTTGCACGCCCACGAGTAACCAAAATAGCTGGTTCGTTCGTCACTGCCAAGAACAAGTTCGGCCCGAACACTTCACTGTTCCCGGCCCGAACTTCATTTTCGGCCCGAACATCAACCTCGGCCCGAACTTCAACCTCGGCCCGAACTCCGACCTCGGCCCGAACTCCGACCTCGGCCAGTCGGCCCGAACATCATCCTCGGCCCGAACACCGAACTTCGGCCCGAACACCACTTCGGCCCGAACATCCCACTTCGGCCCGAACATCCCTCTTCGGCCCGAACTCTTCAATATCCAAGATTGTGTGACAAAAGGTGCTATACTAAAACATTCTAACTTTCAGCTCGGGTGTCCGTTTCACGCACACGAGTAACCAAAATAGCTGGTTCGTTCATCACTGCCAAGAACAAGTTCGGCCCGAACTCTTCACTGTTCCCGGCCCGAACTTCATTTTCGGCCCGAACTTCAACCTCGACCCGAACTTCAACCTCTGCCCGAACTCCGACCTCGGCCCGAACTTCAACCTCGGCCCGAACTTCATCCTCGGCCCGAACACCGAACTTCGGCCTGAACACCACTTCGGCCCGAACACCACTTCGGCTCGAACATCCCACTTCGGCCCGAACACCACTTCGGCCCGAACATCACTCTTCGGCCCGAACTCTTCAATATCTAAGATTGTGTGACAAAAGGTTCAATACTAAAACATTCATAACTTTCGGTTCGGGTGTCCGTTTCACGCCCACGAGTAAGCAAAATAGCTGGTTCGTTCGTCACTGCCAAGAACAAGTTCGGCCCGAACTCTTCACTGTTCCCGGCCCGAACTTCATTTTCGGCCCAAACTTCAACCTCGGCCCGAACTCCGACCTCGGCCCGATCTTCAACCTCGGCCCGAACATCATCCTCGGCCCGAACACCGAACTTCGGCCCGAACACCACTTCTGCCCGAACATCCCACTTCGGCCCAAACACCACTTCGCCTCGAACATCCCTCTTCGGCCCGAACTCTTCAATATCCAAGATTGTGTGACAAAAGGTGCTATACTAAAACATTCATAACTTTCAGCTCGGGTGTCCGTTTCACGCCCACGAGTAACCAAAATAGCTGGTTCGTTCGTCACTGCCAAGAACAAGTTCAGCCCGAACTTTTCACTGTTCCCGGCCCGAACTTCATTTACGGCCCGAACTTCAACCTCGACCCGAACTCCGACCTCGGCCCGAACTTCAACCTCGGCCCGAACATCATCCTCGGCCCGAACACCACTTTGACCCGAACACCACTTCGGCCCGAACATCCCACTTCAGCCCGAACACCACTTCGGCCCGAACATCCCTCTTCGGCCCGAACTCTTCAATATCCAAGATTGTGTGACAAAAGGTGCTATACTAAAACATTCATAACTTTCAGCTCGGGTGTCCGTTTCACGCCCACGAGTAACCAAAATAGATGGTTCGTTCGTCACTGCCAAGAACAAGTTCGGCCCGAACTCTTCACTGTTCCCGGCCCAAACTTCATTTTCGGCCCGAACTTCAACCTCGGCCCGAACTCCGACCTCGGCCCGAACTTCAACCTCGGCCCGAACATCATCCTCGGCCCGAACACCGAACTTCGACCCGAACACCACTTCGGCCCGAACACCACTTCGGCCCGAACATCGCTCTTCGGCCCAAACTCTTCAATATCCAAGATTGTGTGACAAAAGGTGATATACTAAAACATTCATAACTTTCAGCTCGGGTGTCCGTTGCACGCCCACGAGTAACCAAAATAGCTGGTTCGTTCGTCACTGCCAAGAACAAGTTCGGCCCGAACTCTTCACTGTTCCCGGCCCGAACTTCATTTTCGGCCCGAACTTCTACCTCGGCCCGAACTTCAACCTCGGCCCGAACTCCGACCTCGGCCCGAACTCCAACCTCGGCCCGAATATCATCCTAGGCCCGAACACCGAACTTCGGCCCGAACATCACTTCGGCCCGAACACCACTTCGGCCCGAACATCCGACTTCGGCCCGAACACCACTTCGGCCCGAACATCCCTCTTCGGCCCGAACTCTTCAATATCCAAGATTGTGTGACAAAAGGTGCTATACTAAAACATTCATAACTTTCAGCTCGGGTGTCCGTTTCACGCCCATGAGTAACCAAAATAGCTGGTTCGTTCGTCACTGCCAAGAACAAGTTTGGCCCGAACTCTTCACTGTTCCCGGCCCAAACTTCATTTTCGGCCCGAACTTCATCCTCGGCCCGAACTTCAACCTCGGCCCGAACTCCGCCTCGGCCCGAACTTCAACCTCGGCCCGAACTCCGACCTCGGCCCGAACTTCAACCTCGGCCCGAACATAATCCTCGGCCCGAACACCGAACTTCGACCCGAACACCACTTCGGCCCGAACATCCCACTTCGGCCCGAACACCACTTCGGCCCAAACATCGCTCTTCGGCCCGAACTCTTAAATATCCAAGATTGTGTGACAAAAGGTGATATACTAAAACATTCATAACTTTCAGCTCGGGTGTCCGTTGCACGCCCACGAGTAACCAAAATAGCTGGTTCGTCCGTCACTGCCAAGAACAAGTTCGGCCCGAACTCTTCACTGTTCCCGGCCCGAACTTCATTTTCGGCCCGAACTTCAACCTCGACCCGAACTTCAACCTCTGCCCGAACTCCGACCTCGGCCCGAACTTCAACCTCGGCCCGAACTTCATCCTCGGCCCGAACACCGAACTTCGGCCCGAACACCACTTCGGCCCGAACACCACTTCGGCTCGAACATCCCACTTCGGCCCGAACACCACTTCGGCCCGAACATCACTCTTCGGCCCGAACTCTTCAATATCTAAGATTGTGTGACAAAAGGTTCAATACTAAAACATTCATAACTTTCGGTTCGGGTGTCCGTTTCACGCCCACGAGTAAGCAAAATAGCTGGTTCGTTCGTCACTGCCAAGAACAAGTTCGGCCCGAACTCTTCACTGTTCCCGGCCCGAACTTCATTTTCGGCCCAAACTTCAACCTCGGCCCGAACTCCGACCTCGGCCCGATCTTCAACCTCGGCCCGAACATCATCCTCGGCCCGAACACCGAACTTCGGCCCGAACACCACTTCTGCCCGAACATCCCACTTCGGCCCAAACACCACTTCGCCTCGAACATCCCTCTTCGGCCCGAACTCTTCAATATCCAAGATTGTGTGACAAAAGGTGCTATACTAAAACATTCATAACTTTCAGCTCGGGTGTCCGTTTCACGCCCACGAGTAACCAAAATAGCTGGTTCGTTCGTCACTGCCAAGAACAAGTTCAGCCCGAACTTTTCACTGTTCCCGGCCCGAACTTCATTTACGGCCCGAACTTCAACCTCGACCCGAACTCCGACCTCGGCCCGAACTTCAACCTCGGCCCGAACATCATCCTCGGCCCGAACACCACTTTGACCCGAACACCACTTCGGCCCGAACATCCCACTTCAGCCCGAACACCACTTCGGCCCGAACATCCCTCTTCGGCCCGAACTCTTCAATATCCAAGATTGTGTGACAAAAGGTGCTATACTAAAACATTCATAACTTTCAGCTCGGGTGTCCGTTTCACGCCCACGAGTAACCAAAATAGATGGTTCGTTCGTCACTGCCAAGAACAAGTTCGGCCCGAACTCTTCACTGTTCCCGGCCCAAACTTCATTTTCGGCCCGAACTTCAACCTCGGCCCGAACTCCGACCTCGGCCCAAACTTCAACCTCGGCCCGAACATCATCCTCGGCCCGAACACCGAACTTCGACCCGAACACCACTTCGGCCCGAACACCACTTCGGCCCGAACATCGCTCTTCGGCCCAAACTCTTCAATATCCAAGATTGTGTGACAAAAGGTGATATACTAAAACATTCATAACTTTCAGCTCGGGTGTCCGTTGCACGCCCACGAGTAACCAAAATAGCTGGTTCGTTCGTCACTGCCAAGAACAAGTTCGGCCCGAACTCTTCACTGTTCCCGGCCCGAACTTCATTTTCGGCCCGAACTTCTACCTCGGCCCGAACTTCAACCTCGGCCCGAACTCCGACCTCGGCCCGAACTCCAACCTCGGCCCGAATATCATCCTCGGCCCGAACACCGAACTTCGGCCCGAACATCACTTCGGCCCGAACACCACTTCGGCCCGAACATCCGACTTCGGCCCGAACACCACTTCGGCCCGAACATCCCTCTTCGGCCCGAACTCTTCAATATCCAAGATTGTGTGACAAAAGGTGCTATACTAAAACATTCATAACTTTCAGCTCGGGTGTCCGTTTCACGCCCATGAGTAACCAAAATAGCTGGTTCGTTCGTCACTGCCAAGAACAAGTTTGGCCCGAACTCTTCACTGTTCCCGGCCCAAACTTCATTTTCGGCCCGAACTTCATCCTCGGCCCGAACTTCAACCTCGGCCCGAACTCCGCCTCGGCCCGAACTTCAACCTCGGCCCGAACTCCGACCTCGGCCCGAACTTCAACCTCGGCCCGAACATAATCCTCGGCCCGAACACCGAACTTCGACCCGAACACCACTTCGGCCCGAACATCCCACTTCGGCCCGAACACCACTTCGGCCCAAACATCGCTCTTCGGCCCGAACTCTTAAATATCCAAGATTGTGTGACAAAAGGTGATATACTAAAACATTCATAACTTTCAGCTCGGGTGTCCGTTGCACGCCCACGAGTAACCAAAATAGCTGGTTCGTCCGTCACTGCCAAGAACAAGTTCGGCCCGAACTCTTCACTGTTCCCGGCCCGAACTTCATTTTCGGCCCGAACTTCAACCTCGGCCCGAACTTCAACCTCGGCCCGAACTCCGACCTCGGGCCGAACTCCGACCTCGGCCCGAACATCATCCTCGGCCCGAACACCGAACTTCGGCCCGAACACCACTCCGGCCCGAACACCACTCCGGCCCGAACATCCCACTTCGGCCCGCACACCACTTCGGCCTGAACATCCCTCTTCGGCCCGAACTCTTCAATATCCAAGATTGTGTTAGAAAAGGTGCTATACTAAAACATTCATAACTTTCAGCTCGGGTGTCCATTTCACGCCCACGAGTAACTAAAATAGCTTGTTCGTTCATCACTGCCAAGAACAAGTTCGACCCGAACTCTTCACTGTTCCCGGCCCGAACTTCATTTTTGGCCCGAACTTCAACCTCGGCCCGAACTGCAACCTCGGCCCGAACTCCGACCTCGGCCCGAACTTCAACCTCGGCCCGAACATCATCCTCGGCCCGAACACCGAACTTCGGCCCGAACACCACTTCAGCCCGAACACCACTTCGGCTCGAACATCCCACTTCGGCCCGAACACCACTTCGGCCCGAACATCCGACTTCGGCCCGAACACCACTTCGGCCCGAACATCCCTCTTCGGCCCGAACTCTTCAATATCCAAGATTGTGTGACAAAAGGTGCTATACTAAAACATTCATAACTTTCAGCTCGGGTGTCCGTTTCACGCCCATGAGTAACCAAAATAGCTGGTTCGTTCGTCACTGCCAAGAACTAGTTTGGCCCGAACTCTTCACTGTTCCCGGCCCAGACTTCATTTTCGGCCCGAACTTCATCCTCGGCCCGAACTTCAACCTCGGCCCGAACTCCGACCTCGGCCCGAACTTCAACCTCGACCCGAACTCCGACCTCGGCCCGAACTTCAACCTCGGCCCGAACATAATCCTCGGCCCGAACACCGAACTTCGACCCGAACACCACTTCGGCCCGAACACCACTTCGGCCCGAACACCACTTCGGCCCGAACATCCCACTTCGGCCCGAACACCACTTCGGCCCAATCATCGCTCTTCGGCCCGAACTCTTCAATATCCAAGATTGTGTGACAAAAGGTGCTATACTAAAACATTCATAACTTTCAGCTCGGGTGTCCGTTGCACGCCCACGAGTAACCAAAATAGCTGGTTCGTTCGTCACTGCCAAGAACAAGTTCGGCCCGAACTCTTCATTGTTCCCGGCCCGAACTTCATTTCGGCCCGAACTTCAACCTCGGCCCGAACTTCAACCTCGGCCCGAACTCCGACCTCGGGCCGAACTCCGACCTCGGCCCGAACATCATCCTCGGCCCGAACACCGAACTTCGGCCCGAACACCACTCCGGCCCGAACATCCCACTTCTGCCCGCACACCACTTCGGCCTGAACATCCCTCTTCGGCCCGAACTCTTCAATATCCAAGATTGTGAGAGAAAAGGTGCTATACTAAAACATTCATAACTTTCAGCTCGGGTGTCCATTTCACGCCCACGAGTAACTAAAATAGCTTGTTCGTTCATCACTGCCAAGAACAAGTTCGACCCGAACTCTTCACTGTTCCCGACCCGAACTTCATTTTTGGCCCGAACTTCAACCTCGGCCCGAACTGCAACCTCGGCCCGAACTCCGACCTCGGCCCGAACTTCAACCTCGGCCCGAACATCATCCTCGGCCCGAACACCGAACTTCGGCCCGAACACCACTTCAGCCCGAACACCACTTCGGCTCGAACATCCCACTTCGGCCCGAACACCACTTCGGCCCGAACATCCGACTTCGGCCCGAACACCACTTCGGCCCGAACATCCCTCTTCGGCCCGAACTCTTCAATATCCAAGATTGTGTGACAAAAGGTGCTATAATAAAACATTCATAACTTTCAGCTCGGGTGTCCGTTTCACGCCCATGAGTAACCAAAATAGCTGGTTCGTTCGTCACTGCCAAGAACAAGTTCGGCCCGAACTCTTCACTGTTCCCGGCCCAAACTTCATTTTCGGCCCGAACTTCATCCTCGGCCCGAACTTCAACCTCGGCCCGAACTCCGACCTCGGCCCGAACTTCAACCTCGGCCCGAACTCCGACCTCGGCCCGAACTTCAACCTCGGCCCGAACATAATCCTCGGCCCGAACACTGAACTTCGACCCGAACACCACTTCGGCCCGAACACCACTTCGGCCCGAACATCCCACTTCGGCCCGAACACCACTTCGGCCCAAACATCGCTCTTCGGCCCGAACTCTTCAATATCCAAGATTGTGTGACAAAAGGTGATATACTAAAACATTCATAACTTTCAGCTCGGGTGTCCGTTGCACGCCCACGAGTAACCAAAATAGCTGGTTCGTTCGTCACTGCCAAGAACAAGTTCGGCCCGAACTCTTCACTGTTCCCGGCCCGAACTTCATTTTCGGCCCGAACTTCAACCTCGGCCCGAACTCCGACCTCGGCCCGAACATCATCCTAGGCCCGAACACCGAACTACGGTCCGAACACCACTCCGGCCCGAACACCACTCCGGCCCGAACATCCCACTTCGGCCCGCACACCACTTCGGCCTGAACATCCCTCTTCGGCCCGAACTCTTCAATATCCAAGATTGTGTGACAAAAGGTGCTATACTAAAACATTCATAACTTTCAGCTCGGGTGTCCATTTCACGCCCACGAGTAACTAAAATAGCTGGTTCGTTCATCACTGCCAAGAACAAGTTCGACCCGAACTCTTCACTGTTCCCGGCCCGAACTTCATTTTTGGCCCGAACTTCAACCTCGGCCCGAACTGCAACCTCGGCCCGAACTCCGACCTCGGCCCGAACTTCAACCTCGGCCCGAACATCATCCTCGGCCCGAACACCGAACTTCGGCCCGAACACCACTTCAGCCCGAACACCACTTCGGCTCGAACATCCCACTTCGGCCCGAACACCACTTCGGCCCGAACATCACTCTTCGGCCCGAACTCTTCAATATCCAAGATTGTGTAACAAAAGGTGCTATACTAAAACATTCTTAACTTTCAGTTCGGGTGTCCGTTTCACGCCCACGAGTAAGCAAAATAGCTGGTTCGTTCGTCACTGACAAGAACAAGTTCGGCCCGAACTCTTCACTGTTCCCGGCCCGAACTTCATTTTCGGCCCAAACTTCAACCTCGGCCCGAACTCCGACCTCGGCCCGAACTTCAACCTCGGCCCGAACATCATCCTCGGCCCGAACACCGAACTTCGGCCCGAACACCACTTCGGCCCGAACATCCCACTTCGGCCCGAACACCACTTCGGCCCGAACATCCCTCTTCGGCCCGAACTCTTCAATATCCTAGATTGTGTGACAAAAGGTACTATACTAAAACATTCGTAACTTTCAGCTCGGGTGTCGTTTCGCGCCCACGAGTATCCAAAATAGCTGGTTCGTTCATCACTGCCAAGAACAAGTTCGGCCCGAACACTTCACTGTTCCCGGCCCGAACTTCATTTTCGGCCCGAACTTCAACCTCGACCCGAACTTCAACCTCGGCCCGAACTCCGACCTCAGCCCGAACTTCAACCTCGGCCCGAACATCATCCTCGGCCCGAACACCGAACTACGGCCCGAACACCACTTCAGCCCGAACACCACTTCGGCTCGAACATCCCACTTCGGCCCGAACACCACTTCAGCCCGAACATCACTCTTCGGCCCGAACTATTCAATATCCAAGATTGTGTGACAAAAGGTGCTATACTAAAACATTCATAACTTTCAGTTCGGGTGTCCGTTTCACGCCCACGAGTAAGGAAAATAGCTGGTTCGTTCGTCACTGCCAAGAACAAGTTCGGCCCGAACTCTTCACTGTTCCCGGCCCGAACTTCATTTTCGGCCCAAACTTCAACCTCGGCCCGAACTCCGACCTCGGCCCGAACTTCAACCTCGACCCGAACATCATCCTCGGCCCGAACACCGAACTTCGGCCCGAACACCACTTCGGCCCGAACATCCCACTTCGGCCCGAACACCACTTCGGCCCGAACATCCCTCTTCGGCCCGAACTCTTCAATATCCAAGATTGTGTGACAAAAGGTACTATACTAAAACATTCGTAACTTTCAGCTCGGGTGTCGTTTTACGCCCGCGAGTAACCAAAATAGCTGGTTCGTTCATCACTACCAAGAACAAGTTCGGCCCGAACTCTTCACTGTTCCCGGCCCGAACTTCATTTTCGGCCCGAACTTCAACCTCGACCCGAACTTCAACCTCGGCCCGAACTCCGACCTCAGCCCGAACTTCAACCTCGGCCCGAACATCATCCTCGGCCCGAACACCGAACTACGGCCCGAACACCACTTCGGCCCGAATACCACTTCGGCTCGAACATCCCACTTCGGCCCGAACACCACTTCAGCCCGAACATCACTCTTTGGCCCGAACTCTTCAATATCCAAGATTGTGTGACAAAAGGTGCTATACTAAAACATTCATAACTTTCAGTTCGGGTGTCCGTTTCACGCCCACGAGTAAGGAAAATAGCTGGTTCGTTCGTCACTGCCAAGAACAAGTTCGGCCCGAACTCTTCACTGTTCCCGGCCCGAACTTCATTTTCGGCCCAAACTTCAACCTCGGCCCGAACTCCGACCTCGGCCCGAACTTCAACCTCGACCCGAACATCATCCTCGGCCCGAACACCGAACTTCGGCCCGAACACCACTTCGGCTCGAACATCCCACTTCGGCCCGAACACCACTTCGGCCCGAACATCCCTCTTCGGCCCGAACTCTTCAATATCCAAGATTGTGTGACAAAAGGTGCTATACTAAAACATTCATAACTTTCAGCTCGGGTGTCCATTTCACGCCCACGAGTAACTAAAATAGCTGGTTCGTTCATCACTGCCAAGAACAGGTTCGACCCGAACTCTTCACTGTTCCCGGCCCGAACTTCATTTTCGGCCCGAACTTCAATCTCGGCCCGAACTGCAACCTCGGCCCGAACTCCGACCTTGGCCCGAACTTCAACCTCGGCCCGAACATCATCCTCGGCCCGAACACCGAATTTCAGCCCGAACACCACTTCGGCCCGAACATCCCACTTCGGCCCGAACACCACTTCGCCCCGAACATCCCCCTTCGGCCCGAACTCTTCAATATCCAAAATTGTGTGACAAAAGGTGCTGTACTAAAACATTCATAACTTTCAGTTCGGGTGTCCGTTTCACGCCCACGAGTAAGGAAAATAGCTGGTTCGTTCGTCACTGCCAAGAACAAGTTCGGCCCGAACTCTTCACTGTTCCCGGCCCGAACTTCATTTTCGGCCCAAACTTCAACCTCGGCCCGAACTCCGACCTCGGCCCGAACTTCAACCTCGACCCGAACATCATCCTCGGCCCGAACACCGAACTTCGCCCGAACACCACTTCGGCCCGAACATCCCACTTCGGCCCGAACACCACTTCGGCCCGAACATCCCTCTTCGGCCCGAACTCTTCAATATCCAAGATTGTGTGACAAAAGGTGCTATACTAAAACATTCATAACTTTCAGCTCGGGTGTCCATTACACGCCCACGAGTAACTAAAATAGCTGGTTCGTTCATCACTGCCAAGAACAAGTTCGACCCGAACTCTTCACTGTTCCCGGCCCGAACTTCATTTTCGGCCCGAACTTCAATCTCGGCCCGAACTGCAACCTCGGCCCGAACTCCGACCTCGGCCCGAACTTCAACCTCGGCCCGAACATCATCCTCGGCCCGAACACCGAACTTCGGCCCGAACACCACTTCGGCCCGAACATCCCACTTCGGCCCGAACACCACTTCGCCCCGAACATCCCCCTTCGGCCCGAACTCTTCAATATCCAAAATTGTGTGACAAAAGGTGCTGTACTAAAACATTCATAACTTTCAGCTCGGGTGTCCGTTTCACGCCCACGAGTAACCAAAATAGCTGGGTCGTTCGTCACTGCCAAGAACAAGTTCGGCCCGAACTCTTCACTGTTCCCGGCCCAAACTTCATTTTCGGCTCGAACTTCAACCTCGGCCCGAACTTCAATCTCGGCCCGAACTGCGACCTCGGCCCGAACATCATCCTCGGCCCGAACACCGAACTTCGACCCATACACCACTTCGGCCCGAACACCACTTCGGCCCGAACATCCCACTTCGGCCCGAACACCACTTCGGCCCGAACATCGCTCTTCGGCCCGAACTCTTCAATATCCAAGATTGTGTGACAAAAGGTGCTATACTAAAACATTCATAACTTTCAGCTCGGGTGTCCGTTGCACGCCCACGAGTAACCAAAATAGCTGGTTTGTTCGTCACTGCCAAGAACAAGTTCGGCCCGAACTCTTCACTGTTCCCGGCCCAAACTTCATTTTCGGCCCGAACTTCAACCTCGGCCCGAACTTCAACCTCGGCCCGAACTCCGACCTCGGCCCGAACTTCAACCTCGGCCCGAACATCATCCTCGGCCCGAACACCGTACTTCGACCCGAACACCACTTCGGCCCGAACACAACTTCGGCCCGAACATCCCACTTCGTCCCGAACACCACTTCGGCCCGAACATCGCTCTTCGGCCCGAACTCTTCAATATCCAAGATTGTGTGACAAAAGGTGCTATACTAAAACATTCATAACTTTCAGCTCGGGTGTCCGTTGCACGCCCACGAGTAACCAAAATAGCTGGTTCGTTCGTCACTGCCAAGAACAAGTTCGGCCCGAACTCTTCACTGTTCCCGGCCCGAACCTCATTTTCGGCCAGAACTTCAACCTCGACCCGAACTTCAACCTCGGCCCGAACTTCGACCTCGGCCCGAAGATCATCCTCGGCCCGAACATCATCCTCGGCCCGAATACCAAACTGCGGCCCGAACACCACTTCGGCCCGAACACCACTCCGGCCCGAACATCCCACTTCGGCCCGAACATCCCTCTTCGGCCTGAACTCTTCAATATCCAAGATTGTGTGACAAAAGGTGCTATACTAAAACATTCATAACTTTCAGCTCGGGTGTCCATTTCACGCCCACGAGTAACCAAAATAGCTGGTTCGTTCATCACTGCCAAGAACAAGTTCGGCCCGAACTCTTCACTATTCCCGGCACGAACTTCATTTTCGGCCCGAACTTCAACCTCGGCCCGAACTTCAACCTCGGCCCGAACTCCGACCTCGGCCCGAACTTCAACCTCGGCCCGAACATTATACTCGGCCCGAACACCGAACTTCGGCCCGAACACCACTTCGGCCCGAACACCATTTCGGCTCGAACATCCCACTTCGGCCCGAACACCACTTCGGCCCGAACATCACTCTTCGGCCCGAACTCTTGAATATCCAAGATTGTGTGACAAAAGGTGCTATACTAAAACATTCATAACTTTCAGTTCGGGTGTCCGTTTCACGCCCACGAGTAAGCAAAATAGCTGGTTCGTTCGTCACTTGCAAGAACAAGTTCGGCCCGAACTCTTCACTGTTCCCGGCCCGAACTTCATTTTCGGCCCAAACTTCAACCTCGGCCCGAACTCCGACCTCGGCCCGAACTTCAACCTCGGCCCGAACATCATCCTCGGCCCGAACATCATCCTCGGCCCGAATACCGAACTTCGGCCCGAACACCACTTCGGCCCGAACATCCCACTTCGGCCCGAACACCATTTCGCCCCGACAATCCCTCTTCGGCCCAAACTCTTCAATATCCAAGATTGTGTAACAAAAGGTGCTATACTAAAACATTCATAACTTTCAGCTCGGGTGTCCGTTTCACGCCCACGAGTAACCAAAATAGCTGGTTCGTTCGTCACTACCAAGAACAAGTTCGACCCGAACTTTTCACTATTCCCGGCCCGAACTTCATTTACGGCCCGAACTTCAACCTCGGCCCGAACTCCGACATCGGCCCGAACTTCAACCTCGGCCCGAACATCATCCTCGGCCCGAACACCACTTAGGCCCGAACACCACTTCGGCCCGAACATCCCACTTCGGCCCGAACACCACTTCGGCCCGAACATCCCTCTTCGGCCCGAACTCTTCAATATCCAAGATTGTGTAACAAAAGGTGCTATACTAAAACATTCATAACTTTCAGCTCGGGTGTCCGTTTCACGCCCACGAGTAACCAAAATAGCTGGGTCGTTCGTCACTGCCAAGAACAAGTTCGGCCCGAACTCTTCATTGTTCCCGGCCCGAACTTCATTTTCGGCCCGAACTTCGACCTCGGCCCGAACTTCAACCTCGGCCCGAACTCCGACCTCTGCCCGAACTCCAACCTCGGCCCGAACATCATCCTCGGCCCGAACACCGAACTTCGGCCCGAACACCACTTCGGCCCGAACACCACTTCGGCCCGAACATCCCACTTCGGCCCGAACACCACTTCGGCCCGAACATCCCTCTTCGGCCCGAACTCTTCAATATCCAAGATTGTGTGACAAAAGGTGCTATACTAAAACATTCATATCTTTCAGCTCGGGTGTCCGTTTCACGCCCACGAGTAACCAAAATAGCTGGTTCGTTCGTCACTGCCAAGAACAAGTTCGGCCCGAACTCTTCACTGTTCCCGGCCCAAACTTCATTTTGGGCCCGAACTTCAACCTCGGCCCGAACTTCAACCTCGGCCCGAACTCCGACCTCGGCCCAACCTTCAACCTCGGCCCGAACATCATCCTCGGCCCGAACACCGAACTTCGACCCGAACACCACTTCAGCCCGAACACCACTTCGGCCCGAATATCCCACTTCGGCCCGAACACCACTTCGGCCCGAACATCGCTCTTCGGCCCGAACTCTTCAATATCCAAGATTGTGTGACAAAAGGTGCTATACTAAAACATTCATAACTTTCAGCTCGGGTGTCCGTTGCACGCCCACGAGTAACCAAAATAGCTGGTTCGTTCGTTACTGCCGAGAACAAGTTCGGCCCGAACTCTTCACTGTTCCCGGCCCGAACTTCATTTTCGGCCCGAACTTCAACCTCGGCCCGAACTTCAACCTCGGCCCGAACTCCGACCTCGGCCCGAACTCCGACCTCGGCCCGAACATCATCCTCGGCCCGAACACCGAACTTCGGCCCGAACACCACTTCGGCCCGAACACCACTCCGGCCCGAACATCCCACTTCGGCCCGAACACCACTTCGGCCCGAACATCCCTCTTCAGTCCGAACTCTTCAATATCCAAGATTGTGTGACAAAAGGTGCTATACTAAAACATTCATAACTTTCAGCTCGGGTGTCCGTTTCACGCCCACGAGTAACCAAAATAGCTGGTTCGTTCATCACTGCCAAGAATAAGTTCGGCCCGAACTCTTCACTGTTCCCGGCCCGAACTTCATTTTCGTCCCGAACT
Source organism: Calendula officinalis (assembly GCA_963853835.1). Lineage (NCBI taxonomy): Eukaryota > Viridiplantae > Streptophyta > Magnoliopsida > Asterales > Asteraceae > Calendula > Calendula officinalis. Next base: position 342,409 of record CAWKYE010000035.1, on the reverse strand, counting down.
TCAACCTCGGCCCGAACTCCGACCTCGACCCGAACTTCAACCTCGGCCCGAACATCATCCTCGGCCCGAACACCGAACTTCGGCCCGAACACCACTTCGGCCCGAACACCACTTCGGCCCGAACACCACTTCGGCTCGAACTTCCCACTTCGGCCCGAACACCACTTCGCCCCGAACATCACTCTTCGGCCCGAACTCTTCAATATCCAAGATTGTGTGACAAAAGGTGCTATACTAAAACATTCGTAACTTTCAGTTCGGGTGTCCGTTTCACGCCACGAGTAAGCAAACTAGCTGCTTCGTTCGTCACTGCCAAGAACAAGTTCGGCCCGAACTATTCACTGTTCCCGGCCCGAACTTCATTTTCGGCCCGAACTTCAACCTCGGCCCGAACTCCGACCTCGGCCCGAACTTCAACCTCGGCCCGAACATCATCCTCGGCCCGAACACCGAACTTCGGCCCGAACACCACTTCGGCCCGAACACCGAACTTCGGCCCGAACACCACTTCGGCCCGAACATCCCACTTCGGCCCGAACACCACTTCGCCCCGAACATCCCTCTTCGGCCCAAACTCTTCAATATCCAAGATTGTGTGACAAAAGGTGCTGTACTAAAACATTCATAACTTTCAACTCGGGTGTCCGTTTCACGCCCACGAGTAACCAAAATAGCTGGTTCGTTCGTCACTGCCAAGAACAAGTTCGGCCCGAACTCTTCACTGTTCCCGGCCCGAACTTCAACCTCGGCCGGAACTCCGACCTCGGCCCGAACTCCGACCTCGGCCCGAACATCATCCTCGGCCCGAACACCGAACTTCGGCCCGAACACCACTTCGGCCCGAACACCGAACTTCGGCCCGAACACCACTTCGGCCCGAACACCACTTCGGCCCGAACATCCCACTTCGGCCCGAACACCACTTCGGTCCGAACATCCCTCTTCCGCCCGAACTCTTCAATATCCAAGATTGTGTGACAAAAGGTGCTATACTAAAACATTCATAAATTTCAGCTCGGGTGTCTGTTGCACGCCCACGAGTAACCAAAATAGCTGGTTCGTTCGTCACTGCCAAGAACAAGTTCGGCCCGAACTCTTCACTGTTCCCGGCCCGAACTTCATTTTCGGCCCGAACTTCAACCTCGGCCGGAACTCCGACCTCGGCCCGAACTCCGACCTCGGCCCGAACATCATCCTCGGCCCGAACACCGAACTTCGGCCCGAACACCACTTCGGCCCGAACACCACTCCGGCCCGAACATCCCACTTCGGCCCGAACACCACTTCGGCCCGAACAACCCTCTTCGGCCCGAACTCTTCAATATCCAAGATTGTGTGACAAAAAGGTGCTATACTAAAACATTCATAACTTTCAGCTCGGGTGTCCATTTCACGCCCACGAGTAACCAAAATAGCTGGTTCGTTCGTCACTGCCAAGAACAAGTTCGGCCCGAACTTTTCACTGTTCCCGGCCCGAACTTCATTTACGGCCCGAACTTCAACCTCGACCCAAACTTCAACCTCGGCCCGAACTCCGACCTTGGCCCGAACTTCAACCTCGGCCCGAACATCATCCTCGGCCCGAACACCACTTCGGCCCGAACACCACTTCGGCCTGAACATCCCACTTCGGCCCGAACACCACTTCGGCCCGAACATCCCTCTTCAGCCCCAACTCTTCAATATCCAAGATTGTGTGACAAAAGGTGCTATACTAAAACATTCATAACTTTCAGCTCGGGTGTCCGTTTCACGCCCACGAGTAACCAAAATAGCTGGGTCGTTCGTCACTGTCAAGAACAAGTTCGGCCCGAACTCTTCACTGTTCCCGGCCCGAACTTCATTTTCGGCCCGAACTTCAACCTCGGCCCGAACTTCAACCTCGGCCCGAACTCCGACCTCGGCCCGAACTTCAACCTCGGCCCGAACATCATCCTCGGCCCGAACACCGAACTTCGGCCCGAACACCACTTCGGCCCGAACACCGAACTTCGGCCCGAACACCACTTCGGCCCGAGCACCACTTCGGCCCGAACACCACTTCGGCCCGAACATCCCACTTCGGCCCGAACACCACTTCGGTCCGAACATCCCTCTTACGCCCGAACTCTTCAATATCCAAGATTGTGTGACAAAAGGTGCTATACTAAAACATTCATAAATTTCAGCTCGGGTGTCCGTTTCACGCCCACGAGTAACCAAAATAGCTGGTTCGTTCGTCACTGCCAAGAACAAGTTCGGCCCGAACTCTTCACTGTTCCCGGCCCAAACTTCATTTTCGGCCCGACCTTCTACCTCGGCCCGAACTCCGACCTCGGCCCGAACTTCAACCTCGGCCCGAACATCATCCTCGCCCCGAACACCGAACTTCGGCCCGAACACCACTTCGGCCCGAACATCCCACTTCGGTCCGAACACCACTTCGGCCCGAACATCCCTCTTCGGCCCGAACTCTTCAATATCCAAAATTGTGTGACAAAAGGTGCTATACTAGAACATTCATAACTTTCAGCTCGGTTGTCCGTTTCAGGCCCACGAGTAACCAAAATAGCTGGTTCGTTCATCACTGCCAAGAACAAATTCGGCCCGAACTCTTCACTGTTCCCGGCCCAAACTTCATTTTCGGCCCGAACTTCAACCTCGGCCCGAACTCCGACCTCGACCCGAACTTCAACCTCGGCCCGAACATCATCCTCGGCCCGAACACCGAACTTCGGCCCGAACACCACTTCGGCCCGAACATCCCACTTCGGCCCGAACACCACTTCGGCCCGAACATCCCTCTTCGGCCCGAACTCTTCAAAATCCAAGATTGTGTGACAAAATGTGCTATACTAAAACATTCATAACTTTCAGCTCGGGTGTCCGTTTCACGCCCACGAGTAACCAAAATAGCTGGTTCGTTCGTCACTGCCAAGAACAAGTTCGGCCCGAACTTTTCACTGTTCCCGGCCCGAACTTCATTTACGGCCCGAACTTCAACCTCGGCCCGAACTTAAACCTCGGCCCGAACTCCGACCTCGGCCCGAACTTCAACGTCGGCCCGAACATCATCCTCGGCCCGAACATCATCCTCGGCCCGAACACCACTTCGGCCCGAACATCCCACTTCAGCCCGAACACCACTTCGGCCTGAACATCCCTCTTCGGCCCGAACTCTTCAATATCCAAGATTGTGTGACAAATGGTGCTATACTAAAACATTCATAACTTTCAACTCGGGTGTCCGTTTCACGCCCACGAGTAACCAAAATAGCTGGTTCGTTCGTCACTGCCAAGAACAAGTTCGGCCCGAACTTTTCACTGTTCCCGGCCCGAACTTCATTTACGGCCCGAACTTCAACCTCGACCCGAACTTCAACCTCGGCCCGAACGTCATCCTCGGCCCGAACACCGAACTTCGGCCCGTACACAACTTCGGCCCGAACACCACTTCGGCCCGAACACCACTTCGGCCCGAACATCCCACTTCGGCCCGAACGCCACTTCGGCCCGAACATCCCTCTTCGGCCCGAACTCTTCAATATCCAAGATTGTGTGACAAAAGGTGCTATACTAAAACATTCATAAATTTCAGCTCGGGTGTCCGTTTCACGCCCACGAGTAACCAAAATAGCTGGTTCGTTCGTCACTGCCAAGAACAAGTTCGGCCCGAACTCTTCACTGTTCCCGGCCCAAACTTCATTTTCGGCCCGACCTTCTACCTCGGCCCGAACTCCGACCTCGGCCCGAACTTCAACCTCGGCCCGAACATCATCCTCGGCCCGAACACCGAACTTCGGCCCGAACACCACTTCGGCCCGAACACCGAACTTCGGCCCGAACACCACTTCGGCCCGAACACCACTTCGGCCCGAACATCCCACTTCGGCCCGAACACCACTTCGGTCCGAACATCCCTCTTACGCCCGAACTCTTCAATATCCAAGATTGTGTGACAAAAGGTGCTATACTAAAACATTCATAAATTTCAGCTCAGGTGTCCGTTTCACGCCCACGAGTAACCAAAATAGCTGGTTCGTTCGTCACTGCCAAGAACAAGTTCGGCCCGAACTCTTCACTGTTCCCGGCCCAAACTTCATTTTCGGCCCGACCTTCTACCTCGGCCCGAACTCCGACCTCGGCCCGAACTTCAACCTCGGCCCGAACATCATCCTCGGCCCGAACACCGAACTTCGGCCCGAACACCACTTCGGCCCGAACATCCCACTTCGGTCCGAACACCACTTCGGCCCGAACATCCCTCTTCGCCCGAACTCTTCAATATCCAAAATTGTGTGACAAAAGGTGCTATACTAGAACATTCATAACTTTCAGCTCGGTTGTCCGTTTCAGGCCCACGAGTAACCAAAATAGCTGGTTCGTTCATCACTGCCAAGAACAAATTCGGCCCGAACTCTTCACTGTTCCCGGCCCAAACTTCATTTTCGGCCCGAACTTCAACCTCGGCCCGAACTTCAACCTCGGCCCGAACTCCGACCTCGGCCCGAACTTCAACCTCGGCCCGAACATCATCCTCGGCCCGAACACCGAACTTCGGCCCGAACACCACTTCGGCCCGAACATCCCACTTCGGCCCGAACACCACTTCGGCCCGAACATCCCTCTTCGGCCCGAACTCTTCAAAATCCAAGATTGTGTGACAAAATGTGCTATACTAAAACATTCATAACTTTCAGCTCGGGTGTCCGTTTCACGCCCACGAGTAACCAAAATAGCTGGTTCGTTCGTCACTGCCAAGAACAAGTTCGGCCCGAACTTTTCACTGTTCCCGGCCCGAACTTCATTTACGGCCCGAACTTCAACCTCGGCCCGAACTTAAACCTCGGCCCGAACTCCGACCTCGGCCCGAACTTCAACGTCGGCCCGAACATCATCCTCGGCCCGAACATCATCCTCGGCCCGAACACCACTTCGGCCCGAACATCCCACTTCAGCCCGAACACCACTTCGGCCTGAACATCCCTCTTCGGCCCGAACTCTTCAATATCCAAGATTGTGTGACAAATGGTGCTATACTAAAACATTCATAACTTTCAACTCGGGTGTCCGTTTCACGCCCACGAGTAACCAAAATAGCTGGTTCGTTCGTCACTGCCAAGAACAAGTTCGGCCCGAACTCTTCACTGTTCCCGGCCCGAACTTCATTTTCGGCCCGAACTTCAACCTCGGCCCGAACTTCAACCTCGGCCCGAACTCCGACCTCGGCCCGAACTCCGACCTCGGCCCGAACATCATCCTCGGCCCGAACACTGAACTTCGGCCCGAACACCACTTCGGCCCGAACACCACTCCGGCCCGAACATCCCACTTCGGCCCGAACACCACTTCGGCCCGAACATCCCTCTTCGGCCCGAACTCTTCAATATCCAAGATTGTGTGACAAAAAAGTGCTATACTAAAACATTCATAACTTTCAGCTCGGGTGTCCATTTCACGCCCACGAATAACCAAAATAGCTGGTTCGTTCATCACTGCCAAGAATAAGTTCGGCCCGAACTCTTCACTGTTCCCGGCCCGAACTTCATTTGCGGCCCGAACTTCAACCTCGGCCCGAACTCCGACCTCGACCCGAACTTCAACCTCGGCCCGAACATCATCCTCGGCCCGAACACCGAACTTCGGCCCGAACACCACTTCGGCCCGAACACCACTTCGGCTCGAACTTCCCACTTCGGCCCGAACACCACTTCGGCCCGAACATCACTCTTCGGCCCGAACTCTTCAATATCCAAGATTGTGTGACAAAAGGTGCTATACTAAAACATTCGTAACTTTCAGTTCGGGTGTCCGTTTCACGCCCACGAGTAAGCAAACTAGCTGGTTCGTTCGTCACTGCCAAGAACAAGTTCGGCCCGAACTATTCACTGTTCCCGGCCCGAACTTCATTTTCGGCACGAACTTCTACCTCGGCCCGAACTCCGACCTCGGCCCGAACTTCAACCTCGGCCCGAACATCATCCTCGGCCCGAACACCGAACTTCGGCCCGAACACCACTTCGGCCCGAACATCCCATTTCGGCCCGAACACCACTTCGCCCCGAACATCCCTCTTCGGCCCAAACTCTTCAATATCCAAGATTGTGTGACAAAAGGTGCTATACTAAAACATTCATAACTTTCAGCTCGGGTGTCCGTTTCACGCCCACGAGTAACCAAAATAGCTGGGTCGTTCGTCACTGCCAAGAACAAGTTCGGCCCGAACTCTTCACTGTTCCCGGCCCGAACTTCATTTTCGGCCCGAACTTCAACCTCGGCCCGAACTTCAACCTCGGCCCGAACTCCGACCTCGGCCCGAACTTCAACCTCGGCCCGAACATCATCCTCGGCCCGAACACCGAACTTCGGCCCGAACACCACTTCGGCCCGAACATCCCACTTCGGCCCGAACACCACTTCGGTCCGAACATCCCTCTTCCGCCTGAACTCTTCAATATCCAAGATTGTGTGACAAAAGGTGCTATACTAAAACATTCATAAATTTCAGCTCGGGTGTCCGTTTCACGCCCACGAGTAACCAAAATAGCTGGTTCGTTCGTCACTGCCAATAACAAGTTCGGCCCGAACTCTTCACTGTTCCCGGCCCAAACTTCATTTTCGGCTCGAACTTCAACCTCGGCCCGAACTTCAACCTCGGCCCGAACTCCGACCTCGGCCCGAACTTCAACCTCGGCCCGAACATCATCCTCGGCCCGAACACCGAACTTCGGCCCGAACACCACTTCGGCCCGAACATCCCACTTCGGTCCGAAGACCACTTCGGCCCGAACATCCCTCTTCGGCCCGAACTCTTCAATATCCAAAATTGTGTGACAAAAGGTGCTATACTAGAACATTCATAACTTTCAGCTCGGTTGTCCGTTTCACGCCCACGAGTAACCAAAATAGCTGGTTCGTTCGTCACTGCCAAGAACAAATTCGGCCCGAACTCTTCACTGTTCCCGGCCCGAACTTCATTTTCGGCCCGAACTTCAACCTCGGCCCGAACTTCAACCTCGGCCCGAACTCCGACCTCGGCCCGAACTTCAACCTCGGCCCGAACATCATCCTTGGCCCGAACACCGAACTTCGGCCCGAACACCACTTCGGCCTGAACACCACTTCGGCCCGAACATCCCTCTTCGGCCCGAACTCTTCAATATCCAAGATTGTGTGACAAAAGGTGCTATACTAAAACATTCATAACTTTCAGCTCGGGTGTCCGATTCACGCCCACGAGTAACCAAAATAGCTGGTTCGTTTGTCACTGCCAAGAACAAGTTCGGCCCGAACTTTTCACTGTTCCCGGCCCGAACTTCATTTACGGCCCGAACTTCAACCTCGGCCCGAACTTAAACCTCGGCCCGAACTCCGACCTCGGCCCGAACTTCAACGTCGGCCCGAACATCATCCTCGGCCCGAACACCACTTCGGCCCGAACATCCCACTTCAGCCCGAACACCACTTCGGCCTGAACATTCCTCTTCGGCCCGAACTCTTCAATATCCAAGATTGTGTGACAAATGGTGCTATACTAAAACATTCATAACTTTCAACTCGGGTGTCCGTTTCACGCCCACGAGTAACCAAAATAGCTGGTTCGTTCGTCACTGCCAAGAACAAGTTCGGCCAGAACTTTTCACTGTTCCCGGCCCGAACTTCATTTACGGCCCGAACTTCAACCTCGACCCGAACTTCAACCTCGGCCCGAACTCCGACCTCGGCCCGAACTTCGACCTCGGCCCGAACATCATCCTCGGCCCGAACACCACTTCGGCCCGAACACCACTTCGGCCCGAACATCTCACTTCGGCCCGAACACCACTTCGGCCCGAACATCCCTCTTCGGCCCGAACTCTTAAATATCCAAGATTGTGTGACAAAAGGTGCTATACTAAAACATTCATAACTTTCAGCTCGGGTGTCCGTTTCACGCCCACGAGTAACCAAAATAGCTGGGTCGTTCGTCACTGCCAAGAACAAGTTCGGCCCGAACTCTTCACTGTTCCCGGCCTGAACTTCATTTTCAGCCCGAACTTCAACCTCGGCCCGAACTTCAACCTCGGCCCGAACTCCGACCTCGGCCCGAAGTTCAACCTCGGCCCGAACATCATCCTCGGCCCGAACACCAAACTTCGGCCCGAACACCACTTCGGCCCGAACACCACTTCGGCCCGAACATCCCACTTCGGCCCGAACAGCATTTCGGTCCGAACATCCCTCTTCCGCCCGAACTCTTCAATATCCAAGATTGTGTGACAAAAGGTGCTATACTAAAACATTCATAACTTTCAGCTCGGGTGTCCGTTTCACGCCCACGAGTAACCAAAATAGCTGGTTCGTTCGTCACTGCCAAGAACAAGTTCGGCCCGAACTCTTCACTGTTCCCGGCCCAAACTTCATTTTCGGCCCGAACTTCAACCTCGGCCCGAACATCATCCTCGGCCCGAACACCGAACTTCGGCCCGAACACCACTTCGGCCCGAACATCCCACTTCGGTCCGAACACCACTTCGGCCCGAACATCCCTCTTCGGCCCGAACTCTTCAATATCCAAAATTGTGTGACAAAAGGTGCTATACTAGAACATTCATAACTTTCAGCTCGGGTGTCCGTTTCACGCCCATGAGTAACCAAAATAGCTGGTTCGTTCGTCACTGCCAAGAACAAATTCGGCCCGAACTCTTCACTGTTCTCGGCCCGAACTTCATTTTCGGCCCGAACTTCAACCTCGGCCCGAACTGTAACCTCGGCCCGAACTCCGACCTCGGCCCGAACTTCAACCTCGGCCCGAACATCATCCTCGGCCCAAACACCGAACTTCGGCCCGAACACCACTTCGGCCCGAACATCCCACTTCGGCCCGAACACCACTTCGGCCCGAAAATCCCTCTTCGGCCCGAACTCTTCAATATCCAAGATTGTGTGACAAAAGGTGCTATACTAAAACATTCATAACTTTCAGCTCGGGTGTCCGTTTCATGCCCACGAGTAACCAAAATAGCTGGTCCGTTCGTCACTGCCAAGAACAAGTTCGGCCCGAACTTTTCACTGTTCCCGGCCCGAACTTCATTTACGGCCCGAACTTCAACCTCGGCCCGAACTTCAACCTCGGCCCGAACTCCGACCTTGGCCCGAACTTCAACCTCGGCCCGAACATCATCCTCGGCCCGAACACCACTTCTGCCCGAACATCCCACTTCAGCCCGAACACCACTTCGGCCTGAACATCCCTCTTCGGCCCGAACTCTTCAATATCCAAGATTGTGTGACAAATGGTGCTATACTAAAACATTCATAACTTTCAGCTCGGGTGTCCGTTTCACGCCCACGAGTAACCAAAATAGATGGTTCGTTCGTCACTGCCAAGAACAAGTTCGGCCCGAACTCTTCACTGTTCCCGGCACGAACTTCATTTTCGGCCCGAACTTCAACCTCGGCCCGAACTCCGCCTCGGCCCGAACTTCAACCTCGGCCCGAACGTCATCCTCGGCCCGAACACCGAACTTCGGCCCGAACACCACTTCGGCCCGAACATCCCTCTTCGGCCCGAACTCTTCAATATCCAAGATTGTGTGACAAAAGGTGCTATAGTAAAACATTCATAACTTTCAGCTCGGGTGTCCGTTTCACGCCCACGAGTAAGCAAAATAGCCGGTTCGTTTTTCACTGCCAAGAACAAGTTCGGCCCGAACTCTTCACTGTTCCCGGCCCGAACTTCATTTTCGGCCCGAACTTCAACCTCGGCCCGAACTTCAACCTCGGCCCGCACTCCGACCTCGGCCCGAACTTCAACCTCGGCCCGAACATCATCCTCGGCCCGAACACCGAACTTCGGCCCGAACACCACTTCGGCCCGAACACCGAACTTCGGCCCGAACTCTTCAATATCCAAGATTGTGTGACAAAAGGTGCTATACTAAAACATTCATAACTTTCAGCTCGGGTGTCCGTTTCACGCCCACGAGTAACCAAAATAGCTGGTTCGTTCGTCACTGCCAAGAACAAGTTCGGCCCGAACTCTTCACTGTTCCCGGCCCGAACTTCATTTTCGGCCTGAACTTCAACCTCGGCCCGAACTTCAACCTCGGCCCGAACTCTGACCTCGGCCCGAACTTCAACCTCGGCTCGAACATCATCCTCGACCCGAACACCGAACTTCGGCCCGAACACCACTTCGGCCCGAACACCACTTCGGCCCGAACATCCCTCTTCGGCCCGAACTCTTCAATATCCAAGATTGTGTGACAAATGGTGCTATACTAAAACATTCATAACTTTTAGCTCGGGTGTCCGTTTCACGCCCACGAGTAACCAAAATAGATGGTTCGTTCGTCACTGCCAAGAACAAGTTCGGCCCGAACTCTTCACTGTTCCCGGCCCGAACTTCATTTTCGGCCCGAACTTCAACCTCGGCCCGAACTCCGCCTCGGCCCGAACTTCAACCTCGGCCCGAACATCATCCTCGGCCCGAACACCGAACTTCGGCCCGAACACCACTTCGGCCCGAACATCCCTCTTCGGCCCGAACTCTTCAATATCCAAGATTGTGTGACAAAAGGTGCTATAGTAAAACATTCATAACTTTCAGCTCGGGTGTCCGTTTCACGCCCATGAGTAAGCAAAATAGCCGGTTCGTTCTTCACTGCCAAGAACAAGTTCGGCCCGAACTCTTCACTGTTCCCGGCCCGAACTTCATTTTCGGCCCGAACTTCAACCTCGGCCCGAACTTCAACCTCGGCCCGCACTCCGACCTCGGCCCGAACTTCAACCTCGGCCCGAACATCATCCTTGGCCCGAACACCGAACTTCGGCCCGAACACCACTTCGGCCCGAACACCACTTCGGCCCGAACACCGAACTTCGGCCCGAACTCTTCAATATCCAAGATTGTGTGACAAAAGGTGCTATACTAAAACATTCATAACTTTCAGCTCGGGTGTCCGTTTCACGCCCACGAGTAACCAAAATAGCTGGTTCGTTCGTCACTGCCAAGAACAAGTTCGGCCCGAACTCTTCACTGTTCCCGGCCCGAACTTCATTTTCGGCCCGAACTTCAACCTCGGCCCGAACTTCAACCTCGGCCCGAACTCTGACCTCGGCCCGAACTTCAACCTCGGCCCGAACATCATCCTCGACCCGAACACCGAACTTCGGCCCGAACACCACTTCGGCCCGAACACCACTTCGGCCCGAACATCCCTCTTCGGCCCGAACTCTTCAATATCCAAGATTGTGTGACAAATGGTGCTATACTAAAACATTCATAACTTTTAGCTCGGGTGTCCGTTTCACGCCCACGAGTAACCAAAATAGATGGTTCGTTCGTCACTGCCAAGAACAAGTTCGGCCCGAACTCTTCACTGTTCCCGGCCCGAACTTCATTTTCGGCCCGAACTTCAACCTCGGCCCGAACTCCGCCTCGGCCCGAACTTCAACCTCGGCCCGAACATCATCCTCGGCCCGAACACCGAACTTCGGCCCGAACACCACTTCGGCCCGAACATCCCTCTTCGGCCCGAACTCTTCAATATCCAAGATTGTGTGACAAAAGGTGCAATAGTAAAACATTCATAACTTTAAGCTCGGGTGTCCGTTTCACGCCCACGAGTAAGCAAAATAGCCGGTTCGTTCGTCACTGCCAAGAACAAGTTCGGCCCGAACTCTTCACTGTTCCCGGCCCGAACTTCATTTTCGGCCCGAACTTCAACCTCGGCCCGAACTTCAACCTCGGCCCGAACTCCGACCTCGGCCCGAACTTCAACCTCGGCCCGAACATCATCCTCGGCCCGAACACCGAACTTCGGCCCGAACACCACTTCGGCCCGAACACCACTTCGGCTCGAACACCGAACTTCGGCCCGAACTCTTCAATATCCAAGATTGTGTGACAAAAGGTGCTATACTAAAACATTCATAACTTTCAGCTCGGGTGTCCGTTTCACGCCCACGAGTAACCAAAATAGCTGGTTCGTTCGTCACTGCCAAAAACAAGTTCGGCCCGAACTCTTCACTGTTCCCGGCCCGAACTTCATTTTCGGCCCGAACTTCAACCTCGGCCCGAACTTCAACCTCGGCCCGAACTCCGACCTCGGCCCGAACTTCAACCTCGGCCCGAACATCATCCTCGACCCGAACAACGAACTTCGGCCCGAACACCACTTCGGCCCGAACACCACTTCGGCCCGAACATCCCACTTCGGCCCGAACACCACTTCGGTCCGAACATCCCTCTTCCGCCCGAACTCTTCAATATCCAAGATTGTGTGACAAATGGTGCTATACTAAAACATTCATAACTTTCAACTCGGGTGTCCGTTTCACGCCCACGAGTAACCAAAATAGCTGGTTCGTTCGTCACTGCCAAGAACAAGTTCGGCCCGAACTCTTCACTGTTCCCGGCCCGAACTTCATTTTCAGCCCGAACTTCAACCTCGGCCCGAACTCCGACCTCGGCCCGAACTTCAACCTCGGCCCGAACATCATCCTCGGCCCGAACACCAAACTTCGGCCCGAACACCACTTCGGCCCGAACACCACTTCGGCCCGAACATCCCACTTCGGCCCGAACAGCACTTCGGTCCGAACATCCCTCTTCCGCCCGAACTCTTCAATATCCAAGGTTGTGTGACAAAAGGTGCTATACTAAAACATTCATAACTTTCAGCTCGGGTGTCCGTTTCACGCCCACGAGTAACCAAAATAGCTTGTTCGTTCGTCACTGCCAAGAACAAGTTCGACCCGAACTCTTCACTGTTCCCGGCCCGAACTTCATTTTCTGCCCGAACTTCAACCTCGGCCCGAACTTCAACCTCGGCCCGAACTCCGACCTCGGCCCGAACTCCGACCTCGGCCCGAACTCCGACCTCGGCCCGAACATCATCCTCGGCCCGAACACTGAACTTCGGCCCGAACACCACTTCGGCCCGAACACCACTCCGGCCCGAACATCCCACTTCGGCCCGAACGCCACTTCGGCCCGAACATCCCTCTTCGGCCAGAACTCTTCAATATCCAAGATTGTGTGACAAAAAGGTGCTATACTAAAACATTCATAACTTTCAGCTCGGGTGTCCATTTCACGCCCACGAGTAACCAAAATAGCTGGTTCGTTCATCACTGCCAAGAAAAAGTTCGGCCCGAACTCTTCACTGTTCCCGGCCCGAACTTCATTTTCGGCCCGAACTTCAACCTCGGCCCGAATTCCGACCTCGACCCGAACTTCAACCTCGGCCCGAACATCATCCTCGGTCCGAACTCCGAACTTCGGCCCGAACACCACTTCGGCCCGAACACCACTTCGGCCCGAACACCACTTCGGCCCGAACACCGAACTTCGGCCCGAACTCTTCAATATCCAAGATTGTGTGACAAAAGGTGCTATACTAAAACATTCATAACTTTCAGCTCGGGTGTCTGTTTCACGCCCACGAGTAACCAAAATAGCTGGTTCGTTCGTCACTGCCAAGAACAAGTTCGGCCCAAAGTCTTCACTGTTCCCGGCCCGAACTTCATTTTCGGCCCGAACTTCAACCTCGGCCCGAACTTCAACCTCGGCCCGAACTCCGACCTCGGCCCGAACTTCAACCTCGGCCCGAACATCATCCTCGACCCGAACACCGAACTTCGGCCCGAACACCACTTCGGCCCGAACACCACTTCGGCCCGAACATCCCACTTCGGCCCGAACACCACTTCGGTCCGAACATCCCTCTTCGGCCCGAACTCTTCAATATCCAAGATTGTGTGACAAATGGTGCTATACTAAAACATTCATAACTTTCAGCTCGGGTGTCCGTTTCACGCCCACGAGTAACCAAAATAGATGGTTCGTTCGTCACTGCCAAGAACAAGTTCGGCCCGAACTCTTCACTATTCCCGGCCCGAACTTCATTTTCGGCCCGAACTTCAACCTCGGCCCGAACTCCGCCTCGGCCCGAACTTCAACCTCGGCCCGAACATCATCCTCGGCCCGAACACCGAACTTCGGCCCGAACACCACTTCGGCCCGAACATCCCTCTTCGGCCCGAACTCTTCAATATCCAAGATTGTGTGACAAAAGGTGCTATAGTAAAACATTCATAACTTTAAGCTCGGGTGTCCGTTTCACGCCCACGAGTAAGCAAAATAGCCGGTTCGTTCGTCACTGCCAAGAACAAGTTCGGCCCGAACTCTTCACTGTTCCCGGCCCGAACTTCATTTTCGGCCCGAACTTCAACCTCGGCCCGAACTTCAACCTCGGCCCGAACTCCGACCTCGGCCCGAACTTCAACCTCGGCCCGAACATCATCCTCGGCCCGAACACCGAACTTCAGCTCGAACACCACTTCGGCCCGAACACCACTTCGGCCCGAACACCGAACTTCGGCCCGAACTCTTCAATATCCAAGATTGTGTGACAAAAGGTGCTATACTAAAACATTCATAACTTTCAGCTCGGGTGTCCGTTTCACGCCCACGAGTAACCAAAATAGCTGGTTCGTTCGTCACTGCCAAGAACAAGTTCGGCCCGAACTCTGCACTGTTCCCGGCCCGAACTTCATTTTCGGCCAGAACTTCAACCTCGGCCCGAACTTCAACCTCGGCCCGAACTCCGACCTCGGCCCGAACTTCAACCTCGGCCCGAACATCATCCTCGACCCGAACACCGAACTTCGGCCCGAACACCACTTCGGCCCGAACACCACTTCGGCCCGAACATCCCACTTCGGCCCAAACACCACTTCGGTCCGAACATCCCTCTTCCGCCCGAACTCTTCAATATCCAAGATTGTGTGACAAATGGTGCTATACTAAAACATTCATAACTTTCAACTCGGGTGTCCGTTTCACGCCCACGAGTAACCAAAATAGCTGGTTCGTTCGTCACTTCCAAGAACAAGTTCGGCCCGAACTTTTCACTGTTCCCGGCCCGAACTTCATTTACGGCCCGAACTTCAACCTCGACCCGAACTTCAACCTCGGACCGAACTCCGACTTCGGCCCGAACTTCGACCTCGGCCCGAACATCATCCTCGGCCCGAACACCACTTCGGCCCGAACACCACTTCGGCCCGAACATCCCACTTCTGCCCGAACACCACTTCGGCCCGAACATCCCTCTTCGGCCCGAACTCTTAAATATCCAAGATTGTGTGACAAAAGGTGCTATACTAAAACATTCATAACTTTCAGCTCGGGTGTCCGTTTCACGCCCACGAGTAACCAAAATAGTTGGGTCGTTCGTCACTGCCAAGAACAAGTTCGGCCCGAACTCTTCACTGTTCCCGGACCGAACTTCATTTTCAGCCCGAACTTCAACCTCGGCCCGAACTCCGACCTCGGCCCGAACTTCAACCTCGGCCCGAACATCATCCTCGGCCCGAACACCAAACTTCGGCCCGAACACCACTTCGGCCCGAACATCCCACTTCGGCCCGAACAGCACTTCGGTCCGAACATCCCTCTTCCGCCCGAACTCTTCAATATCCAAGATTGTGTGACAAAAGGTGCTATACTAAAACATTCATAACTTTCAGCTCGGGTGTCCGTTTCATGCCCACGAGTAACCAAAATAGCTGGTTCGTTCGTCACTGCCAAGAACAAATTCGGCCCGAACTCTTCACTGTTCTCGGCCCGAACTTCATTTTCGGCCCGAACTTCAACCTCGGCCCGAACTGCAACCTCGGCCCGAACTCCGACCTCGGCCCGAACTTCAACCTCGGCCCGAACATCATCCTCGGCCCAAACACCGAACTTCGGCCCGAACACCACTTCGGCCCGAACATCCCACTTCGGCCCGAACACCACTTCGGCCCGAAAATCCCTCTTCGGCCCGAACTCTTCAATATCCAAGATTGTGTGACAAAAGTTGCTATACTAAAACATTCATAACTTTCAGCTCGGGTGTCCGTTTCATGCCCACGAGTAACCAAAATAGCTGGTTCGTTCGTCACTGCCAAGAACAAGTTCGGCCCGAACTTTTCACTGTTCCCGGCCCGAACTTCATTTACGGCCCGAACTTCAACCTCGGCCCGAACTTCAACCTCGGCCCGAACTCCGACCTTGGCCCGAACTTCAACCTCGGCCCGAACATCATCCTCGGCCCGAACACCACTTCGGCCCGAACATCCCACTTCACCCCGAACACCACTTCGGCCTGAACATCCCTCTTCGGCCCGAACTCTTCAATATCCAAGATTGTGTGACAAATGGTGCTATACTAAAACATTCATAACTTTCAGCTCGGGTGTCCGTTTCACGCCCACGAGTAACCAAAATAGATGGTTCGTTCGTCAATGCCAAGAACAAGTTCGGCCCGAACTCTTCACTGTTCCCGGCCCGAACTTCATTTTCGGCCCGAACTTCAACCTCGGCCCGAACTCCGCCTCGGCCCGAACTTCAACCTCGGCCCGAACATCATCCTCGGCCCGAACACCGAACTTCGGCCCGAACACCACTTCGGCCCGAACATCCCTCTTCGGCCCGAACTCTTCAATATCCAAGATTGTGTGACAAAAGGTGGTATAGTAAAACATTCATAACTTTCAGCTCGGGTGTCCGTTTCACGCCCACGAGTAAGCAAAATAGCCGGTTCGTTCGTCACTGCCAAGAACAAGTTCGGCCCGAACTCTTCACTGTTCCCGGCCCGAACTTCATTTTCGGCCCGAACTTCAACCTCGGCCCGAACTTCAACCTCGGCCCGAACTCCGACCTCGGCCCGAACTTCAACCTCGGCCCGAACATCATCCTCGGCCCGAACACCGAACATCGGCCCGAACACCACTTCGGCCCGAACACCACTTCGGCCCGAACACCGAACTTCGGCCCGAACTCTTCAATATCCAAGATTGTGTGACAAAAGGTGCTATACTAAAACATTCATAACTTTCAGCTCGGGTGTCCGTTTCACGCCCACGAGTAACCAAAATAGCTGGTTCGTTCGTCACTGCCAAGAACAAGTTCGGCCCGAACTCTTCACTGTTCCCGGCCCGAACTTCATTTTCGGCCCGAACTTCAACCTCGGCCCGAACTTCAACCTCGGCCCGAACTCCGACCTCGGCCCGTACTTCAACTTCGGCCCGAACATCATCCTCGACCCGAACACCGAACTTCGGCCCGAACACCACTTCGGCCCGAACACCACTTCGGCCCGAACATCCCACTTCGGCCCGAACACCACTTCGATCCGAACATCCCTCTTCCGCCCGAACTCTTCAATATCCAAGATTGTGTGACAAAAGGTGCTATACTAAAACATTCATAAATTTCAGCTCGGGTGTCCGTTTCACGGCCACGAGTAACCAAAATAGCTGGTTCGTTCGTCACTGCCAAGAACAAGTTCGGCCCGAACTCTTCACTGTTCCCGGCCCAAACTTCATTTTCGGCCCGAACTTCAACCTCGGCCCGAACTTCAACCTCGGCCCGAACTCCGACCTCGGCCCGAACTTCAACCTCGGCCCGAACATCATCCTCGGCCCGAACACCGAACTTCGGCCCGAACACCACTTCGGCCTGAACATCCCACTTCGGTCCGAACACCACTTCGTCCCGAACATCCCTCTTCGGCCCGAACTCTTCAATATCCAAAATTGTGTGACAAAAGGTGCTATACTAGAACATTCATAACTTTCAGCTCGGTTGTCCATTTCACGCTCACGAGTAACCAAAATAGCTGGTTCGTTCGTCACTGCCAAGAACAAATTCGGCCCGAACTCTTCATTGTTCCCGGCCCGAACTTCATTTTCGGCCCGAACTTCAACCTCGGCCCGAACTTCAACCTCGGCCCGAACTCCGACCTCGGCCCGAACTTCAACCTCGGCCCGAACATCATCCTCGGCCCGAACACCGATCTTCGGCCCGAACACCACTTCGGCCCGAACATCCCATTTCGGCCCGAACATCCCTCTTCGGCCCGAACTCTTCAATATCCAAGAGTGTGTGACAAAAGGTGCTATACTAAAACATTCATAACTTTCAGCTCGGGTGTCCGTTTCACGCCCACGAGTAACCAAAATAGCTGGTTCGTTCGTCACTGCCAAGAACAAGTTCGGCCCGAACTTTTCACTGTTTCCGGCCCGAACTTCATTTACGGCCCGAACTTCAACCTCGGCCCGAACTTAAACCTCGGCCCGAACTCCGACCTCGGCCCGAACTTCAACGTCAGCCCGAACATCATCCTCGGCCCGAACACCACCTCGGCCCGAACATCCCACTTCAGCCCGAACACCACTTCGGCCTGAACATCCCTCTTCGGCCCGAACTCTTCAATATCCAAGATTGTGTGACAAATGGTGCTATACTAAAACATTCATAACTTTCAACTCGGGTGTCCGTTTCACGCCCACGAGTAACCAAAATAGCTGGTTCGTTCGTCACTGCCAAGAACAAGTTCGGCCCGAACTTTTCACTGTTCCCGGCCCGAACTTCATTTACGGCCCGAACTTCAACCTCGACCCGAACTTCAACCTCGGCCCGAACTCCGACCTCGGCCCGAACTTCGACCTCGGCCCGAACATCATCCTCGGCCCGAACACCACATCGGCCCGAACACCACTTCGGCCCGAACATCCCACTTCGGCCCGAACACCACTTCGGCCCGAACATCCCTCTTCGGCCCGAACTCTTCAATTTCCAAGATTGTGTGACAAAAGGTGCTATACTAAAACATTCATAACTTTCAGCTCGGGTGTCCGTTTCACGCCCACAAGTAACTAAAATAGCTGGGTCGTTCGTCACTGCCAAGAACAAGTTCGGCCCGAACTCTTCACTGTTCCCGGCCCGAACTTCATTTTCAGCCCGAACTTCAACCTCGCCCCGAACTTCAACCTCGGCCCGAACTCCTACCTCGGCCCGAACTTCAACCTCGGCCCGAACATCATCCTCGGCCCGAACACCAAACTTCGGCCCGAACACCACTTCGGCCCGAACACCACTTCGGCCCAAACATCCCACTTCGGCCCGAACAGCACTTCGGTCCGAACATCCCTCTTCCGCCCGAACTCTTCAATATCCAAGATTGTGTGACAAAAGGTGCTATACTAAAACATTCATAACTTTCAGCTCGGGTGTCCGTTTCACGCCCACGAGTAACCAAAATAGCTGGTTCGTTCGTCACTGCCAAGAACAAGTTCGGCCCGAACTCTTCACTGTTCCCGGCCCAAACTTCATTTTCGGCCCGAACTTCAACCTCGGCCCGAACATTATCCTCGGCCCGAACACCGAACTTCGGCCCGAACACCACTTCGGCCCGAACACCACTTCGGCCCGAACATCCCACTTCGGTCCGAACACCACTTCGGCCCGAACATCCCTCTTCGGCCCGAACTCTTCAATATCCAAAATTGTGTGACAAAAGGTGCTATACTAGAACATTCATAACTTTCAGCTCGGGTGTCCGTTTCACGCCCACGAGTAACCAAAATAGCTGGTTCGTTCGTCACTGCCAAGAACAAATTCGGCCCGAACTCTTCACTGTTCCCGGCCCGAACTTCATTTTCGGCCCGAACTTCAACCTCGGCCCGAACTGCAACCTCGGCCCGAACTCCGACCTCGGCCCGAACTTCAACCTCGGCCCGAACATCATCCTCGGCCCAAACACCGAACTTCGGCCCGAACACCACTTCGGCCCGAACATCCCACTTCGGCCCGAACACCACTTCGGCCCGAAAATCCCTCTTCGGCCCGAACTCTTCAATATCCAAGATTGTGTGACAAAAGGTGCTATACTAAAACATTCATAACTTTCAGCTCGGGTGTCTGTTTTATGCCCACGAGTAACCAAAATAGCTGGTTCGTTCGTCACTGCCAAGAAAAAGTTCGGCCCGAACTTTTCACTGTTCCCGGCCCGAACTTCATTTACGGCTCGAACTTCAACCTCGGCCCGAACTTCAACCTCGGCCCGAACTCCGACCTTGGCCCGAACTTCAACCTCGGCCCGAACATCATCCTCGGCCCGAACACCACGTCGGCCCGAACATCCCACTTCAGCCCGAACACCACTTCGGCCTGAACATCCCTCTTCGGCCCGAACTCTTCAATATCCAAGATTGTGTGACAAATGGTGCTATACTAAAACATTCATAACTTTCAGCTCGGGTGTCCGTTTCACGCCCACGAGTAACCAAAATAGCTGGTTCGTTCGTCACTGCCAAGAACAAGTTCGGCCCGAACTCTTCACTGTTCCCGGCCCAAACTTCATTTTCGGCCCGAACTTCAACCTCGGCCCGAACTTCAACCTCGGCCCGAACTCCGACCTCGGCCCGAACTTCAACCTCGGCCCGAACATCATCCTCGGCCCGAACACCGAACTTCGGACCGAACACCACTTCAGCCCGAACACCACTTCGGCCCGAACATCCCACTTCAGCCCGAACACCACTTCGGCCCGAACATCCCTCTTCGGCCCGAACTCTTCAACATCCCTCTTCATTTTCGGCCCGAACTTCAACCTCGGCCCGAACTCCGACCTCGGCCCGAACTTCAACCTCGGCCCGAACATCATCCTCAGCCCGAACACCGAACTTCGGCCCGAACACCACTTCGGCCCGAACATCCCTCTTCGGCCCGAACTCTTCAATATCCAAGATTGTGTGACAAAAGGTGCTATAGTAAAACATTCATAACTTTCAGCTCGGGTGTCCGTTTCACGCCCACGAGTAAGCAAAATAGCCGGTTCGTTCGTCACTGCCAAGAACAAGTTCGGCCCGAACTCTTCACTGTTCCCGGCCCGAACTTCATTTTCGGCCCGAACTTCAACCTCGGCCCGAACTTCAACCTCGGCCCGAACTCCGACCTCGGCCCGAACTTCAACCTCGGCCCGAACATCATCCTCGGCCCGAACACCGAACTTCGGCCTGAACACCACTTCGGCCCGAACACCACTTCGGCCCGAACACCACTTCGGCCCGAACACCGAACTTCGGCCCGAACTCTTCAATATCCAAGATTGTGTGACAAAAGGTGCTATACTAAAACATTCATAACTTTCAGCTCGGGTGTCCGTTTCACGCCCACGAGTAACCAAAATAGCTGGTTCGTTCATCATTGCCAAGAACAAGTTCGGCCCGAACTCTTCACTGTTCCCGGCCCGAACTTCATTTTCGGCCCGAACTTCAACCTCGGCCCGAACTTCAACCTCGGCCCGAACATCATCCTCGGCCCGAACATCGAACTTCGGCCCGAACACCACTTCGGCCCGAACACCACTTCGGCCCGAACATCCCACTTCGGCCCGAACACCACTTCGGCCCGAACATCCCTCTTCGGCCAGAACTCTTCAATATCCAAGATTGTGTGACAAAAGGTGCTATAGTAAAACATTCATAACTTTCAGCTCGGGTGTCCGTTTCACGCCCACGAGTAACCAAAATAGCTGGTTCGTTCGTCACTGCCAAGAACAAGTTCAGCCCGAACTCTTCACTGTTCCCGGCCCGAACTTCATTTTCTGCCCGAACTTCAACCTCCGCCCGAACTTCAACCTTGGCCCGAACTCCGACCTCGGCCCGAACTTCAACCTCGGCCCGAACATCATCCTCAGCCCGAACACTGAACTTCGGCCCGAACACCACTTCGGCCCGAACATCCCACTTCAGCCCGAACACCACTTCGGCCCGAACATCCCTCTTCGGCCCGAACTCTTCAATATCCAAGATTGTGTGACGAAAGGTGCTATAGTAAAACATTCATAACTTTCAGCTCGGGTGTCCGTTTCACGCCCACGAGTAAGCAAAATAGCTGGTTCGTTCGTCACTGACAAGAACAAGTTCGGCCCGAACTCTTCACTGTTCCCGGCCCGAACTTCATTTTCGGCCCGAACTTCAACCTCGGCCCGAACTTCAACCTCGGCCCGAACTCCGACCTCGGCCCGAACTTCAACCTCGGCCCGAACATCATCCTCGGCCCTTACACCGAACTTCGGTCCGAACACCACTTCGGCCCGAACATCCCTCTTCGGCCCGAAGTCTTCAATATCCAAGATTATGTGACAAAAGGTGCTATAGTAAAACATTCATAACTTTCAGCTCGGGTGTCCGTTTCACGCCCACGAGTAACCAAAATAGCTGGTTCGTTCGTCACTGCCAAGAACAAGTTCGGCCCAAACTCTTCACTGTTCCCGGCCCGAACTTCATTTTCTGCCCGAACTTCAACCTCGGCCCGAACTTCAACCTTGGCCCGAACTCCGACCTCGGCCCGAACTTCAACCTCGGCCCGAACATCATCCTCAGCCCGAACACCGAACTTCG
This sequence comes from Calendula officinalis, assembly GCA_963853835.1. Taxonomy (NCBI): domain Eukaryota; kingdom Viridiplantae; phylum Streptophyta; class Magnoliopsida; order Asterales; family Asteraceae; genus Calendula; species Calendula officinalis. The sequence continues at coordinate 320,206 of CAWKYE010000035.1, read as the reverse complement.
CCTCGAACACCACTTCGGCCCGAACATCCCACTTCAGCCCGAACACCACTTCGGCCCGAACATCCCTCTTCGGCCCGAACTCTTCAATATTCAAGATTGTGTGACAAAAGGTGCTATAGTAAAACATTCATAACTTTCAGCTCGGGTGTCCGTTTCACGCCCACGAGTAAGCAAAATAGCTGGTTCGTTCGTCACTGCCAAGAACAAGTTCGGCCCGAACTCTTCACTGTTCCCGGCCCGAACTTCATTTTCGGCCAGAACTTCAACCTCGGCCCGAACTTCAACCTCGGCCCGAACTCCGACCTCGGCCCGAACTTCATCCTCGGCCCGAACACCGAACTTCGGCCCGAACACCACTTCGGCCCGAACACCACTTCGGCCCGAACATCCCACTTCGGCCCGAACACCACTTCGGCCCGAACATCCCTCTTCGGCCCGAGCTCTTCAATATCCAAGATTGTGTGACAAAAGGTGTTATACTAAAACATTCATAACTTTCAGCTAGGGTGTCCGTTTCACGCCCACGAGTAACCAAAATAGCTGGTTCGTTCGTCATTGCCAAGAACAAGTTCGGCCCGAACTTTTCACTGTTCCCGGCCCGAACTTCATTTACGGCCCGAACTTCAACCTCGGCCCGAACTTCAACCTCGGCCCGAACTCCGACCTCGGCCCGAACTTCAACCTCGGCCCGAACATCATCCTCGGCCCGAACACCACTTCGGCCCGAACATCCCACTTCAGACCGAACACCACTTCGACCTGAACATCCCTCTTCGGCCCGAACTCTTCAATATCCAAGATTGTGTGACAAATGGTGCTATACTAAAACATTCATAACTTTCAGCTCGGGTGTCCGTTTCACGCCCACGAGTAACCAAAATAGCTGGTTCGTTCGTCACTGCCAAGAACAAGTTCGGCCCGAACTCTTCACTGTTCCCGGCCCGAACTTCATTTTCGGCCCGAACTTCAACCTCGGCCCGAACTCCGACCTCGGCCCGAACTTCAACCTCGGCCCGAACATCATCCTCGGCCCGAACACCGAACTTCGGCCCGAACACCACTTCGGCCCGAACATCCCTCTTCAGCCCGAACTCTTCAATATCCAAGATTGTGTGACAAAAGGTGCTATAGTAAAACATTCATAACTTTCAGCTCGGGTGTCCGTTTCACGCCCACGAGTAACCAAAATATCTGGTTCGTTCGTCACTGCCAAGAACAAGTTCGGCTCGAACTCTTCACTGTTCCCGGCCCGAACTTCATTTTCTGCCCGAACTTCAACCTCGGCCCGAACTTCAACCTTGGCCCGAACTCCGACCTCGGCCCGAACTTCAACCTCGGCCCGAACATCATCCTCAGCCCGAACACCGAACTTCGGCTCGAACACCACTTCGGCCCGAACATCCCACTTCAGCCCGAACACCACTTCGGCCCGAACATCCCTCTTCGGCCCGAACTCTTCAATATCCAAGATTGTGTGACAAAAGGTGCTATAGTAAAACATTCATACCTTTCAGCTCGGGTGTCCGTTTCACGCCCACGAGTAAGCAAAATAGCTGGTTCGTTCGTCACTGCCAAGAACAAGTTCCGCCCGAACTCTTCACTGTTCCCGACCCGAACTTCAACCTCGGCCCGAACTTCAACCTCGGCCCGAACTCCGACCTCGGCCCGAACTTCAACCTCGGCCCGAACATCATCCTCGGCCCGAACACCGAACTTCGGCCCGAACACCACTTCGGCCCGAACACCACTTCGGCCCGAACACCACTTCGGCCCGAACACCACTTCGGCTCGAACTCTTCAATATCCAAGATTGTGTGACAAAAGGTGCTATACTAAAACATTCATAACTTTCAGCTCGGGTGTCCGTTTCACGCCCACGAGTAACCAAAATAGCTGGTTCGTTCGTCACTGCCAAGAACAAGTTCGGCCCAAACTCTTCACTGTTCCCGTCCCGAACTTCATTTTCGGCCCGAACTTCAACCTCGGCCCGAACTTCAACCTCGGCCCGAACTCCGACCTCGGCCCGAACTTCAACCTCGGCCCGAACATCATCCTCGGCTCGAACACCGAACTTCGGCCCGAACACCACTTCGGCCCGAACACCACTTCGGCCCGAACATTCCACTTCGGCCCGAACACCACTTCGGCCCGAACATCCCACTTCGGCCCGAACACCACTTCGGCCCGAACATCCCTCTTCGGCCCGAACTCTTCAATATCCAAGATTGTGTGACAAAAGGTGCTATACTAAATCATTCATAACTTTCAGCTCGGGTGTCCGTTTCACGCCCACGAGTAACCAAAATAGCTGGTTCGTTCGTCACTGCCAAGAACAAGTTCGGCCCGAACTCTTCACTGTTCCCGGCCCGAACTTCATTTTCGGCCCGAACTTCAACCTCGGCCCGAACTTCAACCTCGGCCCGAACTCCGACTTCGGCCCGAACTTCAACCTCGGCCCGAACTTCATCCTCGGCCCGAACACCGAACTTCGGCCCGAACACCACTTCGGCCCGAACATCCCTCTTCGGCCCGAACTCTTCAATATCCAAGATTGTGTGACAAAAGGTGCTATAGTAAAACATTCATAACTTTCAGCTCGGGTGTCCGTTTCACGCCCACGAGTAACCAAAATAGCTGGTTCGTTCGTCACTGCCAAGAACAAGTTCGGCCCGAACTCTTCACTGTTCCCGGCCCGAACTTCATTTTCTGCCCGAACTTCAACCTCGGCCCGAACTTCAACCTTGGCCCGAACTCCGACCTCGGCCCGAACTTCAACCTCGTCCCAATCATCATCCTCAGCCCGAACACCGAACTTCGGCCCGAACACCACTTCAGCCCGAACACCACTTCGGCCCGAACATCCCACTTCAGCCCGAACACCACTTCGGCCCGAACATCCCTCTTCGGCCCGAACACCACTTCGGCCCGAACATCCCTCTTCGGCCCGAACTCTTCAATATCCAAGATTGTGTGACAAAAGGTGCTATACTAAAACATTCATAAGTTTCAGCTCGGGTGTCCGTTTCACGCCCACGAGTAACCAAAATATCTGGTTCGTTCGTCACTGCCAAGAACAAGTTCGGCTCGAACTCTTCACTGTTCCCGGCCCGAACTTCATTTTCTGCCCGAACTTCAACCTCGGCCCGAACTTCAACCTTGGCCCGAACTCCGACCTCGGCCCGAACTTCAACCTCGGCCCGAACATCATCCTCAGCCCGAACACCGAACTTCGGCTCGAACACCACTTCGGCCCGAACATCCCACTTCAGCCCGAACACCACTTCGGCCCGAACATCCCTCTTCGGCCCGAACTCTTCAATATCCAAGATTGTGTGACAAAAGGTGCTATAGTAAAACATTCATACCTTTCAGCTCGGGTGTCCGTTTCACGCCCACGAGTAAGCAAAATAGCTGGTTCGTTCGTCACTGTCAAGAACAAGTTCCGCCCGAACTCTTCACTGTTCCCGACCCGAACTTCAACCTCGGCCCGAACTTCAACCTCGGCCCGAACTCCGACCTCGGCCCGAACTTCAACCTCGGCCCGAACATCATCCTCGGCCCGAACACCGAATTTCGGCCCGAACACCACTTCGGCCCGAACACCACTTCGGCCCGAACACCACTTCGGCCCGAACACCACTTCGGCTCGAACTCTTCAATATCCAAGATTGTGTGACAAAAGGTGCTATACTAAAACATTCATAACTTTCAGCTCGGGTGTCCGTTTCACGCCCACGAGTAACCAAAATAGCTGGTTCGTTCGTCACTGCCAAGAACAAGTTCGGCCCAAACTCTTCACTGTTCCCGTCCCGAACTTCATTTTCGGCCCGAACTTCAACCTCGGCCCGAACTTCAACCTCGGCCCGAACTCCGACCTCGGCCCGAACTTCAACCTCGGCCCGAACATCATCCTCGGCTCGAACACCGAACTTCGGCCCGAACACCACTTCGGCCCGAACACCACTTCGGCCCGAACATTCCACTTCGGCCCGAACACCACTTCGGCCCGAACATCCCACTTCGGCCCGAACACCACTTCGGCCCGAACATCCCTCTTCGGCCCGAACTCTTCAATATCCAAGATTGTGTGACAAAAGGTGCTATACTAAAACATTCATAACTTTCAGCTCGGGTGTCCGTTTCACGCCCACGAGTAACCAAAATAGCTGGTTCGTTCGTCACTGCCAAGAACAAGTTCGGCCCGAACTCTTCACTGTTCCCGGCCCGAACTTCATTTTCGGCCCGAACTTCAACCTCGGCCCGAACTCCGACCTCGGCCCGAACTTCAACCTCGGCCCGAACATCATCCTCGGCCCGAACACCGAACTTCGGCCCGAACACCACTTCGGCCCGAACATCCCTCTTCAGCCCGAACTCTTCAATATCCAAGATTGTGTGACAAAAGGTGCTATAGTAAAACATTCATAACTTTCAGCTCGGGTGTCCGTTTCACGCCCACGAGTAACCAAAATATCTGGTTCGTTCGTCACTGCCAAGAACAAGTTCGGCTCGAACTCTTCACTGTTCCCGGCCCGAACTTCATTTTCTGCCCGAACTTCAACCTCGGCCCGAACTTCAACCTTGGCCCGAACTCCGACCTCGGCCCGAACTTCAACCTCGGCCCGAACATCATCCTCAGCCCGAACACCGAACTTCGGCTCGAACACCACTTCGGCCCGAACATCCCACTTCAGCCCGAACACCACTTCGGCCGGAACATCCCTCTTCGGCCCGAACTCTTCAATATCCAAGATTGTGTGACAAAAGGTGCTATAGTAAAACATTCATACCTTTCAGCTCGGGTGTCCGTTTCACGCCCACGAGTAAGCAAAATAGCTGGTTCGTTCGTCACTGCCAAGAACAAGTTCCGCCCGAACTCTTCACTGTTCCCGACCCGAACTTCAACCTCGGCCCGAACTTCAACCTCGGCCCGAACTCCGACCTCGGCCCGAACTTCATCCTCGGCCCGAACATCATCCTCGGCCCGAACACCGAACTTCGGCCCGAACACCACTTCGGCCCGAACACCACTTCGGCCCGAACACCACTTCGGCCCGAACACCACTTCGGCTCGAACTCTTCAATATCCAAGATTGTGTGACAAAAGGTGCTATACTAAAACATTCATAACTTTCAGCTCGGGTGTCCGTTTCACGCCCACGAGTAACCAAAATAGCTGGTTCGTTCGTCACTGCCAAGAACAAGTTCGGCCCAAACTCTTCACTGTTCCCGTCCCGAACTTCATTTTCGGCCCGAACTTCAACCTCGGCCCGAACTTCAACCTCGGCCCGAACTCCGACCTCGGCCCGAACTTCAACCTCGGCCCGAACATCATCCTCGGCTCGAACACCGAACTTCGGCCCGAACACCACTTCGGCCCGAACACCACTTCGGCCCGAACATTCCACTTCGGCCCGAACACCACTTCGGCCCGAACATCCCACTTCGGCCCGAACACCACTTCGGCCCGAACATCCCTCTTCGGCCCGAACTCTTCAATATCCAAGATTGTGTGACAAAAGGTGCTATACTAAATCATTCATAACTTTCAGCTCGGGTGTCCGTTTCACGCCCACGAGTAACCAAAATAGCTGGTTCGTTCGTCACTGCCAAGAACAAGTTCGGCCCGAACTCTTCACTGTTCCCGGCCCGAACTTCATTTTCGGCCCGAACTTCAACCTCGGCCCGAACTTCAACCTCGGCCCGAACTCCGACTTCGGCCCGAACTTCAACCTCGGCCCGAACTTCATCCTCGGCCCGAACACCGAACTTCGGCCCGAACACCACTTCGGCCCGAACATCCCTCTTCGGCCCGAACTCTTCAATATCCAAGATTGTGTGACAAAAGGTGCTATAGTAAAACATTCATAACTTTCAGCTCGGGTGTCCGTTTCACGCCCACGAGTAACCAAAATAGCTGGTTCGTTCGTCACTGCCAAGAACAAGTTCGGCCCGAACTCTTCACTGTTCCCGGCCCGAACTTCATTTTCTGCCCGAACTTCAACCTCGGCCCGAACTTCAACCTTGGCCCGAACTCCGACCTCGGCCCGAACTTCAACCTCGTCCCAATCATCATCCTCAGCCCGAACACCGAACTTCGGCCCGAACACCACTTCAGCCCGAACACCACTTCGGCCCGAACATCCCACTTCAGCCCGAACACCACTTCGGCCCGAACATCCCTCTTCGGCCCGAACACCACTTCGGCCCGAAGATCCCTCTTCGGCCCGAACTCTTCAATATCCAAGATTGTGTGACAAAAGGTGCTATACTAAAACATTCATAACTTTCAGCTCGGGTGTCCGTTTCACGCCCACGAGTAACCAAAATAGCTGGGTCGTTCGTCACTGCCAAGAACAAGTTCGGCCCGAACTCTTCACTGTTCCCGGCCCGAACTTCATTTTCGGCCCGAACTTCAACCTCGGCCCGAACTTCAACCTCGGCCCGAACTCCGACCTCGGCCCGAACTTCAACCTCGGCCCGAACATCATACTCGGCCCGAACACCACTTCGGCCCGAACATCCCACTTCGGCCCGAACACCACTTCGGTCCGAATATCCCTATTCCGCCCGAACTCTTCAATATCCAAGATTGTGTGACAAAAGGTGCTATACTAAAACATTCATAACTTTCAGCTCGGGTGTCCGTTTCACGCCCACGAGTAACCAAAATAGCTGGTTCGTTCGTCACTGCCAAGAACAAGTTCGGCCCGAACTCTTCACTGTTCCCGGCCCAAACTTCATTTTCGGCCCGAACTTCAACCTCGGCCCGAACTTCAACCTCGGCCCGAACTCCGACCTCGGCCCGAACTTCAACCTCGGCCCGAACATCATCCTCGGCCCGAACACCGAACTTCGGACCGAACACCACTTCAGCCCGAACACCACTTCGGCCCGAACATCCCACTTCAGCCCGAACACCACTTCGGCCCGAACATCCCTCTTCGGCCCGAACTCTTCAATATCCAAGATTGTGTGACAAAAGGTGCTATAGTAAAACATTCATAACTTTCAGCTCGGGTGTCCATTTCACGCCCACGAGTAACCAAAATAGCTGGTTCATTCGTCACTGCCAAGAACAAGTTCGGCCCAAACTCTTCACTGTTCCCGGCCCGAACTTCATTTTCTGCCCGAACTTCAACCTCGGCCCGAACTTCAACCTTGGCCCGAACTCCGACCTCGGCCCGAACTTCAACCTCGGCCCGAACATCATCCTCAGCCCGAACACCGAACTTCGGCCGGAACACCACTTCGGCCCGAACATCCCACTTCAGCCCGAACACCACTTCGGCCCGAACATCCCTCTTCTGCCCGAACTCTTCAATATCCAAGATTGTGTGACAAAAGGTGCTATAGTAAAACATTCATAACTTTCAGCTCGGGTGTCCGTTTCACGCCCACGAGTAAGCAAAATAGCTGGTTCGTTCGTCACTGCCAAGAACAAGTTCGGCCCGAACTCTTCACTGTTCCCGGCCCGAACTTTATTTTCGGCCCGAACTTCAACCTCGGCCCGAACTCCGACCTCGGCCCGAACTTCAACCTCGGCCCGAACATCATCGTCGGCCCGAACACCGAACTTCGGCCCGAACACCACTTCGGCCCGAACACCACTTCGGCCCGAACATCCCACTTCGGCCCGAACACCACTTCGGCCCGAACTCTTCAATATCCAAGATTTTGTGACAAAAGGTGCTATACTAAAACATTCATAACTTTCAGCTCGGGTGTCCGTTTCACGCCCACGAGTAACCAAAATAGCTGGTTCGTTCGTCACTGCCAAGAACAAGTTCGGCCCGAACTCTTCCTTGTTCCCGACCCGAACTTCATTTTCGGCCCGAACTTCAACCTCGGCCCGAACTTCAACCTCGGCCCGAACATCATCCTCGGCCCGAACACCGAACTTCGGCTCGAACACCACTTCGGCCCGAACATCCCACTTCGGCCCGAACACCACTTCGGCCTGAACATCCCTCTTCGGCCCGAACTCTTCAATATCCAAGATTGTGTGACAAAAGGTGTTATACTAAATCATTCATAACTTTCAGCTCGGGTGTCCGTTTCACGCCCACGAGTAACCAAAATAGCTGGTTCGTTCGTCACTGCCAAGAACAAGTTCGGCCCGAACTCTTCACTGTTCCCGGCCCAAACTTCATTTTCGGCCCGAACTTCAACCTCGGCCCGAACTTCAACCTCGGCCCGAACTCCGACCTCGGCCCGAACTTCAACCTCGGCCCGAACATCATCCTCGGCCCGAACACCGAACTTCGGACCGAACACCACTTCAGCCCGAACACCACTTCGGCCCGAACATCCCACTTCAGCCCGAACACCACTTCGGCCCGAACATCCCTCTTCGGCCCGAACTCTTCAATATCCAAGATTGTGTGACAAAAGGTGCTATAGTAAAACATTCATAACTTTCAGCTCGGGTGTCCGTTTCACGCCCACGAGTAACCAAAATAGCTGGTTCATTCGTCACTGCCAAGAACAAGTTCGGCCCGAACTCTTCACTGTTCCCGGCCCGAACTTCATTTTCTGCCCGAACTTCAACCTCGGCCCGAACTTCAACCTTGGCCCGAACTCCGACCTCGGCCCGAACTTCAACCTCGGCCCGAACATCATCCTCAGCCCGAACACCGAACTTCGGCCCGAACACCACTTCGGCCCGAACATCCCACTTCAGCCCGAACACCACTTCGGCCCGAACATCCCTCTTCTGCCCGAACTCTTCAATATCCAAGATTGTGTGACAAAAGGTGCTATAGTAAAACATTCATAACTTTCAGCTCGGGTGTCCGTTTCACGCCCACGAGTAAGCAAAATAGCTGGTTCGTTCGTCACTGCCAAGAACAAGTTCGGCCCGAACTCTTCACTGTTCCCGGCCCGAACTTTATTTTCGGCCCGAACTTCAACCTCGGCCCGAACTTCAACCTCGGCCCGAACTCCGACCTCGGCCCGAACTTCAACCTCGGCCCGAACATCATCGTCGGCCCGAACACCGAACTTCGGCCCGAACACCACTTCGGCCCGAACACCACTTCGGCCCGAACATCCCACTTCGGCCCGAACACCACTTCGGCCCGAACTCTTCAATATCCAAGATTGTGTGACAAAAGGTGCTATACTAAAACATTCATAACTTTCAGCTCGGGTGTCCGTTTCACGCCCACGAGTAACCAAAATAGCTGGTTCGTTCGTCACTGCCAAGAACAAGTTCGGCCCGAACTCTTCCTTGTTCCCGGCCCGAACTTCATTTTCGGCCCGAACTTCAACCTCGGCCCGAACTTCAACCTCGGCCCGAACGTCATCCTCGGCCCGAACACCGAACTTCGGCCCGAACACCACTTCAGCCCGAACATCCCACTTCGGCCCGAACACCACTTCGGCCTGAACATCCCTCTTCGGCCCGAACTCTTCAATATCCAAGATTGTGTGACAAAAGGTGTTATACTAAATCATTCATAACTTTCAGCTCGGGTGTCCGTTTCACGCCCACGAGTAACCAAAATAGCTGGTTCGTTCGTCACTGCCAAGAACAAGTTCGGCCCGAACTCTTCACTGTTCCCGGCCCGAACTTCATTTTCGGCCCGAACTTCAACCTCGGCCCGAACTTCAACCTCGGCCCGAACTCCGACCTCGGCCCGAAATTCAACCTCGGCCCGAACATCATCCTCGGCCCGAACACCGAACTTCGGTCCGAACACCACTTCGGCCCGAACACCACTTCGGCCCGAACATCCCTCTTCGGCCCGAACTATTCAATATCCAAGATTGTGTGACAAAAGGTGCTATAGAACATTCATAACTTTCAGCTCGGGTGTCCGTTTCACGCCCACGAGTAACCAAAATAGCTGGTTCGTTCGTCACTGCCAAGAACAAGTTCGGCCCGAACTCTTCACTGTTCCCGGCCCGAACTTCATTTTCTGCCCGAACTTCAACCTCGGCCCGAACTTCAACCTTGGCCCGAACTCCGACCTCGGCCCGAACTTCAACCTCGGCCCGAACATCATCCTCAGCCCGAACACCGAACTTCGGCCCGAACACCACTTCGGCCCGAACACCACTTCGGCCCGAACATCCCACTTCAGCCCGAACACCACTTCGGCCCGAACATCCCTCTTCGGCCCGAACTCTTCAATATCCAAGATTGTGTGACAAAAGGTGCTATACTAAAACATTCATAACTTTCAGCTCGGGTGTCCGTTTCACGCCCACGAGTAACCAAAATAGCTGGTTCGTTCGTCACAGCTAAGAACAAGTTCGGCCCGAACTCTTCACTGTTCCCGGCCCGAACTTCATTTTCGGCCCGAACTTCAACCTCGGCCCGAACTTCAACCTCGGCCCCAACATCATCCTCGGCCCGAACACCGAACTTCGGCCCGAACACCAGTTCGGCCCGAACACCACTTCGGCCCGAACATCCCTCTTCGGCCCGAACTCTTCAATATCCAAGATTGTGTGACAAAAAGTGCTATAGTAAAACATTCATAACTTTCAGCTCGGGTGTCCGTTTCACGCCCACGAGCAACCAAAATAGCTGGTTCGTTCGTCACTGCCAAGCACAAGTTCGGCCCGAACTCTTCACTGTTCCCGGCCCGAACTTCATTTTCTGCCCGAACTTCAACCTCGGCCCGAACTTCAACCTTGGCCCGAACTCCGACCTCGGCCCGAACTTCAACCTCGGCCCGAACATCATCCTCAGCCCGAACACCAAACTTCGGCCCGAACACCACTTCGGCCCGAACACCACTTCGGCCCGAACATCCCACTTCAGCCCGAACACCACTTCGGCCCGAACATCCCTCTTCGGCCCGAACTCTTCAATATCCAAGATTGTGTGACAAAAGGTGCTATACTAAAACATTCATAACTTTCAGCTCGGGTGTCCGTTTCACGCCCACGAGTAACCAAAATAGCTGGTTCGTTCGTCACAGCTAAGAACAAGTTCGGCCCGAACTCTTCACTGTTCCCGGCCCGAACTTCATTTTCGGCCCGAACTTCAACCTCGGCCCGAACTTCAACCTCGGCCCGAACATCATCCTCGGCCCGAACACCGAACTTCGGCCCGAACACCGAACTTCGGCCCGAACACCACTTCGGCCCGAACACCACTTCGGCCCGAACATCCCTCTTCGGCCCGAACTCTTCAATATCCAAGATTGTGTGACAAAAAGTGTTATAGTAAAACATTCATAACTTTCAGCTCGGGTGTCCGTTTCACGCCCACGAGCAACCAAAATAGCTGGTTCGTTCGTCACTGCCAAGCACAAGTTCGGCCCGAACTCTTCACTGTTCCCGGCCCGAACTTCATTTTCTGCCCGAACTTCAACCTCGGCCCGAACTTCAACCTTGGCCCGAACTCCGACCTCGGCCCGAACTTCAACCTCGGCCCAATCATCATCCTCAGCCCGAACACCGAACTTCGGCCCGAACACCACTTCGGCCCGAACACCACTTCGGCCCGAACATCCCACTTCAGCCCGAACACCACTTCGGCCCGAACATCCCTCTTCGGCCCGAACACCACTTCGTCCCGAACATCCCTCTTCGGCCCGAACTCTTCAATATCCAAGATTGTGTGACAAAAGGTGCTATACTAAAACATTCATAACTTTCAGCTCGGGTGTCCGTTTCCCGCCCACGAGTAACCAAAATAGCTGGGTCGTTCGTCACTGCCAAGAACAAGTTCGGCCCGAACTCTTCACTGTTCCCGGCCCGAACTTTATTTTCGGCCCGAACTTCAACCTCGGCCCGAACTTCAACCTCGGCCCGAACTCCGACCTCGGCCCGAACTTCAACCTCGGCCCGAACATCATCGTCGGCCCGAACACCGAACTTCGGCCCGAACACCACTTCGGCCCGAACACCACTTCGGCCCGAACATCCCACTTCGGCCCGAACACCACTTCGGCCCGAACTCTTCAATATCCAAGATTGTGTGACAAAAGGTGCTATAGTAAAACATTCATAACTTTCAGCTCGGGTGTCCGTTTCACGCCCACGAGTAAGCAAAATAGCTGGTTCGTTCGTCACTGCCAAGAACAAGTTCGGCCCGAACTCTTCACTGTTCCCGGCCCGAACTTTATTTTCGGCCCGAACTTCAACCTCGGCCCGAACTTCAACCTCGGCCCGAACTCCGACCTCGGCCCGAACTTCAACCTCGGCCCGAACATCATCGTCGGCCCGAACACCGAACTTCGGCCCGAACACCACTTCGGCCCGAACACCACTTCGGCCCGAACATCCCACTTCGGCCCGAACACCACTTCGGCCCGAACTCTTCAATATCCAAGATTGTGTGACAAAAGGTGCTATACTAAAACATTCATAACTTTCAGCTCGGGTGTCCGTTTCACGCCCACGAGTAACCAAAATAGCTGGTTCGTTCGTCACTGCCAAGAACAAGTTCGGCCCGAACTCTTCCTTGTTCCCGGCCCGAACTTCATTTTCGGCCCGAACTTCAACCTCGGCCCGAACTTCAACCTCGGCCCGAACGTCATCCTCGGCCCGAACACCGAACTTCGGCCCGAACACCACTTCAGCCCGAACATCCCACTTCGGCCCGAACACCACTTCGGCCTGAACATCCCTCTTCGGCCCGAACTCTTCAATATCCAAGATTGTGTGACAAAAGGTGTTATACTAAATCATTCATAACTTTCAGCTCGGGTGTCCGTTTCACGCCCACGAGTAACCAAAATAGCTGGTTCGTTCGTCACTGCCAAGAACAAGTTCGGCCCGAACTCTTCACTGTTCCCGGCCCGAACTTTATTTTCGGCCCGAACTTCAACCTCGGCCCGAACTTCAACCTCGGCCCGAACTCCGACCTCGGCCCGATATTCAACCTCGGCCCGAACATCATCCTCGGCCCGACACCGAACTTCGGTCCGAACACCACTTCGGCCCGAACACCACTTCGGCCCGAACATCCCTCTTCGGCCCGAACTCTTCAATATCCAAGATTGTGTGACAAAAGGTGCTATAGAACATTCATAACTTTCAGCTCGGGTGTCCGTTTCATGCCCACGAGTAACCAAAATAGCTGGTTCGTTCGTCACTGCCAAGAACAAGTTCGGCCCGAACTCTTCACTGTTCCCGGCCCGAACTTCATTTTCTGCCCGAACTTCAACCTCGGCCCGAACTTCAACCTTGGCCCGAACTCCGACCTCGGCCCGAACTTCAACCTCGGCCCGAACATCATCCTCAGCCCGAACACCGAACTTCGGCCCGAACACCACTTCGGCCCGAACACCACTTCGGCCCGAACATCCCACTTCAGCCCGAACACCACTTCGGCCCGAACATCCCTCTTCGGCCCGAACTCTTCAATATCCAAGATTGTGTGACAAAAGGTGCTATACTAAAACATTCATAACTTTCAGCTCGGGTGTCCGTTTCACGCCCACGAGTAACCAAAATAGCTGGTTCGTTCGTCACAGCTAAGAACAAGTTCGGCCCGAACTCTTCACTGTTCCCGGCCCGAACTTCATTTTCGGCCCGAACTTCAACCTCGGCCCGAACTTCAACCTCGGCCCCAACATCATCCTCGGCCCGAACACCGAACTTCGGCCCGAACACCACTTCGGCCCGAACACCACTTCGGCCCGAACATCCCTCTTCGGCCCGAACACCACTTCGGCCCGAACTCTTCAATATCCAAGATTGTGTGACAAAAGGTGCTATACTAAAACATTCATAACTTTCAGCTCGGGTGTCCGTTTCACGCCCACGAGTAACCAAAATAGCTGGTTCGTTCGTCACTGCCAAGAACAAGTTCGGCCCGAACTCTTCCTTGTTCCCGGCCCGAACTTCATTTTCGGCCCGAACTTCAACCTCGGCCCGAACTTCAACCTCGGCCCGAACGTCATCCTCGGCCCGAACACCGAACTTCGGCCCGAACACCACTTCAGCCCGAACATCCCACTTCGGCCCGAACACCACTTCGGCCTGAACATCCCTCTTCGGCCCGAACTCTTCAATATCCAAGATTGTGTGACAAAAGGTGTTATACTAAATCATTCATAACTTTCAGCTCGGGTGTCCGTTTCACGCCCACGAGTAACCAAAATAGCTGGTTCGTTCGTCACTGCCAAGAACAAGTTCGGCCCGAACTCTTCACTGTTCCCGGCCCGAACTTCATTTTCGGCCCGAACTTCAACCTCGGCCCGAACTTCAACCTCGGCCCGAACTCCGACCTCGGCCCGAAATTCAACCTCGGCCCGAACATCATCCTCGGCCCGAACACCGAACTTCGGTCCGAACACCACTTCGGCCCGAACACCACTTCGGCCCGAACATCCCTCTTCGGCCCGAACTATTCAATATCCAAGATTGTGTGACAAAAGGTGCTATAGAACATTCATAACTTTCAGCTCGGGTGTCCGTTTCACGCCCACGAGTAACCAAAATAGCTGGTTCGTTCGTCACTGCCAAGAACAAGTTCGGCCCGAACTCTTCACTGTTCCCGGCCCGAACTTCATTTTCTGCCCGAACTTCAACCTCGGCCCGAACTTCAACCTTGGCCCGAACTCCGACCTCGGCCCGAACTTCAACCTCGGCCCGAACATCATCCTCAGCCCGAACACCGAACTTCGGCCCGAACACCACTTCGGCCCGAACACCACTTCGGCCCGAACATCCCACTTCAGCCCGAACACCACTTCGGCCCGAACATCCCTCTTCGGCCCGAACTCTTCAATATCCAAGATTGTGTGACAAAAGGTGCTATACTAAAACATTCATAACTTTCAGCTCGGGTGTCCGTTTCACGCCCACGAGTAACCAAAATAGCTGGTTCGTTCGTCACAGCTAAGAACAAGTTCGGCCCGAACTCTTCACTGTTCCCGGCCCGAACTTCATTTTCGGCCCGAACTTCAACCTCGGCCCGAACTTCAACCTCGGCCCCAACATCATCCTCGGCCCGAACACCGAACTTCGGCCCGAACACCAGTTCGGCCCGAACACCACTTCGGCCCGAACATCCCTCTTCGGCCCGAACTCTTCAATATCCAAGATTGTGTGACAAAAAGTGCTATAGTAAAACATTCATAACTTTCAGCTCGGGTGTCCGTTTCACGCCCACGAGCAACCAAAATAGCTGGTTCGTTCGTCACTGCCAAGCACAAGTTCGGCCCGAACTCTTCACTGTTCCCGGCCCGAACTTCATTTTCTGCCCGAACTTCAACCTCGGCCCGAACTTCAACCTTGGCCCGAACTCCGACCTCGGCCCGAACTTCAACCTCGGCCCGAACATCATCCTCAGCCCGAACACCAAACTTCGGCCCGAACACCACTTCGGCCCGAACACCACTTCGGCCCGAACATCCCACTTCAGCCCGAACACCACTTCGGCCCGAACATCCCTCTTCGGCCCGAACTCTTCAATATCCAAGATTGTGTGACAAAAGGTGCTATACTAAAACATTCATAACTTTCAGCTCGGGTGTCCGTTTCACGCCCACGAGTAACCAAAATAGCTGGTTCGTTCGTCACAGCTAAGAACAAGTTCGGCCCGAACTCTTCACTGTTCCCGGCCCGAACTTCATTTTCGGCCCGAACTTCAACCTCGGCCCGAACTTCAACCTCGGCCCGAACATCATCCTCGGCCCGAACACCGAACTTCGGCCCGAACACCACTTCGGCCCGAACACCACTTCGGCCCGAACATCCCTCTTCGGCCCGAACTCTTCAATATCCAAGATTGTGTGACAAAAAGTGCTATAGTAAAACATTCATAACTTTCAGCTCGGGTGTCCGTTTCACGCCCACGAGCAACCAAAATAGCTGGTTCGTTCGTCACTGCCAAGCACAAGTTCGGCCCGAACTCTTCACTGTTCCCGGCCCGAACTTCATTTTCTGCCCGAACTTCAACCTCGGCCCGAACTTCAACCTTGGCCCGAACTCCGACCTCGGCCCGAACTTCAACCTCGGCCCAATCATCATCCTCAGCCCGAACACCGAACTTCGGCCCGAACACCACTTCGGCCCGAACACCACTTCGGCCCGAACATCCCACTTCAGCCCGAACACCACTTCGGCCCGAACATCCCTCTTCGGCCCGAACACCACTTCGTCCCGAACATCCCTCTTCGGCCCGAACTCTTCAATATCCAAGATTGTGTGACAAAAGGTGCTATACTAAAACATTCATAACTTTCAGCTCGGGTGTCCGTTTCCCGCCCACGAGTAACCAAAATAGCTGGGTCGTTCGTCACTGCCAAGAACAAGTTCGGCCCGAACTCTTCACTGTTCCCGGCCCGAACTTTATTTTCGGCCCGAACTTCAACCTCGGCCCGAACTTCAACCTCGGCCCGAACTCCGACCTCGGCCCGAACTTCAACCTCGGCCCGAACATCATCGTCGGCCCGAACACCGAACTTCGGCCCGAACACCACTTCGGCCCGAACACCACTTCGGCCCGAACATCCCACTTCGGCCCGAACACCACTTCGGCCCGAACTCTTCAATATCCAAGATTGTGTGACAAAAGGTGCTATAGTAAAACATTCATAACTTTCAGCTCGGGTGTCCGTTTCACGCCCACGAGTAAGCAAAATAGCTGGTTCGTTCGTCACTGCCAAGAACAAGTTCGGCCCGAACTCTTCACTGTTCCCGGCCCGAACTTTATTTTCGGCCCGAACTTCAACCTCGGCCCGAACTTCAACCTCGGCCCGAACTCCGACCTCGGCCCGAACTTCAACCTCGGCCCGAACATCATCGTCGGCCCGAACACCGAACTTCGGCCCGAACACCACTTCGGCCCGAACACCACTTCGGCCCGAACATCCCACTTCGGCCCGAACACCACTTCGGCCCGAACTCTTCAATATCCAAGATTGTGTGACAAAAGGTGCTATACTAAAACATTCATAACTTTCAGCTCGGGTGTCCGTTTCACGCCCACGAGTAACCAAAATAGCTGGTTCGTTCGTCACTGCCAAGAACAAGTTCGGCCCGAACTCTTCCTTGTTCCCGGCCCGAACTTCATTTTCGGCCCGAACTTCAACCTCGGCCCGAACTTCAACCTCGGCCCGAACGTCATCCACGGCCCGAACACCGAACTTCGGCCCGAACACCACTTCAGCCCGAACATCCCACTTCGGCCCGAACACCACTTCGGCCTGAACATCCCTCTTCGGCCCGAACTCTTCAATATCCAAGATTGTGTGACAAAAGGTGTTATACTAAATCATTCATAACTTTCAGCTCGGGTGTCCGTTTCACGCCCACGAGTAACCAAAATAGCTGGTTCGTTCGTCACTGCCAAGAACAAGTTCGGCCCGAACTCTTCACTGTTCCCGGCCCGAACTTTATTTTCGGCCCGAACTTCAACCTCGGCCCGAACTTCAACCTCGGCCCGAACTCCGACCTCGGCCCGATATTCAACCTCGGCCCGAACATCATCCTCGGCCCGACACCGAACTTCGGTCCGAACACCACTTCGGCCCGAACACCACTTCGGCCCGAACATCCCTCTTCGGCCCGAACTCTTCAATATCCAAGATTGTGTGACAAAAGGTGCTATAGAACATTCATAACTTTCAGCTCGGGTGTCCGTTTCATGCCCACGAGTAACCAAAATAGCTGGTTCGTTCGTCACTGCCAAGAACAAGTTCGGCCCGAACTCTTCACTGTTCCCGGCCCGAACTTCATTTTCTGCCCGAACTTCAACCTCGGCCCGAACTTCAACCTTGGCCCGAACTCCGACCTCGGCCCGAACTTCAACCTCGGCCCGAACATCATCCTCAGCACGAACACCGAACTTCGGCCCGAACACCACTTCGGCCCGAACACCACTTCGGCCCGAACATCCCACTTCAGCCCGAACACCACTTCGGCCCGAACATCCCTCTTCGGCCCGAACTCTTCAATATCCAAGATTGTGTGACAAAAGGTGCTATACTAAAACATTCATAACTTTCAGCTCGGGTGTCCGTTTCACGCCCACGAGTAACCAAAATAGCTGGTTCGTTCGTCACAGCTAAGAACAAGTTCGGCCCGAACTCTTCACTGTTCCCGGCCCGAACTTCATTTTCGGCCCGAACTTCAACCTCGGCCCGAACTTCAACCTCGGCCCCAACATCATCCTCGGCCCGAACACCGAACTTCGGCCCGAACACCACTTCGGCCCGAACACCACTTCGGCCCGAACATCCCTCTTCGGCCCGAACTCTTCAATATCCAAGATTGTGTGACAAAAACTGCTATAGTAAAACATTCATAACTTTCAGCTCGGGTGTCCGTTTCACGCCCACGAGCAACCAAAATAGCTGGTTCGTTCGTCACTGCCAAGCACAAGTTCGGCCCGAACTCTTCACTGTTCCCGGCCCGAACTTCATTTTCTGCCCGAACTTCAACCTCGGCCCGAACTTCAACCTTGGCCCGAACTCCGACCTCGGCCCGAACTTCAACCTCGGCCCGAACATCATCCTCAGCCCGAACACCAAACTTCGGCCCGAACACCACTTCGGCCCGAACATCCCACTTCAGCCCGAACACCACTTCGGCCCGAACATCCCTCTTCGGCCCGAACTCTTCAATATCCAAGATTGTGTGACAAAAGGTGCTATACTAAAACATTCATAACTTTCAGCTCGGGTGTCCGTTTCACGCCCACGAGTAACCAAAATAGCTGGTTCGTTCGTCACAGCTAAGAACAAGTTCGGCCCGAACTCTTCACTGTTCCCGGCCCGAACTTCATTTTCGGCCCGAACTTCAACCTCGGCCCGAACTTCAACCTCGGCCCGAACATCATCCTCGGCCCGAACACCGAACTTCGGCCCGAACACCACTTCGGCCCGAACATCCCTCTTCGGCCCGAACTCTTCAATATCCAAGATTGTGTGACAAAAAGTGCTATAGTAAAACATTCATAACTTTCAGCTCGGGTGTCCGTTTCACGCCCACGAGCAACCAAAATAGCTGGTTCGTTCGTCACTGCCAAGCACAAGTTCGGCCCGAACTCTTCACTGTTCCCGGCCCGAACTTCATTTTCTGCCCGAACTTCAACCTCGGCCCGAACTTCAACCTTGGCCCGAACTCCGACCTCGGCCCGAACTTCAACCTCGGCCCAATCATCATCCTCAGCCCGAACACCGAACTTCGGCCCGAACACCACTTCGGCCCGAACACCACTTCGGCCCGAACATCCCACTTCAGCCCGAACACCACTTCGGCCCGAACATCCCTCTTCGGCCCGAACACCACTTCGGCCCGAACATCCCTCTTCGGCCCGAACTCTTCAATATCCAAGATTGTGTGACAAAAGGTGCTATACTAAAACATTCATAACTTTCAGCTCGGGTGTCCGTTTCCCGCCCACGAGTAACCAAAATAGCTGGGTCGTTCGTCACTGCCAAGAACAAGTTCGGCCCGAACTCTTCACTGTTCCCGGACCGAACATCATTTTCGGCCCGAACTTCAACCTCGGCCCGAACTTCAACCTCGGCCCGAACTCCGACCTCGGCCCGAACTTCAACCTCGGCCCGAACATCATCCTCGGCCCGAACACCGAACTTCGGCCCGAACACCACTTCGGCCCGAACACCACTTCGGCCCGAACATCCCACTTCGGCCCGAACACCACTTCGGTCCGAACATCCCTATTCCGCCCGAACTCTTCAATATCCAAGATTGTGTGACAAAAGGTGCTATACTAAAACATTCATAACTTTCAGCTCGGGTGTCCGTTTCACGCCCACGAGTAACCAAAATAGCTGGTTCGTTCGTCACTGCCAAGAACAAGTTCGGCCCGAACTCTTCACTGTTCCCGGCCCAAACTTCATTTTCGGCCCGAACTTCAACCTCGGCCCGAACTTCAACCTCGGCCCGAACTCCGACCTCGGCCCGAACTTCAACCTCGGCCCGAACATCATCCTCGGCCCGAACACCGAACTTCGGACCGAACACCACTTCAGCCCGAACACCACTTCGGCCCGAACATCCCACTTCAGCCCGAACACCACTTCGGCCCGAACATCCCTCTTCGGCCCGAACTCTTCAATATCCAAGATTGTGTGACAAAAGGTGCTATAGTAAAACATTCATAACTTTCAGCTCGGGTGTCCGTTTCACGCCCACGAGTAACCAAAATAGCTGGTTCGTTCGTCACTGCCAAGAACAAGTTCGGCCCGAACTCTTCACTGTTCCCGGCCCGAACTTCATTTTCTACCCGAACTTCAACCTCGGCCCGAACTTCAACCTTGGCCCGAACTCCGACCTCGGCCCGAACTTCAACCTCGGCCCGAACATCATCCTCAGCCCGAACACCGAACTTCGGCCCGAACACCACTTCGGCCCGAACATCCCACTTCAGCCCGAACACCACTTCGGCCCGAACATCCCTCTTCTGCCCGAACTCTTCAATATCAAAGATTGTGTGACAAAAGGTGCTATGGTAAAACATTCATAACTTTCAGCTCGGGTGTCCGTTTCACGCCCACGAGTAAGCAAAATAGCTGGTTCGTTCGTCACTGCCAAGAACAAGTTCGGCCCGAACTCTTCACTGTTCCCGGCCCAAACTTTATTTTCGGCCTGAACTTCAACCTCGGCCCGAACTTCAACCTCGGCCCGAACTCCGACCTCGGCCCGAACTTCAACCTCGGCCCGAACTTCAACCTCGGCCCGAACATCATCCTCGGCCCGAACACCGAACTTCGGCCCGAAGACCACTTCGGCCCGAACATCCCACTTCGGCCCGAACACCACTTCGGCCTGAACATCCCTCTTCGGCCCGAACTCTTCAATATCCAAGATTGTGTGACAAAAGGTGCTATACTAAATCATTCATAACTTTCAGCTCGGGTGTCCGTTTCACGCCCACGAGTAACCAAAATAGCTGGTTCGTTCATCACTGCCAAGAACAAGTTCGGCCCGAACTCTTCACTGTTCCCGGCCCGAACTTCATTTTCGGCCCGAACTTCAACCTCGGCCCGAACTTCATCCTCGGCCCGAAATTCAACCTCGGCCCGAACATCATCCTCGGCCAGAACACCGAATTTCGGTCCGAACACCACTTCGGCCCGAACACCACTTCGGCCCGAACATCCCTCTTCGGCCCGAACTCTTCAATATCCAAGATTGTGTGACAAAAGGTGATATAGTAAAACATTCATAACTTTCAGCTCGGGTGTCCGTTTCACGCCCACGAGTAACCAAAATAGGTTGTTCATTCGTCACTGCCAAGAACAAGTTCGGCCCGAACTCTTCACTGTTCCCGGCCCGAACTTCATTTTCTGCCCGAACTTCAACCTCGGCCCGAACTTCAACCTGGGCCCGAACTCCGACCTCGGCCCGAACTTCAACCTCGGCCCGAACATCATCCTCAGCGCGAACACCGAACTTCGGCCCGAACACCACTTCGGCCCGAACACCACTTCGGCCCGAACATCCCACTTCAGCCCGAACACCACTTCGGCCCGAACATCCCTCTTCGGCCCGAACTCTTCAATATCCAAGATTGTGTGACAAAAGGTGCTATACTAAAACATTCATAACTTTCAGCTCGGGTGTCCGTTTCATGCCCACGAATAACCAAAATAGCTGGTTCGTTCGTCACTGCTAAGAACAAGTTCGGCCCGAACTCTTCACTGTTCCCGGCCCGAACTTCATTTTCGGCCCAAACTTCAACCTCGGCCCGAACTTCAACCTCGGCCCGAACTCCGACCTCGGCCCGAACTTCAACCTCGGCCCGAACATCATCCTCGGCCCGAACACCGAACTTCGGCCCGAACACCACTTCGGCCCGAACACCACTTCGGCCCGAACATCCCTCTTCGGCCCGAACTCTTCAATATCGAAGATTGTGTGACAAAAGGTGCTATAGTAAAACATTCATAACTTTCAGCTCGGGTGTCCGTTTCACGCCCACGAGTAACCAAAATAGCTGGTTCGTTCGTCACTGCCAAGAACAAGTTCGGCCCGAACTCTTCACTGTTCCGGGCCCGAACTTCATTTTCTGCCCGAACTTCAACCTCGGCCCGAACTTTAACCTTGGCCCGAACTCCGACCTCGGCCCGAACTTCAACCTCGGCCCAAACATCATCCTCAGCCCGAACACCGAACTTCGGCCCGAACACCACTTCGGCCCGAACACCACTTCGGCCCGAACATCCCACTTCAGCCCGAACATCCCACTTCAGCCCGAACACCACTTCGGCCCGAACATCCCACTTCAGCCCGAACACCACTTCGGCCCGAACATCCCTCTTCGGCCCGAACTCTTCAATATCCAAGATTATGTGACAAAAGGTGCTATAGTAAAACATTCATAACTTTCAGCTCGGGTGTCCGTTTCACGCCCACGAGTAAGCAAAATAGCTGGTTCATTCGTCACTGCCAAGAACAAGTTCGGCCCGAACTCTTCACTGTTCCCGGCCCGAACTTCATTTTCGGCCCGAACTTCAACCTCGGCCCGAACTTCAACCTCGGCCCGAACTCCGACCTCGGCCCGATCTTCATCCTCGGCCCGAACATCATCCTCGGCCCGAACACCGAACTTCGGCCCGAACACCACTTCGGCCCGAACACCACTTCGGCCCGAACATCCCACTTCGGCCCGAACACCACTTCGGCCCGAACATCCCTCTTCGGCCCGAACTCTTCAATATCCAAGATTGTGTGACAAAAGGTGCTATACTAAAACATTCATAACTTTCAGCTCGGGTGTCCGTTTCACGCCCACGGGTAACCAAAATAGCTGGTTCGTTCGTCACTGCCAAGAACAAGTTCGGCCCGAACTCTTCACTGTTCCCAGCCCGAACTTCATTTTCGGCCCGAACTTCAACCTCGGCCCTAACTTCAACCTCGGCCCGAACTCCGACCTCGGCCCGAACTTCAACCTCGGCCCGAACATCATCCTCGGCCCGAACACCGAACTTCGGCCCGAACACCAATTCGGCCCGAACACCACTTCGGCCCGAACATCCCACTTCGGCCTGAACACCACTACGGCCCGAACATCCCTCTTCGGCCCGAACTCTTCAATATCCAAGATTGTGTGACAAAAGGTGCTATACTAATACGTTCATAACTTTCAGCTCGGGTGTCCGTTTCATGCCCACGAGTAACCAAAATAGCTGGTTCTTTCGTCACTGCCAAGAACAAGTTCGGCCCGAACTCTTCAATGTTCCCGGCCCGAACTTCATTTTCGTCCCGAACTTCAACCTCGGCCCAAACTTCAACCTCGGCCCGAACTCCGACCTCGGCCCGAACTTCAACCTCGGCCCGAACATCATCCTCGGCCCGAACACCGAACTTCGGCCCGAACACCACTTCGGCCCGAACATCCCACTTCGGCCCGAACACCACTTCGACCCGAACATCCCTCTTCGGCCCGAACTCTTCAATATCCAATATTGTGTGACAAAAGGTGCTATACTAAAACATTCATAACTTTCAGCTCGGTTGTCCGTTTCACGCCCACGAGTAACCAAAATAGCTGGTTCGTTCGTCACTGCCAAGAACAAGTTCGACCCGAACTCTTCACTGTTCCCGGCCCGAACTTCATTTTCGGCCCGAACTTCAACCTCGGCCCGAACTCCGACCTCGGCCCGAACTTCAACCTCGGCCCGAACATCATCCTCGGCCCGAACACCGAACTTCGGCCCGAACACCACTTCAGCCCGAACATCCCACTTCGGCCCGAACATCACTTCGGCCCGAACATCCCTCTTCGGCCCGAACTCTTCAATATCCAAGATTGTGTGACAAAAGGTGCTATACTACAACATTCATAACTTTCAGCTCGGGTGTCCGTTTCACGCCCACGAGTAACCAAAATAGCTGGTTCGTTCGTCACTGCCAAGAACAAGTTTGGCACGAACTCTTCACTGTTCCCGGCCCGAACTTCATTTTCAGCACGCCAGGAAATTCAACTTGTCTCTGAGGCGGCAGTCCAGGCAATTCACTAGGAAATACGCCAGGAAAATCACGAACGATAGGAATGTCCTCAATCTTACGATCTTTGGACTTTGTGTCAACGACATGAGCAAGAAAGGCTTGGCATCCTTTACGAAGATATTTTTGAGCTTTCATGGAATATATGATTTTTATGTTTTTATTACGTTGCTCACCTTGAATTATTAAAGTTTCTATTTTGGATAAAGGAATTCGGATTTGTTTGTTGTAACATATTATTTCAGCACGGTTTTCAGATAACCAACCCATTCCTATGATGATATCAAAACTACCTAGCTCTACATGCGCAAGGTCTATATCAAAAATGTGATCATCTAGGTCAAGCTTACAACCTTGAAAAACTTCACTAGACCTAACAACTTTGCCATTCGCTAGCTCGATTTCATATTTAACTTTCAAACGTTCAGGATTTAAGTTTAAGAAACTTTTAAAGTCGGTCGATACGAAACACAAGTCGGCTCCCGAATCAAATAAAATAGAAGCAAAATGATTGTTG
Source organism: Calendula officinalis (assembly GCA_963853835.1). Lineage (NCBI taxonomy): Eukaryota > Viridiplantae > Streptophyta > Magnoliopsida > Asterales > Asteraceae > Calendula > Calendula officinalis. The sequence goes on along the minus strand of CAWKYE010000035.1, from coordinate 295,794 downwards.
ACGATAAACATACCAGTAACGGTATCAGGATTTTCGCGAGCTTCCTGAGCATTCATAACAAATGCACGACCATGACCATTCTAAAGATCATTGTTGTTGTTGGCATTGCGATTTTTGTTACGATTGCCATTGTTGTTGTTGTTGTTCTGAAGCTTAGGGCAATGATTACGATAGTGGTTAGGTGATACCACACTCGTAGCAGACAGGATTCTTAGGAGGATTGTTGGACGAACATTTTTTGAAATTGTGACCCCAGCGGTCACACTTGTAGCACTTCTCACACTGACCATCATGATGCCAATTACATTTGTTGCACTTGGGTTTGCTTCCAGCATAAGACTTAGAATCAGAATTAGACTGATTGTTGTTCTGACTAGAGGCAGCATAATTCTTAGTCTTTTGATACTTGTTCCCTTTGTAATCACGCTTGTTGTCGTAGGAACGCTTTCCATTTTCGTTATTCGAATTTTCAGAGGATTTGCTAGACACAACTAGCTTGTCTTTGAACGATCCACTTCTCATAGCATCATCAGTCAACCTTGTTGCACGATTCATAGCATCTTCGAATGTTGTCGGTTCAGAAGCAATAACATGAAGACCTTGAAGATACCTTTCGATACGCTGAAATTCAGGGGAAACCATATGCGGAACAAGACGAGCGAGTTCTTAGAACTTAGTCGTGTAGGTAACAATATTAGATCCAACCATGGACAGATTCCATAGTTCCACTTCAACTTTCTGTAGCTCTCTTCTTGGACAAAACTTCTGAGTTAACTGATTCTTGAACGTATCCCAGGTCATAGCATCAGCATTAGCACGACCTAAGACTTGCACTTGGGAATTCCACCAGGACAACGCTTCTTTGGACAATGTGCTGGCAGCAAACTTCGCCATATTCTCAGGGGCACATTGGATGATACTGAAAACAGATTCCACCTTCTCAATCCAGTGGATGATAGCAATGGCACCTTCATATCCAGAGTATGCCGGAGGATGACAGGACGTAAAGGTCTTAAATGACCGACCTTGACGATTAGCATTGGGATCTGAAGTTTAAACAAATAAGGAAAGAAAATTAACACCATTTGTTCCACTGTTAGATGCAGCAGTGGCATTTCCTCTTGCTTCGTTCATTTGAGCCATCACTTCAGCAAGTCGGCGTACCACCATTTGTTCAACAATCTCTGCATTTCCTCCTCGAGCCATTGATGAATTGCTGATACAAATAATACGATTTAAACAAAGAATCAAGAAAAGAATAATATAGAAGGATTTTAAAGGAAATATATACTTATTAAAAGAATCGAAGAATAGATATACAATGGACGTAATAGTAGTAGTAGACGTAGATATAGATAGTCATAGATATAATAGTAGTAGTAAAGACGTATAGAAAATACAATTTATAGAAACATTAGAATTTACTAAAATATCACTTTTATTAAACACATTCCTAATACATAATAGTTTTAAAAGTATGGCACATACGCCAGTACTGAATAAAAGAAAATACTAAAATAGTTAAACATAAACCTAATAATAGCAATAGAAAACAAATATAGACGATATGAAAACGACTAATCATCTTCCTCTGGCTCAGATTCTTCCATAGGCTCCTGACTCTTCTTCTGGCTCTTCCTCTGGTTCTGATTCTTCTTCTGGCTTAGAGTCTTCTTCAGGCTCAGATTCTGATATCACATCCGGCTCTGGTTCTCGGCGTCGTGGAGTTCTTGGAGCAACATCACACTTTGGTTTAGCAGGCGAACATAAGAAGATCATACCTCCTTCACGAATACGATAAAGGATAGGACACTGACCACGAGCTGGAGTAGGAGGACCATTAGGAATAATGGGAATAAGACGTCTTCTTGGGCGACGATGCCATGGAACAACAGGAGGTTGTACCACCACTGGCACTGGAGTAACAGGCGCTGGGACTGCTGGAACAACAGCACCACGATCACTATCGGAATCAGACGACATATCAAGGATACTAGCAGGCGACATTCTGCTAATCACGGCGCATAAATTTATTAGATTATGAAGATTTCTGGGCTCTCTGACGAATGCTAACAATCACGCTAAGGCAATTCTAACTAGGGCAAATGTTCTAAGCTACGAACAATGGAACTTCAGGATATGAGACTCAGCGTGCCATGATTATTTTTGTTTTGTATAAGATTTTGTTTTTCCCAAAAATCTTTTGTAGTTATAGACTAGGTTTGCTAATTTACTATAACTTAAGCCCTGATACCACTCTGTCACACCCCGCCAAAAATGAGTTTTACTTCATTTAAAATGTTTTGCGGAAGAATGAGGGTGTAACGTTCATGATAACATAGCAAAAATTAGGTGAACAAACAACCACGCAATAACAAAAATAAAAGTTGTTTTCACTTTCCAAAAATAGAAAGTTCCCAAAATAGTAAGTTTCCTAAAATAGAAATTGTTTTGAAATGAAATGATTGTTCGTAAACTTAATGTTTTAATCATGGCTCACGACAATCCCACTGCTCACATCCTCTAGTTCCACTGCACCTAATTACCTGGAAAAACATAAATAGTAAAAGGGTCAACAATAATGTTGAGTGAATCCACAGGGTTAATGTAAAAGATAAAGTAAAGTGTTTTGCTACCCAAAATGTTTGTTATGAAAATGGTTTATGACTGAAAATGTATAATGTTCAACACCCATATGATATGAGAAGGAAGTATGAAAAGTGTAGTGTAGTGTAGTTGTAGAATATCTACAACTACTAGTGATGTTTATGAAAAAGTGTTGAACAAATTGTTATGTTTGACATCGCATGAACTGTTATCCCCAACAGGTAGCTAGTCTATTGAGTTAATATACCAACCCCTAAGTCCACAATTAACACTTCAACTCCAGTATGTTATCGTTCTTTTATGGATATACACTCCCGAAAGATGTCTTGGATATACCAAGTAGTGATCAAATAATGTTGGGAGGATGAGTGTCAGCTAATAGTACTATCTGTATATCCATGGTCTAGATCCACTAGTTAATGATTGCTGGCAAACCTTAGTCCGGTATAATAATTGTTAGTCATGCCAACGCGATAATGAAAATGTATAGATGTTATTATACAATCATAGTAAAACAGTAGCAATTATTTATGTTTTCCACCCCAAAAGTTTATAAAACGGTAAAAAGAATAAAGGGGTCTGTGGACTCACCTGGGCAAAGCTTAGCAACGATATTAGGACAGAGGAATCCTTCAGAGACTCCTAGCTTCCTAAACGATATAACTACTAGTTAGACTAAGCTAATGCAGGCGATTCTAGATACGATATAAGTTAAATGATATGCGATTAATGTTATGTTTTATGTTTAGTGACATCGAATGAACTTGGATCATTGGGCCTTAATGGGCCGAAATGAAATGAAATGGGCTTCGAAATGAAATGGGCTTGGGTTAGGCTTAATGGGCCACTAGGTTGGGCCACTTGGGCCTCTTATTGGGCTTAGGTCCTATTAGATTGGGCCATGGATTGGGCTTGGGCCCAATTGGGTTCGGTTTGGGTATAAGTGGGTCAAAGGTTTGGGCTTTGGTCCAAATGGGCTTGGATACTAATGGGCCAACTAAAGTTTGGGCCCGATAGACTAAGGCAGATCGATATGGACCAAGTACGGGCCTTGGCCCGATTGGGTATTCGGGTTTGGGTTGATCGGCTGGGTCAAGATCCGGCTTTGACCCGGTTTGACTTATCGGTCGGTTGGGTCAAATCTAGCTACTCTAAGTCAACAAGTCAAACATGCAAGTCAACTAGGGTTAGGGTTCGGCTAGGGTTCGGTCTAGGTCGGACTAGATCAACTAGGTTCGAGGTTTGCGTGTCAAGATCGGTTAGGGTTCGAATCTATGAAGCTAGATCTAGGGTTTATCATGTCAAAGGTCGAGATCTAGGGTTTAAACAAATGGATCAACGAATCAACAACACATCTAGCGAGTTCTAACGATTTAACCGAGCAACACACACATACACAAGCATGCATGTAGGCTACGGATTTGATGACCTAACCGAGACCATATGGCCATTGGCCACGATCTCGGGTTTGTGTTAATATTGAAACAAAAGAAAACAATCAAGAGGGTTCGGATTTCATACCCTGCGGACGATCGAACGAGCAAGAAACGAACAAGAAGGCAAGGATCGAATGAGGATTGCTTCACTTCGAGCTCGGGACTGTTTTTGAGGGTTTGGGTCGGCCGAAATCAACAAAAAGGAAAAGAAAAGGTTTAAGGGGGTTTATATAAGGTAGCTTTAGGGTTAAGTTAGGAGAGTTTGAGTCTAACTATGCTTGATTCAAATGAGATGGATAAGGATACAATAGAACTTGATAAGCTTGAAACAAATGACCTCACATCACATGGGTGTTCGGCCGAGATGGGGTTCGAACATGGGTCTAGACCGGCCACCTAGTGGTCGGTCAAATGCGCAAGGTGTCGGGTTTAGAATATCGTTCAAATCGAGTCACGTATATATTAATTTGTTACGTTTATTGCTTAACCGATAATATTATCATTTTAGAAATGTTTTAAGCTCAGTGTGTCACCATAAGAAAAGTAGTAATGTTGTGCTGACTAAAATAGTCAAACACTAATGTATGGTGCAGAAAGCTATAAATTTTGTTGTGTATTAGGATGCCAGAAATAGAAATGTCTAAAAATAGAAACTTTCTAAATAAGGAAAGTTCTAGAAATAAAACGAAGTTACATACCAGAAATATCGAGTTGTCTCACATAAGTATCCTTGTTAAACCGTAATTAGCGTCCATAGGCCATATGAATGGCCCGTGAACCATTATAACCACTAGCTATGACCAATAACCTATAAGTATCCATTTTTTAAATTGTAATTGGTGTCTAGAACCCATCCGAATGCCCCGTGAATAATTTTGACCACTAGCTATGACCAATAACTATAAGTATCCATTTTAAACCTTAATTGGTGTCGATAACCCATACAAATGGCCCGTCAACCATTATAATCACTAGCTATAACCAAAAACCTATAAGTATCCATTTTTTAACTGTAATTGGTGTTGATAACCCATACAAATGGCCCGTGAACCATTATGACCACTAGCTAATACCAATAACCTATAAGTATCCATTTTTTAAACTGTAATTGGTGTCTAGAACTCGTACGAATGCCCCGTGAACGATTTTGACCACAAGCTATGACCAATAACCTATAAGTATCCATTTTAAACATTAATTGGTGTCCATTACACATACGAATGGCTCGTGAAGCATTATAACCACTAGTTACGCCCAATAACCTATAAGTGTCCATGTTAAACCGTAATTGGCATCCATAGCCCATACGAATGGCATGTGAACCATTATAATCACTAGCTATAACCAATAACCTATAAGTATCCATTTTTTAACTGTAATTGGTGTTGATAACCCATACAAATGGCCCGTGAACCATTATGACCACTAGCTATGACCAATAACCTATAAGTATCCATTTTTTAAACAATAATTGGTGTCTAGAACCCATATGAATACCCCGTGAACGATTTTGACCACTAGCTATGACCAATAACCTATAAGTATCCATTTTAAACCTTAATTGGTGTCCATTACCCATACGAATGGCCCGTGAACCATTATAATCACTAGCTTCGACCAATAACCTATAAGTATCGTTGTTAAACCGTAATTAGCGTTCATCGCCCATACGAATGGCCCGTGAACCATTATAACCACTAGCAATGACCAATAACCTATAAGTATCCATTTTTTAAACTGTAATTGGTGTCTAGAACCCATATGAATGCCCCATGAACGATTTTGACCACTAGCTATGACCAATAACCTTTAAGTATCTATTTTATACCTTAATTGGTGTCCATTATATATAAAAATGGCCCGAGAACCATTATAACCACAAGCTACGACCAATAACCTATAAGTATCCTTGTTAAACCGTAATTAGCGTCCATAGCCCATATGAATGACCCGTGAGCCACTATAATCACTTGTTATAACCTATAATATCCATTTTTTAAACTATGATTGGTGTTGATAACCCATAGGAAAGGCCCGTGAACCATTATAACCACTAGCTATGACGATTAACATATAAATATCCATTTTTTTAAACTGTAATTGGTGTCTATGACCTATACAAATGCCCCGTGAATGATTTTGACCACTAGCTATGACCAATAACCTATAAGTATCCATTTTAAACCTTAATATGAGTCCATTACCAATACGAATGCCCCGTGAACCATTATAACCACTAGCTTCGACCAATAACCTATAAGTATTCATTTTAAACTTAATTCATGTCCATTACCTATATGAATGGCCCGTGAACCATTATAACCACTAGATACGACTAATAACCTATAAGTATCCTTGTTAAACTGTAATTAGCGTCCATAGACCATACGAATGGCCCGTGACCTATTATAACCGCTAGCTTCGACAAATAACCTATAAGTATCCTTGTTAAACCGTAATTTGCGTCAATAAACCATATGAATGCCCCGTGAACCATTATAACAACTAGCTATGACCAATGACCTATAAGTATCCATTTGTTAAACTGTAATTGGTGTCTAGAACCCATACGAATGCCCCGTGAATGATTTTGACCACTAGCTAAGACCAATAACCTATAAGTATCCATTTCAAACCTTAATTGTTGTCCATTACCCATAAGAATGGCCCGTGAACCATTATAATCACTATCTTCGACCAATAACCTATAAGTATCCGTGTTAAACCGTAATTAGCGTTCATAGCCCATACGAATGGCCCGTGAACCATTATAACCACTAGTTTCGAGCAATAACCTATAAGTACCCTTATTAATCCCTAATTAGCGTCCATAGCCCATACGAATGGCCGGTGAACCATTATAACCAATAGCTATGACCAATAACCTATAAGTATCCATTTTTAAAACTGTTATTGGTGTCTAGAACCCACACGAATGCCCCGTCAACGATTTTGATCACTAGCTAAGCCAATAACCTATATATCCATCTTTTAAAATGTAATTGGTTTCTAGAACTCATATGAATGCCCCGTGAACGATTTTGACCACTAGCTATGACCAATAACCTATAAGTATCCATTTTAAACATTAATTGGTGTCCATTGCACATACGAATGACCCGTGAACCATTATAACCACTAGCTTCGACCAATAACCTATAAGTATCCTTGTTAAACCGTAATTAGTGTCCATAGCCCATACGAATGGCCCGTGAACCATTATAAGCACTAGCTACGCCTAATAACCTATAAGTATCCATGTTAATCCGTAATTGGCGTCCATAGCCCTTACGAATGGCCCGTGACCATTATAACCACTGGCTATAACCATTAACCTATTAGTATCCATTTTTTTAACTGTAATTGGTGTTGATAACCCATACAAATGGCCCGTGAACCATTATAACCACTAGCTATGACCAATATCCTATAAGTATCCATTTTTAAGCTGTAATTGGTGTCTAGAACCCATACGAATGCCCCGTGAACGATTTTGACCACTAGCTAAGACCAATAACCTATAAGTATCCATTTAAAACCTTAATTGGTGTCCATTACCCATACGAATGGTCCGTGAACCATTATAATCACTAGCTTTGACCAATAACCTATAAGTATCCATTTTAAACCTTAATTGGTGTCCATTACCCATACGAATGGCACGTGAACCATTATAAACCCTAGCTACGACCAATAACCTATAAGTATCATTGTTAAACTGTAATTAGTGTCCATAGCCTATACGAATGGCCCGTGAACCATTATAACCACTAGTTTCGACTAATACAATATAAGTATCCTTGTTAAACCGTAATTAGCGTCTATAGCCCATAAGAATGGCCTGTGAACCATTATAACCAATAGCTATGACCAATAACCTATAAGTATCCATATTTTAAATTGTAATTGGTGTCTAGAACCCATACAAATGCCCCGTGAATGATTTTGACTAGTAGCTATGACCAATAACCTATAAGTATCCATTTTAAACATTAACTGGAGTCCATTACACATAAAAATGGCCCGTGAACGATTATAACTACTAACTTCGACCAATAAGCTATAAGTATCCTTGTTAAACCGTAATTAACGTCCATAGCCCTTTCGAATGGCCCGTGAACTATTACAACCACTAGCTTCGACCAATTACCTATAAGTATCCTTGTTTAACCGTAATTAACGTTCATAGCCCATACGAATGGCCCGTGAACCATTATATCCACTAGCTATGACCAATTACCTATAAGTATCCATATTTTAAACTGTAATTGGTGTCTAGAACCCATACGAATGCCCCGTTAATGATTTTGACCACTAGCAATGACCAATAACCTATAAGTATCCATTTTAAACCTTAATTGGTGTCGATAACCCATACGAATGGCCCGTGAACCATTATAACCACTAGCTACGCCCAATAACCTATAAGTATCCATGTTAAACCGTAATTGGCGTCCATAGCCCATACGAATGGCCCGTGAACCATTATATCCACTAGCTATGACCAATTACCTATAAGTATCCATATTTTAAACTGTAATTGGTGTCTAGAACCCATACGAATGCCCCGTTAATGATTTTGACCACTAGCAATGACCAATAACCTATAAGTATCCATTTTAAACCTTAATTAGTGTCGATAACCCATACGAGGCCCGTGAACCATTATAACCACTAGCTACGCCCAATAACCTATAAGTATCCATGTTAAACCGTAATTGGCGTCCATAGCCCATACGAATGGCCCGTGAACTATTATAACCACTAGCTATGACCAATAACCTATAAGTATCCATTTTTTAAATTGTAATTGGTGTCTAGAACCCATACGAATGCCCCGTGAATGATTTTGACCACTAGCTATGACCAGTAACCTATAAGTATCCATTTTAAACCTTAATTGGTGTCAATAACCCATACGAATGGCCCGTGAACCATTATAACCCTAGCTACGCCTAATAACCTATAAGTATCCATGTTAATCCGTAATTCGCGTCCATAGCCCATACGAATGGCCCGTGAACCATTATAACCACTGGCTATAACCATAAACCTATTAGTATCCATTTTTTTTAAATGTAATTGGTGTTGATAACCCTTACAAATGGCCCGTGAACCATTATAACCACTAGCTATGACCAATAACCTATAAGTATCCATTTTTTAAACTATAATTGGTGTCTAGAACCCATACGAATGCCCCGTGAACGATTTTGACCACTAGCTATTACCAATAACCTATAAGTATCCATTTAAAACCTTAATTGGTGTCCATTACCCATACGAATGGCCCGTGAACCATTATAATCACTAGCTTTGACCAATAACCTATAAGTATCCATTTTAAACCTTAATTGGTGTCCATTACCCATACGAATGGCCCGTGGACCATTATATATCCTAGATACGACCAATAACCTATAAGTATCATTGTTAAAGCGTAATTAGTGTCCATAGCCTATACGAATGGCCCGTGAACCATTATAACCACTAGTTTCGACCAATACAGCATAAGTATCCTTCTTAAACCGTAATTAGCGTCCATAGCCCATACGAATGGCCCGTGAACCATTATAACCAATAGCTAAGACCAATAACCTATAAGTATCCATTTTTTAACCTGTAATTGGTGTCTAGAACCCATACGAATGCCCCGTGAACAATTTTGACCACTAGCTATGACCAATAACCTATAAGTATCCATTTTAAACATTAATTGTTGTCCATTACACATACGAATGACCCGTGAACCATTATAACCACTAGCTTCGTCCAATAACCTATAAGTATCCTTGTTAAACCGTAATTAGTGTCCATAGCCCATACGAATGGCCCGTGAACCATTTTAACCAATAACCATGACCAATAACCTATAAGTATCCATTTTTTAAACTGTAATTGGTGTCTAGAACCCATACGAATGCCCCGTGAATGATTTTGACCACTAGCTCTGACCAGTAACCTATAAGTATCCATTTTAAACCTTAATTTGTGTCGATAACCCATACGAATGGCCAGTGTACCATTATAACCACAAGCTACGCCTAATAACCAATAAGTATCCATGTTAATCCGTAATTGGCGTCCATAGCCCATACGAATGGCCCGTGAACCATAATAACCTATAATCATTAACCTATTAGTATTCGTTTTTTAAACTGTAATTGGTGTTTATAACCCATACAAATGGCCCGTGAACTATTATAACCACTAGCTATGACCAATAACCTATAAGTATCCATTTTTTTAACTGTAATTGGTGTCTATCAACCCATACGAATGCCCCGTGAATGATTTTGACCACTAGCTATGACCAATAACCTATAAGTATCCATTTTAAACCTTAATTGGTGTCCATTACCCATACGAATGGCCCGTGAACCATTATAATCACTAGCTTTGACCAATAACCTATAAGTATCCATTTTAAACCTTAATTGGTGTCCATTACCCATATGAATGGCCCGTGAACCATTATAAATCCTAGCTACGACCAATAACCTATAAGTATCATTGTTAAACCGTAATTAGTGTCCATAGCCTATACGAATGGCCCGTGAACCATTATAACCACTAGTTTCGACCAATACAGCATAAGTATCCTTGTTAAACCGTAATTAGCGTCCATAGCCCATACGAATGGCCCGTGAACCATTATAACCAATAGCTATGACTAATAAGCTATAAGTATCCATTTTTTAAACTGTAATTGGTGCCTAGAAACCATACGAATGCCCCGTGAACGATTTTGACCACTAGCTATGACCAATAACCTATAAGTATCCATTTTAAACCTTAATTGGTGTCCATTACCCATACGAATGGCCCGTGAACCATTATAATCACTAGCTTCGACCAATAACCTATAAGTATCGTTGTTAAACCGTAATTAGCGTTCATCGCCCATACGAATGGCCCGTGAACCATTATAACCACTAGCAATGACCAATAACCTATAAGTATCCATTTTTTAAACTGTAATTGGTGTCTAGAACCCATATGAGTGCCCCATGAACGATTTTGACCACTAGCTATGACCAATAACCTTTAAGTATCTATTTTATACCTTAATTGGTGTCCATTATATATAAAAATGGCCCGAGAACCATTATAACCACAAGCTACGACCAATAACCTATAAGTATCCTTGTTAAACCGTAATTAGCGTCCATAGCCCATATGAATGACCCGTGAGCCACTATAATCACTTGTTATAACCTATAATATCCATTTTTTAAACTATGATTGGTGTTGATAACCCATAGGAAAGGCCCGTGAACCATTATAACCACTAGCTATGACGATTAACATATAAATATCCATTTTTTTAAACTGTAATTTGTGTCTATGACCTATACAAATGCCCCGTGAATGATTTTGACCACTAGCTATGACCAATAACCTATAAGTATCCATTTTAAACCTTAATATGAGTCCATTACCAATACGAATGCCCCGTGAACCATTATAACCACTAGCTTCGACCAATAACCTATAAGTATCCATTTTAAACTTAATTCATGTCCATTACCTATATGAATGGCCCGTGAACCATTATAACCACTAGATACGACTAATAACCTATAAGTATCCTTGTTAAACCGTAATTAGCGTCCATAGACCATACGAATGGCCCGTGACCTATTATAACCGCTAGCTTCGACAAATAACCTATAAGTATCCTTGTTAAACCGTAATTTGCGTCAATAAACCATATGAATGCCCCGTGAACCATTATAACAACTAGCTATGACCAATGACCTGTAAGTATCCATTTGTTAAACTGTATTTGGTGTCTACAACCCATACGAATGCCCCGTGAATGATTTTGACCACTAGCTAAGACCAATAACCTATAAGTATCCATTTTAAACCTTAATTGTTGTCCATTACCCATAAGAATGGCCCGTGAACCATTATAATCACTATCTTCGACCAATAACCTATAAGTATCCGTGTTAAACCGTAATTAGCGTTCATAGCCCATACGAATGGCCCGTGAACCATTATAACCACTAGTTTCGAGCAATAACCTATAAGTACCCTTATTAATCCCTAATTAGCGTCCATAGCCCATACGAATGGCCGGTGAACCATTATAACCAATAGCTATGACCAATAACCTATAAGTATCCATTTTTAAAACTGTTATTGGTGTCTAGAACCCACACGAATGCCCCGTCAACGATTTTGATCACTAGCTAAGCCAATAACCTATATATCCATCTTTTAAAATGTAATTGGTTTCTAGAACTCATACGAATGCCCCGTGAACGATTTTGACCACTAGCTATGACCAATAACCTATAAGTATCCATTTTAAACATTAATTGGTGTCCATTGCACATACGAATGACCCGTGAACCATTATAACCACTAGCTTCGACCAATAACCTATAAGTATCCTTGTTAAACCGTAATTAGTGTCCATAGCCCATACGAATGGCCCGTGAACCATTATAAGCACTAGCTACGCCTAATAACCTATAAGTATCCATGTTAATCCGTAATTGGCGTCCATAGCCCATACGAATGGCCCGTGAACCATTATAACCACTGGCTATAACCATTAACCTATTAGTATCCATTTTTTTAACTGTAATTGGTGTTGATAACCCATACAAATGGCCCGTGAACCATTATAACCACTAGCTATGACCAATAACCTATAAGTATCCATTTTTTAAACTGTAATTGGTGTCTAGAACCCATACGAATGCCCCGTGAACGATTTTGACCACTAGCTAAGACCAATAACCTATAAGTATCCATTTAAAACCTTAATTGGTGTCCATTACCCATACGAATGGTCCGTGAACCATTATAATCACTAGCTTTGACCAATAACCTATAAGTATCCATTTTAAACCTTAATTGGTGTCCATTACCCATACGAATGGCACGTGAACCATTATAAACCCTAGCTACGACCAATAACCTATAAGTATCATTGTTAAACTGTAATTAGTGTCCATAGCCTATACGAATGGCCCGTGAACCATTATAACCACTAGTTTCGACTAATACAATATAAGTATCCTTGTTAAACCGTAATTAGCGTCTATAGCCCATAAGAATGGCCTGTGAACCATTATAACCAATAGCTATGATCAATAACCTATAAGTATCCATATTTTAAACTGTAATTGGTGTCTAGAACCCATACAAATGCCCCGTGAATGATTTTGACTAGTAGCTATGACCAATAACCTATAAGTATCCATTTTAAACATTAACTGGAGTCCATTACACATCAAAATGGCCCGTGAAAGATTATAACTACTAACTTCGACCAATAAGCTATAAGTATCCTTGTTAAACCGTAATTAACGTCCATAGCCCTTTCGAATGGCCCGTGAACTATTACAACCACTAGCTTCGACCAATTACCTATAAGTATCCTTGTTTAACCGTAATTAACGTTCATAGCCCATCCGAATGGCCCGTGAACCATTATATCCACTAGCTATGACCAATTACCTATAAGTATCCATATTTTAAACTGTAATTGGTGTCTAGAACCCATACGAATGCCCCGTTAATGATTTTGACCACTAGCAATGACCAATAACCTATAAGTATCCATTTTAAACCTTAATTGGTGTCGATAACCCATACGAATGGCCCGTGAACCATTATAACCACTAGCTACGCCCAATAACCTATAAGTATCCATGTTAAACCGTAATTGGCGTCCATAGCCCATACGAATGGCCCGTGAACCATTATATCCACTAGCTATGACCAATTACCTATAAGTATCCATATTTTAAACTGTAATTGGTGTCTAGAACCCATACGAATGCCCCGTTAATGATTTTGACCACTAGCAATGACCAATAACCTATAAGTATCCATTTTAAACCTTAATTAGTGTCGATAACCCATACGAGGCCCGTGAACCATTATAACCACTAGCTACGCCCAATAACCTATAAGTATCCATGTTAAACCGTAATTGGCGTCCATAGCCCATACGAATGGCCCGTGAACTATTATAACCACTAGCTATGACCAATAACCTATAAGTATCCATTTTTTAAATTGTAATTGGTGTCTAGAACCCATACGAATGCCCCGTGAATGATTTTGACCACTAGCTATGACCAGTAACCTATAAGTATCCATTTTAAACCTTAATTGGTGTCAATAACCCATACGAATGGCCCGTGAACCATTATAACCCTAGCTACGCCTAACAACCTATAAGTATCCATGTTAATCCGTAATTCGAGTCCATAGCCCATACGAATGGCCCGTGAACCATTATAACCACTGGCTATAACCATAAACCTATTAGTATCCATTTTTTTTAAATGTAATTGGTGTTGATAACCCTTACAAATGGCTCGTGAACCATTATAACCACTAGCTATGACCAATAACCTATAAGTATCCATTTTTTAAACTGTAATTGGTGTCTAGAACCCATACGAATGCCCCGTGAATGATTTTGACCACTAGCTATTACCAATAACCTATAAGTATCCATTTAAAACCTTAATTGGTGTCCATTACCCATACGAATGGCCCGTGAACCATTATAATCACTAGCTTTGACCAATAACCTATAAGTATCCATTTTAAACCTTAATTGGTGTCCATTACCCATACGAATGGCCCGTGGACCATTATATATCCTAGATACGACCAATAACCTATAAGTATCATTGTTAAAGCGTAATTAGTGTCCATAGCCTATACGAATGGCCCGTGAACCATTATAACCACTAGTTTCGACCAATACAGCATAAGTATCCTTCTTGAACCGTAATTAGCGTCCATAGCCCATACGAATGGCCCGTGAACCATTATAACCAATAGCTAAGACCAATAACCTATAAGTATCCATTTTTTAAACTGTAATTGGTGTCTAGAACTCATACGAATGCCCCGTGAACAATTTTGACCACTAGCTATGACCAATAACCTATAAGTATCCATTTTAAACGTTAATTGTTGTCCATTACACATACGAATGACCCGTGAACCATTATAACCACTAGCTTCGTCCAATAACCTATAAGTATCCTTGTTAAACCGTAATTAGTGTCCATAGCCCATACGAATGGCCCGTGAACCATTTTAACCAATAACCATGACCAATAACCTATAAGTATCCATTTTTTAAACTGTAATTGGTGTCTAGAACCCATACGAATGCCCCGTGAAAGATTTTGACCACTAGCTCTGACGAGTAACCTATAAGTATCCATTTTAAACCTTAATTTGTGTCGATAACCCATACGAATGGCCAGTGTACCATTATAACCACAAGCTACGCCTAATAACCAATAAGTATCCATGTTAATCCGTAATTGGCGTCCATAGCCCATACGAATGGCCCGTGAACCATAATAACCTATAACCATTAACCTATTAGTATCCGTTTTTTAAACTGTAATTGGTGTTTATAACCCATACAAATGGCCCGTGAACTATTATAACCACTAGCTATGACCAATAACCTATAAGTATCCATTTTTTTAACTGTAATTGGTGTCTATCAACCCATACGAATGCCCCGTGAATGATTTTGACCACTAGCTATGACCAATAACCTATAAGTATCCATTTTAAACCTTAATTGGTGTCCATTACCCATACGAATGGCCCGTGAACCATTATAATCACTAGCTTTGACCAATAACCTATAAGTATCCATTTTAAACCTTAATTGGTGTCCATTACCCATATGAATGGCCCGTGAACCATTATAAATCCTAGCTACGACCAATAACCTATAAGTATCATTGTTAAACCGTAATTAGTGTCCATAGCCTATACGAATGGCCCGTGAACCATTATAACCACTAGTTTCGACCAATACAGCATAAGTATCCTTGTTAAACCGTAATTAGCGTCCATAGCCCATACGAATGGCCCGTGAACCATTATAACCAATAGCTATGACTAATAAGCTATAAGTATCCATTTTTTAAACTGTAATTGGTGCCTAGAAACCATACGAATGCCCCGTGAACGATTTTGACCACTAGCTATGACCAATAACCTATAAGTATCCATTTTAAACCTTAATTGGTGTCCATTACACATACGAATGACCCGTGAACCATTATAACCACTAGCTTCGACCAATAACCTATAAGTACCCTTGTTAAACCGTAATTAGTGTCCATAGCCCATACGAATGGCCCGTGAACCATTATAACCACTAACTATGACCAATAACCTATAAGTATCCATTTTTTAAACTGTAATTGGTGTCTAAAACCCATACGAATGCCCCGTGAATGATTTTGACCACTAGCTCTGACCAGTAACCTATAAGTATCCATTTTAAACCTTAATTGGTGTCGATAACCCATACAAATGGCCCGTGAATCATTATAACCACTAGCTACGCCTAATAACCTATAAGTATCCATGTTAATCCGTAATTGGCGTCCATAGCCCATACGAATGGCCCGTGAACCATTATAACCACTGGCTATAACCATTAACCTATTAGTATCCATTTTTTTGACTGTAATTGGTGTTGATAACCCATGCAAATGGCCCATGAACCATTATAACCACTAGCTATGACCAATAACCTATAAGTATCCATATTTTAAACTGTAGTTGGTGTCTAGAACCCATACGAATGCCCCATGAATGATTTTGACCACTAGCTACGACCAATAACCTATAAGTATCCATTTTAAACATTAATAGGTGTCCATTACACACACAAATAGCCCGTGAACCATTATAACTACTAACTTCGACCAATAAGCTGTAAGTATCCTTGTTAAACCGTAATTAGCGTCCATAGCCCTTTCGAATGGCCCGTGAACTATTATGACCACTAGCTTCGACCAATAACCTATAAGTATTCTTGTTAAACCGTAATTAACGTTCATATCCCATACGAATGGCCCGTGAACCATTATAACCACTAGCTATGACGAATTACCTATAAGTATCCGTATTTTAAACTGCAATTGGTGTCTATAACCCATACGAATGCCCCGTTAATGATTTTGACCACTAGCAATGACCAATAACCTATAAGTATCCATTTTAAACCTTAATTGGTGTCGATAACCCATACGAATGGCCCGTGAACCATTATAACCACTAGCTACGCCCAATAAGCTATAAGTACCATGTTAAACCGTAATTGGCGTCCATAGCCCATACGAATAGCCCGTGAACCATTATAACCACTAGCTATAACCAATAACCTATAAGTATCCATTTTTTAAACTATAATTGGTGTGTAGAACCCATACGAATGCCCAGTGAACGATTTTAATAACTAGCTATGACCAATAACCTTTAAGTATCCATTTTAAACCTTAATTGGTGTCTATTACCCATACGAATGGCCCGTGAACCATTATAATCACTAGCTTCGACCAATAACCTATAAGTATCCATTTTAAACCTTAATTGGGGTCCATTACCCATACGAATGGCCCGTGAACTGTTAAGGCAAAAAGCCTTACCCCTTTGGAATCTGTAGATAACAAAACAACCTAGACTAGCTTAAGATAGATAATAGATTTTATATGCTATGTTTAGGAGTGATACTGAGTTTGGCCAGTATTGGCCACTTAGTATCAGCACTCAGTATTGGAAATCCAATACTGAGTGGAAGGACTGAGTTACAGTCAGTATTGTAACTAACTAAGATCAAATCCCTTGATCTTAGTCATTTCCTTAGTTTAGTCCTTTGGTTACTCCTTTGCCCATTATGTAAGATCTCTATATTGTTATAAATAAAGATCATCTTGCAAAGGAGAACTTACCAATTCACTTTACACTTTCATATCTTATTGTAATTGATCAGTGGTATTGCTATTCCGTAGCATACCATACTTAGTGGAATTATACATTGACTAAAATCTTGTGCTAAACATTATTTGTCTTAAGTATTAATAATTCAATCAATTAACTAAGTAATCCAGGGTTGTTGTGACCTAACAACTGGTATCAGAGCGGGCTAAATAAATCTTTATTTAGTCGATCTATTACCCTGGCAGCCATTCCCTATATTTATCCCTCAAACACTCAAAAATCCAAAATGTCTACAATCATTGCACCTGTTATGTCTGGAAAGGGAGTGCCCATCTTTGATGGAAAAGACTTCCATCAATGGAAGCTTAAGGCTCAGTGGTATCTTGAATCTATTCATCATGAGATGCTCACTGTGCTGAATGATGGTCCTATCATTCCACAAACCGTGGAAACCGTTGCTGCTACTGATGATGCTCCTGAGAGCACAAGAACAGTTCCTAAACTGAAACACACATGGACTGATACTGATCGACAGTTATACAGTCTAGACTCCAGAGCAAAGGGGGTGATTGGTAATGATGTTACCAAAGAAATACTCAATGCAATTATGAAATTGCCAACATCAAAGGCTATGTGGGATAGCCTGTCCGTCACCTATGAAGGCACACCTTACAGTTGCAGAGGAAAAGCAACATGAGGAGGAAGTATGAAAACATCTTCTCAAGTCCAAATGAAGACATCACCACTCTCTATAACAGGTTCAACACTGTTATCCATGATTTAATAAGTGTTGGCATTGTGAAGGAGGAAGGAGAGCTTGTTCAAAAGTTCTTGGATAGTCTTCCTCAATAGTTTCTTGATATGAGAAATTCTGTCAATGCCGCTAACAACATTGAGTCATACACTCTTCAAACCTTGTATGGCCTGATGTTGAATCATGAGGAGAATAATGCTGCAAGACTGATCAACTGGAAGAAAACTGACAAGTCTTCCACTGGCATGGCTCTAGTTGTGCAACGGGCATATACTGTGACTGAGCCTGAAGAACCAGAAGTTGATCTTGCTGATGCTGAGGCAGAAGAGCTTGAAACTCAAATCGCTCTTATGTCTATGAAGCTGGATCAGTTGAAAAAGAAGAGGCTTGGTGTTAGCTCTTCCAATACTGATAGGTGTGGAAAGCCTGGACACATTGCTGCTAATTGTGATACTAAGTCATCTGAAACTGATCAGAATGACAAGATTGCATACCTAGCTAAACGATATAGAGACAAGTATGTCAAGCTAAAGAACTGGAGCAAGGGCAAAACTGCAGCAGGGAATGGAGCTCCTCATCAAGCACTTTACTCTGAAGCTTGGATGGATGAAGAGCTTAGTGATGATGAGGAAGAGGTTGAAAACAAAGCCTTTATGGCTTTCACTAAAGATGATTTGAAGAGCTCCTTTGAAAAGGATATCAAAGAAGCTGAGAGAATGAGTGTTCATACTGATTGGGATTCCACTCAGTTGTACAAGGTGAGTTCCTTTCAAACTTATTCAGTGAATGAAAAAGAAAAGATTTTTGAGTATATGATTGTTGATCTTAAAACTTTAGGACAAAGAGAAAAAGCTTTAAAATTAACAATTCTTGAATTTGAAAGGGTAAATAATGAACATTTAGGTAAATTAGCAAAATTTAAAGATTTAAAATTAAATTTTTTAAACTTACAAGACATTAACCAAAGATTAGTTGATAAAGCTCATTTACACAAATTAGAAAAAGAAAAATTTGAAAATAAGTGTAAATCTTGGGGAAATGCATCTATTAAATTAAATAAATGTCTAAATCGACAATTTCCAGAAAATGTGAGGGCTGCACTTGGTGTTGATCCTCAGTTAAAAAATAGAAATAATTTTGCTGATTTATTTGAAGAATTTTCTGATATGAACCCTATTCAGTTTGTAAAAGCAAAAACTTTTTGTCAAGTTGGATATCAAACTGAGTCAGATAATGAGGATAAAATTATTTTTGAAAAAACCATAGGTCCTTCCATCTGTTCTAAGTGTTACACTAAACTACAAGAGCTCAGTATTGAATGTCCTGAAAAGGAAATTCCTGATACTGACCTCGAAATTGTTCAGTATGATACATCTGCTGTTCCTCCATTTGAATTATTATTTAACACAACCACTTTTAAGATATATAATGAAAATAAAACCACTTCCACTTCTACTCAGAATTTTCTATCTAATACTGAGGTTGCAGGAACAGAAAAGTCAACTACTCAAGAATCTAAAGAACCTGTTAAAGTTGTCATTCTAAAACATGATAACCATAAATCAACTTCAACAGGATCTTCAAGTGGCAAAAACAAGAAGTCTGATATTAAAAAGACTTCTCTGCCAAATAAAAAGAAGACACCAGATCCATCTCCTTCTAAACCAGTCAAACATAACATCAAAACACAAATAAAAAATGACAAAAACAACATTTTAAAATCTATTGGTGATCAGATCAAAGTTTTAAGTCAAAAGTTTGCTAAACTTACACATACTGATCAACCAAGAGTCAAACAATTTTCTAAAATTCCTTATGAAAATATGTTCAGAAACAGACCTAGAAAATGTTATAGATGTCATCATACTGGACATAAAGGAGATGAATGCTGGACTGATCTCTCAAATCCTAGGTACTCAGTACCAAAGAAAAGGAGAGAAACCAAGTCAGTATCACCAAAGAAAACTTCGAAGGTTTCTCCTGGAGTGATACTGACCTCTCCAATCGAAGAGATCAAGTCTACCCCTGTTTCTCCTATCAAAGGTCCCATTCAAAAATGGGTTCCTAAAAGGAACTAATTCTTATTTTTGTGTCTTGTGCAGGGTGACAGAAAATGGTACTTAGATAGTGGCTGCTCAAGACACATGACTGGCAGTATGGAATACCTTCTAAACTATACACCAGAGAAGGGTCCTTCTGTCAAGTTTGGGGATGATTCAATTGGAAAAACAAGAGGGTATGGTGTAATCAAGGCAGGCAACATAACTTTTAAAAGAGTTGCCTATGTAGAGGGTCTCAAACACAATCTGCTCAGTATCAGTCAGATGTGTGATGATGACAATGAAGCAGGTTTCAGGAAGGTTGCAGGAATCATCTACAATGATAAAGGGCAACCTGTACTCATTGTTAGAAGAGAAAAAGATGTCTATGTAGTCAACATATCTGAAATAGACCCTACTATTCGAGTTTGCCTGCTTTCTAAAGTCAAACCAGAATTGCACTGGTTGTGGCACAAGAAGCTCTCTCATATAAATTTCAGAAATATAAATGAGCTCAGTATAAAGAAACTGGTGAGAGGGTTGCCCACTATTACTTATTCAAAAGATAAGTTATGCTCAGCATGTGAAATGGGCAAGCAGAAGAAGAGTTCATTCAAATCAAAGGTCAATCATTCCATTAATGAACCTCTTACAATGATACGTATGGATCTTTTTGGCCCCATCAGCACACCATCATTGGCCAAAAAGATCTATACCTTAGTCTTGGTTGATGAATTCTCAAGATATACTTGGGTCATCTTTCTCAAGACTAAATCTGATGCAACAACAGAAATCATTGCCTTTATCAAAAGAGAAGAACTACAAAAAGGCAACAAGGTCAAGCAACTAAGAAGTGACCATGGTACTGAGTTTAAGAACTCAGTTTTAGCAGATTTCTGTGAAGAAAAATGAATCGTTCAAAACTTCTCTGCAGCATACACACCACAACAAAATGGTGTTGTAGAAAGAAAGAATAGAACATTAATTGAAGCTGCAAGAACTTTGTTATGCCATGCTGGACTGGCACTGAGCTTCTGGGCAGAAGCTGTCAACTGTGCAAAATTTTACTCAGAACAGAGCTACAATAGTCCAGAGACATCAAAAGAATCCTTATGAGTTGTACAATGGAAAGGTTCCTAATGTGGAGTTCTTCCACATCTTTGGGAGTAAATGTTTTGTACTCAGTACTAAACAAAATCTCAACAAATTTGCTCCTAAAGCAAATGAAGCTGTGTTCATGGGCTATTCTCCACACTCTAAATCCTTCAGAGTGTATATCATCTCAACTAAGATGATTGTAGAATCCATTCATGTCACGTTTGATGAAGATCAGAATGAGCATTCTACCTCAGCAAAAGAAGACATCAGCGGCATAGAAATTCTATCCAATCCAGAAAACTCATTTGCTGAATAGCCCAAGTCTCACCCATACTATGTTGAACATGGTATGAGTGACACTGATCAAGAAAGAACTCAGTCTAACTCCAATGCATCAAATTCTGAGGTTCCCATATCTGTGAACCCCAATACTGAGTTCCCAATACTTGATCTGAACAACTCCACCTATGAAGAAGGTGAATCCTCCAATACATTTCAAGAATCCACCTCAGAACTGCAAAATCAAGAAGAACAGCAACTTGAACTGTCTATACTGACCAGAATTTAGCTCAGTATCAGGCAGACAACACATCAGTTCAACAAGATATTGTTGACCTTGCTTCAAATGCTTCCTTGGGAAACAATCTAAGGGAACCCAGAGATCATCCACATTATAATATTATTGGTCCTATTGAACAAGGTGTCCAAACAAGAAAAAAATTAGAGTTTGAACCCCAAGCAACTACAAACTTTTGCTTCTTTTCAAGCTTTTTATCTACCATGGAACCAAAGAAAGCTGATGAAGCTTTATTAGATGAAGACTGGGTAGAAGCTATGCAAGAAGAACTGACAGAGTTTGAAAGAAACAAAGTTTGGAACTTATTACCACCTCCTGCTGGAAAAACTATTATCGGTACCAAGTGGGTGTTCAGAAACAAGATGGACAAGGATGGAGTTATCATTAGAAACAAAGCTAGACTGGTTTCTCAGGGTTACAGGCAAGAAGAAGGCATTGACTATGATGAAACTTTTGCACCAGTTGCAAGAATTGAAGCTATTAGGCTGTATCTTGCATATGCAGCTTTTAAGAACTTCAAAGTTTATCTGATGGATGTCAAGAGTGTCTTCCTTAATGGAAAACTACAAGAGGAAGTTTATGTTAAACAACCACCAGGTTTTGTTGATCCTAAATTTCCTAATTATGTTTTCAAGCTTGATAAAGCTTTATATGGGCTAGAACAAGCCCCAAGAGCCTGGTATGATACTCTAGTGGTTATAATGGTTTAAGGGCCATGGTTATGGGTTATGGACACCTATTACTTGTAAAATGGATATTTATAGGCTATTGGTCATGGCTAGTAGTTCTAATGGTTCAAGGTTCAACTGTATGAGTTATGGACATATAGTAGTTATAATGGTTCAAGGGCCATGGTTATGAGTTATGGACACCTATTACTTGTAAAATGGATATCTATAAGTTATTGGTCATGGCTAGTAGTTATAATGGCTCAAGGGCCATCGATATGAGTTATGGACATCTAGTGGTTATAATGGTTCAAGGGCCATGGTTATGGGTTATGGACACTTATTATTTGTAAAATGGATATCTATAGGCTATTGGTCATGGCTAGTAGTTATAATGGTTCAAGGGCCATCGTTATGAGTATTGGACATCTAGTGGTTATAATGGTTTAAGGGCCATGGTTAAGGGTTATGGACACCTATTACTTGTAAAATGGATATTTATGGGCTATTGGTCATGGCTAGTAGTTATAATGGTTCAAGGATCATCCGTATGAGTTATGGACATCTAATGGTTTAAGGACCATGGTTATGGTTTATGGACCCCTATTAGTTGTAAAATGGATATCTATAAGCTATTGGTCATGGCTAGTAGTTATGATGGTTCAAGGATCATATGTATGAGTTATGGACATCTAGTGGTTATAATGGTTCAAGACAATGGTTATGGGTTATGAACCCCTATTAGTTGTAAAATGGATATCTATAAGCTATTGGTCATGGCGAGTAGTTATAATGGTTCAAGGGCCATCGGTATGAGTTATGGACATCTAATGGTTATAATCGTTCAAGGGTCATGTTTATAGGATACGGAAACCTATTACTTGTTAAATGGATATCCATAGGCTATTGGTCATGACTAGCAGTTAAAATGGTTCAAGGGCCATCGGTAAGAGTTATGGACATCTAGTGGTTATGAAGGTTCAAGGGCCATGATTATGGGTTATGGACACCTATTAGTTGTAATCTGGATATCTATAGGCTATTGGTCATGGCTAGTAATTATAATGGTTCAAGGGTCATCGCTATGAGTTATGGACATCTAGTGGGTATAATGGTTTAAGGGCCATGGTTATGGATTATGGACACCTGTTACTTGTAAAATGGATATTTATAGGCTATCGGTCATGGCTAGTATACTTGCATAGGACTCAGGACTGACTGGATAAGCTGCAATCTTCCAGCAAAAGAAAGAGACTTGTTCTTCCAGTCAGTTACCCTTTTTTTCACTTTGTCCACAAGGCTACTACCGTCCTTGATGTACAATTTAGAAGAAATCAAAGGAATGCCCAAATATCTAACAGGAAGATTACCAAAAGAAAAGGGCAAAGTGGCAGTGATGTTTATAACCTAGTTTGAGGCTGAACATTACTAAAGAAAATGGTACTTTTCTGCTGGCTAGGAACAAGACCTGAGACTGAACTGAATTCTTCAAGAGCTCTTTTAATAACAGAAGCTGACCTGCTATTTCCATGACAAAAAAGCAAAAGATCATCTGCAAAACACAAATGTGTTATTCCAAGCTCTTTACATTTCCAATGGAATTTAAAACCCCCATCTTCCAAAATGTTTCTCTTAAGGATTAGATTGAGTACTTCCATAACAAGAGTAAATAAGTAAGGTGACATTGGATCACCCTGTCTTAATCCTCTTTTTCCTTTAAAAAAACACTTAAAATCTCCATTAACATTAATCATAAAAGAGTTAGTAGAAGTGCATTCCATTATTAAGTGAACCATCCACGGATGGAACCCAAAAAACAATAAAATATTCCTCAAAAAACTCCATTCTAGAGTATCATAAGCCTTCTGTATATCCACTTTAATTGCACATTTGGGAGGCCCTTTATCCCTGTGATAATTTCTTAACAGTTCTTGGGATAAAAGGATGTTATCACTGACCTGTCTCCCAGGAATAAAGGCACTTTGATTCTCATCAACAAGATCATTAAGAGAGTTTTTTATTCTATTAGTAATGACCTTACTAATACATTTGTACACAACATTGCAGCAGGCTATGGGCCTAAAGTCTGAAACTTTAGCAGGATTATTAACTTTAGGAACTAAGGCAATACATGTAGCATTAACCTCTTTAAGTAATCTGCCATTATCAAAAAATTGCTTAACAGCCTTAAAAATGTCATCCCCAATGATGTTCCAAGAAGCCTTAAAAAACATGGAAGAGAATCCATCAGGTCCATGGGATTTGTCATCACAAATATCAAATAAAGCATTTTTAACTTCTTCTAACACAACAGGTCTAATCATGAAATTAGAAGTGTGATCAGACAATTTCCTGCAAAAAAGTCTATCAGGATTGTTTATAGGAACAGTAGCAGCAGAGGTACCAAGAATGCTCTCAAAATGAGCAACAAACCGTCCTGCCACATCATTACCATGAAAAACTCGGCCCTACAAATCCTGAATCATCTCAATTCTGCTTCTATTAATTCTTCCCTTAACAACCTTGTGAAAATACTTTGTATTGTGGTCACCCTCCTTTAACCACTCCACCTTAGCTTTTTGTTTTAAAAACAGCTCCTCATCTAACATAGCTTCTTTGTACATTTTTAGACTTCTAACCTCCTTTTCTCTTAAAGTAGCATCATGAGGATTAGCAACCATAGCAGCCTGGACTTTCTTCAAATCATCCCTCAAATCCTCCACTTTAAGGTGCAAATTCCCCTGATTTCTATTCAAAGCACGCAAAGGTTTCTTCAAAGCTTTTAAATTGGAGACCACTTTAAACATTTCATCACCTTGCAAGTCTTTTTTCCAATTATTTTTTATTAAAGGAATAAATTCCTTTTTCCTAACCAAAAACTTAGAAAATTTAAAAGACTTAGACTTTTCTCTTTTAACAGATGGCAGAATCAAAATACCAGGACTATGATCCGAAGATAAAAAAGGAAGAAATTGGGAATTTGCATCCGGAAAATCTCCAAGGAACTCAAAGTTCCCCATTATTGTCCTTATTTGGGCTCTTCTTCCAAGTAAAGTTCAAACCCGAAAAGGATTAATCATCAACTTGAATTCTAGCCATACAATCCGCAAATTCCACCATGCTCCTAGTCATATTGCTAGAACCCATTGAAGCTTCATTTGGGTCTAAAGCAGCATTAAAATCACCCATTAATGATTCAGGGGTCATGTGTATGGGTTATAGACACCTATTACTTGTTAAATGGATATCTATAGGCTATTGGTCATGGCTAGTAGTTATAATGGTTCAAGGGCCATCGGTATGAGATATGGACATCTAGTGGTTATTATGGTTCAAGGGCTATGGTTATGGGTTATGGACATCTATTACTTGTAAAATGTATATCTATAGGCTATTGGTCATGGCTAGTAGGTATAATGGTTCGAGGGCCATCGCGATGAGTTATGAACATCTAGTGGTTATAATGGTTCAAGGGCCATGGTTATGGGTTGTGGACACCTATTGCTTGTAAAATGGGTATCTATAGGCTATTGGTCATGGCTAGTAGTTATAATTGTTCAAGGGCCATGGTTATGCGTTATGGACACCTATTACTTGTAAAATGTATATCTATAGGCTATTGGTCATGGCTAGTAGTTATAACGGTTCAAGGGCCATGGTTATGTGTTATGGACACCTATTACTTGTAAAATGTATATCTATAGGCTATTGGTCATGGCTAGTAGGTATAATGGTTCGAGGGCCATCGCTATGAGTTATGGACATCTAGTGGTTATAATGGTTCAAGGGCCATGGTTATGGGTTATGGACACCTATTGCTTGTAAAATGGATATCTATAGGCTATTGGTCATGGCTAGTAGTTATAACAATTCAAGGGCCATGGTTATGTGTTATGGACACCTATTACTTGTAAAATGTATATCTATAGGCTATTGGTCATGGCTAGTAGGTATAATGGTTCGAGGGCCATCGCTATGAGTTATGGACATCTAGTGGTTATAATGGTTTAAGAGAAAGGTTTTGGTTATGGACACCTATTACCTGTAAAATGGATGTGTATAGGCTGTTTGTCATGGCTAGTACTCATAATGGTTCAAGGGCCATCACTGTGAGTTATGGACATCTAGTGGTTAAAATGGTTCAAGGGACATAGGTATGGGTTAATATGTTACAAGGGCCATCTGTATGACCTATGGACATCTAGTGGTTATAATGGTTCAAGGGACATGGGGATGGGTTATGGGCACATATTACTTGTAAACTGGATATCTATATGCTACTGGTCATGGCTAGGGGTTGAAATGGTTCATGGGAATATCGGTATGAGTTATGGACATCTAGTGGTTATAATGGTTCAAGGGTCATGATTATGGGTTATGGACACCTATTGCTTGTAAAATTGATATCTATAGGCTATTGGTCATGGCTAGTAGTTATAGTGGTTCAAGGGCCCTCGGTAGGAGTTGTGGACATCTAGTGGTTATAATGGTTCAAGGGCCATGATCATTGGTAATGGACTAAAATGGATATCTATAGGCTATTGGTCATGGCAAGTAGTTGTAATGTTTCAAGGGCCATCGCTATGAGTTATGGACTTCTAGTGGTTATAATGGTTCAAGTGCCATGGTTATGGGTTATGGACACCTACTACTTGTAAAATGGATATCTATAGGCTACAGGTCATGGCTAATAGTTATAATGGTTCAAGGGCCATTGTTATGAGTTATGGACATCTAGTGGTTATAATGGTTCAAGGGTCATGTGTATGGGTTATGGACACCTATTACTTGTTAAATGGATATCTATAGGCTATTGGTCATGGCTAGTAGTTATAATGGTTCAAGGGCCATCGGTATGAGATATGGAGAAATAGTGGTTATAGTGGTTCAAGGGCCATGGTTATGGGTTATGGACACCTATTAATGGTAAAATGTATATCTATAGGCTATTGGTCATGGCTAATAGTTATAATGGTTCAAGGGTCATTGGTATGAGTTATGCTCATCTAGTGGTTATAATGATTCAAGGGTCATGTGTATGGGTTATGGACACCTATTACTTGTTAAATGGATATCTATAGGCTGTCGGTCATGGCTAGTAGTTATAATGGTTCAAGGGCCATCGGTATGAGATATGGACAACTAGTGGTTATAGTGGTTCAAGGGCCATGGTTATGGGTTATGGACACCTAATAATGGCAAAATGTATATCTATAGGCTATTGGTCATGGCTAGTATGTATAATGGTTCGAGGGCCATCGCTATGAGTTATGAACATCTAGTGGTTATAATGGTTCAAGGGCCATGGTTATGGGTTATGGACACCTTTTGCTTGTAAAATGGATATCTATAGGCTATTGGTCATGGCTAGTAGTTATAATGGTTCAAGGGCCATGGTTATGTGTTATGGACACATATTACTCGTAAAATGTATATCTATAGGCTATTGGTCATGGCTGGTAGTTATAACGGTTCAAGGGCCATGGTTATGTGTTATGGACACCTATTACTTGTAAAATGTATATCTATAGGCTATTGGTCATGGCTAGTAGGTATAATGGTTCGAGGGCCATCGCTATGAGTTATGGACATCTAGTGGTTATAATGGTTCAAGGGCCATGGTTATGGGTTATGGACACCTATTGCTTGTAAAATGGATATCTATAGGCTATTGGTCATGGCTAGTAGTTATAACAGTTCAAGGACCATGGTTATGTGTTATGTCACCTATTACTTGTAAAATGTATATCTATAGGCTATTGGTCATGGCTAGTAGGTATAATGGTTCGAGGGCCATCGCTATGAGTTATGGACATCTAGTGATTATAATGGTTTAAGAGAAAGGTTTTGGTTATGGACACCTATTACCTGTAAAATGGATGTGTATAGGCTGTTTGTCATGGCTAGTACTCATAATGGTTCAAGGGCCATCACTGTGAGTTATGGACATCTAGTGGTTAAAATGGTTCAAGGGACATAGGTATGGGTTAATATGTTACAAGGGCCATCGGTATGACCTATGGACATCTATTGGTTATAATGGTTCAAGGGACATGGGGATGGGTTATGGGCACCTATTACTTGTAAACTGGATATCTATATGCTACTGGTCATGGCTAGGGGTTGAAATGGTTCATGGGAATATCGGTATGAGTTATGGACATCTAGTGGTTATAATGGTTCAAGGGTCATGATTATGGGTTATGGACACCTATTGCTTGTAAAATTGATATCTATAGGCTATTGGTCATGGCTAGTAGTTATAGTGGTTCAAGGGCCCTCGGTAGGAGTTGTGGACATCTAGTGGTTATAATGGTTCAAGGGCCATGATCATTGGTAATGGACTAAAATGGATATCTATAGGCTATTGGTCATGGCAAGTAGTTGTAATGTTTCAAGGGCCATCGCTATGAGTTATGGACTTCTAGTGGTTATAATGGTTCAAGTGCCATGGTTATGGGTTATGGACACCTACTACTTGTAAAATGGATATCTATAGGCTACAGGTCATGGCTAATAGTTATAATGGTTCAAGGGCCATTGTTATGAGTTATGGACATCTAGTGGTTATAATGGTTCAAGGGTCATGTGTATGGGTTATGGACACCTATTACTTGTTAAATGGATATCTATAGGCTATTGGTCATGGCTAGTAGTTATAATGGTTCAAGGGCCATCGGTATGAGATATGGAGAAATAGTGGTTATAGTGGTTCAAGGGCCATGGTTATAGGTTATGGACACCTATTAATGGTAAAATGTATATCTATAGGCTAGTGGTCATGGCTAATAGTTATAATGGTTCAAGGGTCATTGGTATGAGTTATGCTCATCTAGTGGTTATAATGATTCAAGGGTCATGTGTATGGGTTATGGACACCTATTACTTGTTAAATGGATATCTATAGGCTGTTGGTCATGGCTAGTAGTTATAATGGTTCAAGGGCCATCGGTATGAGATATGGACAACTAGTGGTTATAGTGGTTCAAGGGCCATGGTTATGGGTTATGGACACCTACTAATGGTAAAATGTATATCTATAGGCTATTGGTCATGGCTAGTATGTATAATGGTTCGAGGGCCATCGCTATGAGTTATGAACATCTAGTGGTTATAATGGTTCAAGGGCCATGGTTATGGGTTATGGACACCTTTTGCTTGTAAAATGGATATCTATAGGCTATTGGTCATGGCTAGTAGTTATAATGGTTCAAGGGCCATGGTTATGTGTTATGGACACATATTACTCGTAAAATGTATATCTATAGGCTATTGGTCATGGCTGGTAGTTATAACGGTTCAAGGGCCATGGTTATGTGTTATGGACACCTATTACTTGTAAAATGTATATCTATAGGCTATTGGTCATGGCTAGTAGGTATAATGGTTCGAGGGCCATCGCTATGAGTTATGGACATCTAGTGGTTATAATGGTTCAAGGGCCATGGTTATGGGTTATGGACACCTATTGCTTGTAAAATGTATATCTATAGGCTATTGGTCATGGCTAGTAGTTATAACAGTTCAAGGACCATGGTTATGTGTTATGTCACCTATTACTTGTAAAATGTATATCTATAGGTTATTGGTCATGGCTAGTAGGTATAATGGTTCGAGGGCCATCGCTATGAGTTATGGACATCTAGTGATTATAATGGTTTAAGAGAAAGGTTTTGGTTATGGACACCTATTACCTGTAAAATGGATGTGTATAGGCTGTTTGTCATGGCTAGTACTCATAATGGTTCAAGGGCCATCACTGTGAGTTATGGACATCTAGTGGTTAAAATGGTTCAAGGGACATAGGTAGGAGTTGTGGACATCTAGTGGTTATAATGGTTCAAGGGACATGGGGATGGGTTATGGGCACCTATTACTTGTAAACTGGATATCTATACGCTACTGGTCATGGCTAGGGGTTGAAATGGTTCATGGGAATATCGGTATGAGTTATGGACATCTAGTGGTTATAATGGTTCAAGGGCCATGATTATGGGTTATGGACACCTATTGCTTGTAAAATTGATATCTATACGCTATTGGTCATGGCTAGTAGTTATAGTGGTTCAAGGGCCCTCGGTAGGAGTTGTGGACATCTAGTGGTTATAATGGTTCAAGGGCCATGATCATTGGTAATGGACTAAAATGGATATCTATAGGCTATTGGTCATGGCTAGTAGTTGTAATGTTTCAAGGGCCATCGCTATGAGTTATGGACTTCTAGTGGTTATAATGGTTCAAGTGCCATGGTTATGGGTTATGGACACCTACTACTTGTAAAATGGATATCTATAGGCTACAGGTCATGGCTAATAGTTATAATGGTTCAAGGGCCATTGTTATGAGTTATGGACATCTAGTGGTTATAATGGTTCAAGGGTCATGTGTATGGGTTATGGACACCTATTACTTGTTAAATGGATATCTATAGGCTATTGGTCATGGCTAGTAGTTATAATGGTTCAAGGGCCATCGGTATGAGATATGGACAACTAGTGGTTATAGTGGTTCAAGGGCTATGGTTATGGGTTATGGACACCTACTAATGGTAAAATGTATATCTATAGGCTATTGGTCATGGCTAGTATGCATAATGGTTCGAGGGCCATCGCTATGAGTTGTGAACATCTAGTGGTTATAATGGTTCAAGGGCCATGGTTATGGGTTATGGACACCTTTTTCTTGTAAAATGGATATCTATAGGCTATTGGTCATGGCTAGTAGTTATAATGGTTCAAGGGCCATGGTTATGTGTTATGGACACCTATTACTCGTAAAATGTATATCTATAGGCTATTGGTCATGGCTAGTAGTTATAATGGTTCAAGGGCCATCGCTATGAGTTATGGACATCTAGTGGTTATAATGGTTCAAGGGGTTATGGGTTATGGACACCTATATTTTTGTAAAATGTATATCTATAGGCTATTGGTCATGGCTAGTAGGTATAATGGTTCGAGGGCCATCGCTATGAGTTATGAACATCTAGTGGTTATAATGGTTCAAGGGCCATGGTTATGGGTTATGGACACCTATTGCTTGTAAAATGGATATCTATAGGATACTGGTCATGACTACTAATTATAATGGTTCAAGGGTCATTGGTATGAGTTATGCTCATCTAGTGGTTATAATGATTCAATGGTCATGTGTATGGGTTATGGACACCTATTACATGTTAAATGGACATCTATAGGCTATTGGTCATGGAATGTAGTTATAATGGTTCAAGGGCCATCGGTATGAGATATGGACATCTAGCGGTTATAATGATTCAAGGGCCATGGTTATGGGTTATGGACACCTATTACTTGTAAAATGTTATCTATAGGCTATTGGTCATGGCTAGTAGGTATAATGGTTCAAGGGTCATCGCTATGAGTTATGGACAACTAGTGGTTATAGTGGTTCAAGAGGGCCATGGTTATGGGTTATGGACACCTACTAATGGTAAAATGTATATCTATAGGCTATTGGTCATGGCTAGTATGTATAATGGTTCGAGGGCCATCGCTATGAGTTATGAACATCTGGTGGTTATAATGGTTCAAGGGCCATGGTTATGGGTTATGGACACCTATTGCTTGTAAAATGGATATATATAGGCTATTGGTCATGGCTAGTAGTTATAATGGTTCAAGGGCCATGGTTATGTGTTATGGACACCTATTACTTGTAAAATGTATATCTATTGGCTATTGGTCATGGCTAGTAGGTATAATGGATCGAGGGCCATCGCTATGAGTTATGGACATCTAGGTTATAATGGTTCAAGGGCCATGGTTATGGGTTATGGACACCTATTGCTTGTAAAATGGATATCGATAGGCTATTGGTCATGGCTAGTAGTTATAATGGTTCAAGGGCCATCGGTATGAGTTATGGACATCTAGTGATTATAATGGTTTAAGAGAAAGGTTTTGGTTATGGACACCTATTACCTGTAAAATGGATGTCCATAGGCTATTTTTCATGGCTAGTACTCATAATGGTTCAAGGGCCATCACTGTGAGTTATGGACATCTAATGGTTAAAATGGTTCAAGGGACATGGGTATGGGTTAATATGTTACAAGGGCCATCGATATGACCTATGGACATCTAGTCGTTATAATGGTTCAAGGGACATGGGATGGGTTATGGGCACCTATTACTTGTAAACTGGATATCTATACGCTACTGGTCATGGCTAGGGGTTGAAATGGTTCATGGGAATATCGGTATGAGTTATGGACATCTAGTGGTTATAATGGTTCAAGGGCCATGATTATGGGTTATGGACACCTATTACGCTACTGGTCATGGCTAGGGGTTGAAATGGTTCATGGGAATATCGGTATGAGTTATGGACATCTAGTGGTTATAATGGTTCAAGGGCCATGATTATGGGTTATGGACACCTTTTGCTTGTAAAATTGACATCTATAGGCTATTGGTCATGGCTAGTAGTTATAATGGTTCAAGGGCCCTCGGTAGGAGTTGTGGACGTCTAGTGGTTATAATGGTTCAAGGGCCATGATTATTGGTAATGGACTAAAATGGATATCTATAGGCTATTGGTCATGGCTAGTAGTTATAATGTTTCAAGGGCCATTGCTATGATTTATGGACATCTAGTGGTTATAATGATACAAGGGTCCTGTGTATGGGTTATGGACACCTATTAGTTGTTAAATGGATATCTATAGGCTATTGGTCATGGCTAGTAGTTATAATGGTTCAAGGGCCATCGCTATGAGTTATGGACATCAAGTGGTTATAATGGTTTAAGGGCCATGGTTATGGGTTATGGACACCTATTACTTGTAAAATAGATATCTGTCGGCTACTGGTCATGGCTCATAATTACAATGGTTCAAGGGTCATTGGTATGAGTTATGCTCATTTTGTGGTTATAATGATTCAAGGGTCATGTGCATGGGTTATGGACACGTATTAGTTGATAAATGGATATCTATAGGCTATTGGTCATGGCTAGTAGTTATAATGTTTCAAGGGCCATTGCTATGATTTATGGACATCTAGTGGTTATAATGGTTCAAGTGCCATGGTTATGGGTTATGGACACCCATTACTTGTAAAATGGATATCTATAGGCTACTGATCATGGCTAATAGTTATAATGGTTCAAGGGCCATTGTTATGAGTTATGGACATCTAGTGGTTATAATGATACAAGGGTCATGTGTATGGGTTATGGACACCTTTTACTTGTTAAATGGATATCTATAGGCTATTGGTCATGGCTAGTAGTTATAATGGTTCAAGGGCCATCGCTATGAGTTAGGGACATCAAGTGGTTATAATGGTTCAAGGGCCATGGTTGTGGGTTATGGACACCTATTACTTGTAAAATAGATATCTATTGGATACTGGTCATGGCTCGTAATTACAATGGTTCAAGGGTCATTGGTATGAGTTATGCTCATCTTGTGGTTATAATGATTCAAGGGTCATGTGCATGGGTTATGGACACCTATTAGTTGATAAATGGATATCTATAGGCTATTGGTCATGGCTAGTAGTTATAATGGTTCAAGGGCCATCGGTATGAGATATGGACATCTAGTGGTTATAATGGTTCAAGGGCCATGGTTATGGGATATGGACGCCTATTACATGTAAAATGTATATCTATAGGCTATTGGTCATGGCTAGTAGGTAAAATGGTTCGAGGGCCATCGCTATGAGTTATGAACATCTAGTGGTTATAATGGGTCAAGGGCCATGGTTATGGGTTATGGACACCTATTGCTTGTAAAATGGATATCGATAGGCTATTGGTCATGGCTAGTAGTTTTAATGGTTCAAGGGCCATCGGTATGAGTTATGGACATCTAGTGATTATAATGGTTTAAGAGAAAGGTTTTGGTTATGGACACCTATTACCTGTATAATGGATGTCCATTGGCTGTTTGTCATGGCTAGTACTCATAATGGTTCAAGGGCCATCACTGTGAGTTATGGACATCTAATGGTTAAAATGGTTCAAGGGACATGGGTATGGGTTAATATGTTACAAGGGCCATCGATATGACCTATGGACATCTAGTGGTTATAATGGTTCAAGGGACATGGGGATGGGTTATGGGCACCTATCACTTGTAAACTGGATATCTATACGCTACTGGTCATGGCTAGGGGTTGAAATCATTCATGGGAATATCGGTATGAGTTATGGACATCTAGTGGTTATAATGGTTCAAGGGCCATGATTATGGGTTATGGACACCTTTTGCTTGTAAAATTGATATCTATAGGCTATTGGTCATGGCTAGTAGTTATAATGGTTCAAGGGCCCTCGGTAGGAGTTGTGGACGTCTAGTGGTTATAATGGTTCAAGGGCCATGATTATTGGTAATGGACTAAAATGGATATCTATAGGCTATTGGTCATGGCTAGTAGTTATAATGTTTCAAGGGCCATTGCTATGATTTATGGACATCTAGTGGTTATAATGGTTCAAGTGCCATGGTTATGGGTTATGGACACCTATTACTTGTAAAATGGATATATATAGGCTACTGGTCATGGCTAATAGTTATAATGGTTCAAGGGCCATTGTTATGAGTTATGGACATCTAGTGGTTATAATGATAGAAGGGTCATGTGTATGGGTTATGGACACCTATTAGTTGTTAAATGGATACCTATAGGCTATTGGTCATGGCTAGTAGTTATAATGGTTCAAGGGCCATCGCTATGAGTTATGGACATCAAGTGGTTATAATGGTTCAAGGGCCATGGTTATGGGTTATGGACACCTATTACTTGTAAAATAGATATCTATTGGCTACTGGTCATGGCTCGTAATTACAATGGTTCAAGGGTCATTGGTATGAGTTATGCTCATCTTATGGTTATAATGATTCAAGGGTCATGTGCATGGGTTATGGACACCTATTAGTTGATAAATGGATATCTATAGGCTATTGGTCATGGCTAGTAGTTATAATGTTTCAAGGGCCATTGCTATGATTTATTGACATCTAGTGGTTATAATGGTTCAAGTGCCATGGTTATGGGTTATGGACACCTATTACTTGTAAAATGGATATCTATAGGCTACTGATCATGGCTAATAGTTATAATGGTTCAAGGGCCATTGTTATGAGTTATGGACACCTAGTGGTTATAATGATAGAAGGGTCATGTGTATGGGTTATGGACACCTATTACTTGTTAAATGGATATCTATAGGCTATTGGTCATGGCTAGTAGTTATAATGGTTCAAGGGCCATCGCTATGAGTTAGGGACAGCAAGTGGTTATAATGGTTCAAGGGTCATGGTTGTGGGTTATGGACACCTATTACTTGTAAAATAGATATCTATTGGATACTGGTCATGGCTCGTAATTACAATGGTTCAAGGGTCATTGGTATGAGTTATGCTCATCTTGTGGTTATAATGATTCAAGGGTCATGTGCATGGGTTATGGACACCTATTAGTTGATAAATGGATATCTATAGGCTATTGGTCATGGCTAGTAGTTATAATGTTTCAAGGGCCATTGCTATGATTTATTGACATCTAGTGGTTATAATGGTTCAAGTGCCATGGTTATGGGTTATGGACACCTATTACTTGTAAAATGGATATCTATAGGCTACTGATCATGGCTAATAGTTATGATGGTTCAAGGGCCATTGTTATGAGTTATGGACATCTAGTGGTTATAATGATACAACGGTCATGTGTATGGGTTATGGACACCTATTACTTGTTAAATGGATATCTATAGGCTATTGGTCATGGCTAGTAGGTATAATGGTTCGAGGGCCATTGCTATGAGTTATGAACATCTAGTGGTTATAATGGTTCAAGGGCCATGGTTATGGGTTATGGACACCTATTGCTTGTAAAATGGATATCTATAGGATACTGGTCATGGATACTAATTATAATGGTTCAAGGGTCATTGGTATGAGTTATGCTCATCTAGTGGT
This sequence comes from Calendula officinalis, assembly GCA_963853835.1. Lineage (NCBI taxonomy): Eukaryota > Viridiplantae > Streptophyta > Magnoliopsida > Asterales > Asteraceae > Calendula > Calendula officinalis. Next base: position 258,921 of record CAWKYE010000035.1, on the reverse strand, counting down.
TATAATGATTCGATGGTCATGTGTATGGGTTATGGACACCTATTACATGTTAAATGGACATCTATAGGCTATTGGTCATGGGATGTAGTTATAATGGTTCAAGGGCCATCGGTATGAGATATGGGCATCTAGCGGTTATAATGATTCAAGGGCCATGGTTATGGGTTATGGACACCTATTACTTGTAAAATGTTATCTATAGGCTATTGGTCATGGCTAGTAGGTATAATGGTTCAAGGGTCATCGCTATGAGTTATGGACAACTAGTGGTTATAGTGGTTCAAGGGCCATGGTTATGGGTTATGGACAACTACTAATGGTAAAATGTATATCTATAGGCTATTGGTCATGGCTAGTATGTATAATGGTTCGAGGGCCATCGCTATGAGTTATGAACATCTAGTGGTTATAATGGTTCAAGGGCCACGGTTATGGGTTATGGACACCTTTTGCTTGTAAAATGGATATCTATAGGCTATTGGTCATGGCTAGTAGTTATAATGGTTCAAGGGCCATGGTTATGTGTTATGGACACTTATTACTCGTAAAATGTATATCTATAGGCTATTGGTCATGGCTAGTAGTTATAAAGGTTCAAGGGCCATCGCTATGAGTTATGGACATCTAGTGGTTATAATGGTTCAAGGGCCATGGTTATGGGTTATGGACACCTATTGCTTGTAAAATGGATATATATAGGCTATTGGTCATGGCTAGTAGTTATAATGGTTCAAGGGCCATGGTTATGTGTTATGGACACCTATTACTTGTAAAATGTATATCTATAGGCTATTGGCCGTGGCTAGTAGGTATAATGGTTCGAGGGCCATCGCTATGAGTTATGGACATCTAGGTTATAATGGGTCAAGGGCCATGGTTATGGGTTATGGACACCTATTGCTTGTAAAATGGATATCGATAGGCTATTGGTCATGGCTAGTAGTTTTAATGGTTCAAGGGCCATCGGTATGAGTTATGGACATCTAGTGATTATAATGGTTTAAGAGAAAGGTTTTGGTTATGGACACCTATTACCTGTAAAATGGATGTCCATTGGCTGTTTGTCATGGCTAGTACTCATAATGGTTCAAGGGCCATCACTGTGAGTTATGGACATCTAATGGTTAAAATGGTTCAAGGGACATGGGTATGGGTTAATATGTTACAAGGGTCATCGATATGACCTATGGACATCTAGTGGTTATAATGGTTCAAGGGACATGGGGATGGGTTATGGGCACCTATTACTTGTAAACTGGATATCTATACGCTACTGGTCATGGCTAGGGGTTGAAATCGTTCATGGGAATATCGGTATGAGTTATGGACATCTAGTGGTTATAATGGTTCAAGGGCCATGATTATGGGTTATGGACACCTTTTGCTTGTAAAATTGATATCTATAGGCTATTGGTCATGGCTAGTAGTTATAATGGTTCAAGGGCCCTCGGTAGGAGTTGTGGACGTCTAGTGGTTATAATGGTTCAAGGGCCATGATTATTGGTAATGGACTAAAATGGATATCTATAGGCTATTGGTCATGGCTAGTAGTTATAATGTTTCAAGGGCCATTGCTATGATTTATGGACATCTAGTGGTTATAATGGTTCAAGTGCCATGGTTATGGGTTATGGACACCTATTACTTGTAAAATGGATATATATAGGCTACTGGTCATGGCTAATAGTTATAATGGTTCAAGGGCCATTGTTATGAGTTATGGACATCTAGTGGTTATAATGATACAAGGGTCATGTGTATGGGTTATGGACACCTATTAGTTGTTAAATGGATACCTATAGGCTATTGGTCATGGCTAGTAGTTATAATGGTTCAAGGGCCATCGCTATGAGTTATGGACATCAAGTGGTTATAATGGTTCAAGGGCCATGGTTATGGGTTATGGACACCTATTACTTGTAAAATAGATATCTATTGGCTACTGGTCATGGCTCGTAATTACAATGGTTCAAGGGTCATTGGTATGAGTTATGCTCATCTTGTGGTTATAATGATTCAAGGGTCATGTGCATGGGTTATGGACACCTATTAGTTGATAAATGGATATCTATAGGCTATTGGTCATGGCTAGTAGTTATAATGTTTCAAGGGCCATTGCTATGATTTATTGACATCTAGTGGTTATAATGGTTCAAGTGCCATGGTTATGGGTTATGGACACCTATTACTTGTAAAATGGATATCTATAGGCTACTGATCATGGCTAATAGTTATAATGGTTCAAGGGCCATTGTTATGAGTTATGGACACCTAGTGGTTATAATGATACAAGGGTCATGTGTATGGGTTATGGACACCTATTACTTGTTAAATGGATATCTATAGGCTATTGGTCATGGCTAGTAGTTATAATGGTTCAAGGGCCATCGCTATGAGTTAGGGACAGCAAGTGGTTATAATGGTTCAAGGGTCATGGTTGTGGGTTATGGACACCTATTACTTGTAAAATAGATATCTATTGGATACTGGTCATGGCTCGTAATTACAATGGTTCAAGGGTCATTGGTATGAGTTATGCTCATCTTGTGGTTATAATGATTCAAGGGTCATGTGCATGGGTTATGGACACCTATTAGTTGATAAATGGATATCTATAGGCTATTGGTCATGGCTAGTAGTTATAATGTTTCAAGGGCCATTGCTATGATTTATTGACATCTAGTGGTTATAATGGTTCAAGTGCCATGGTTATGGGTTATGGACACCTATTACTTGTAAAATGGATATCTATAGGCTACTGATCATGGCTAATAGTTATAATGGTTCAAGGGCCATTGTTATGAGTTATAGACATCTAGTGGTTATAATGATACAACGGTCATGTGTATGGGTTATGGACACCTATTACTTGTTAAATGGATATCTATAGGCTATTGGTCATGGCTAGTAGGTATAATGGTTCGAGGGCCATTGCTATGAGTTATGAACATCTAGTGGTTATAATGGTTCAAGGGCCATGGTTATGGGTTATGGACACCTATTGCTTGTAAAATGGATATCTATAGGATACTGGTCATGGATACTAATTATAATGGTTCAAGGGTCATTGGTATGAGTTATGCTCATCTAGTGGTTATAATGATTCGATGGTCATGTGTATGGGTTATGGACACCTATTACATGTTAAATGGACATCTATAGGCTATTGGTAATGGGATGTAGTTATAATGGTTCAAGGGCCATCGGTATGAGATATGGGCATCTAGCGGTTATAATGATTCAAGGGCCATGGTTATGGGTTATGGACACCTATTACTTGTAAAATGTTATCTATAGGCTATTGGTCATGGCTAGTAGGTATAATGGTTCAAGGGTCATCGCTATGAGTTATGGACAACTAGTGGTTATAGTGGTTCAAGGGCCATGGTTATGGGTTATGGACACCTACTAATGGTAAAATGTATATCTATAGGCTATTGGTCATGGTTAGTATGTATAATGGTTCGAGGGCCATCGCTATGAGTTATGAACATCTAGTGGTTATAATGGTTTAAGGGCCATGGTTATGGGTTATGGACACCTTTTGCTTGTAAAATGGATATCTATAGGCTATTGGTCATGGCTAGTAGTTATAATGGTTCAAGGGCCATGGTTATGTGTTATGGACACCTATTACTCGTAAAATGTATATCTATAGGCTATTGGTCATGGCTAGTAGTTATAATGGTTCAAGGGCCATCACTATGAGTTATGGACATCTAGTGGTTATAATGGTTCAAGGGCCATGGTTATGGGTTATGGACACCTATTGCTTGTAAAATGGATATATATATATAGGCTATTGGTCATGGCTAGTAGTTATAATGGTTCAAGGGCCATGGTTTTGTGTTATGGACACCTATTACTTGTAAAATGTATATCTATTGGCTATTGGTCATGGCTAGTAGGTATAATGGTTCGAGGGCCATCTCTATGAGTTATGGACATCTAGGTTATAATGGTTCAAGAGCCATGGTTATGGGTTATGGACACCTATTGCTTGTAAAATGGATATCGATAGGCTATTGGTAATGGCTAGTAGTTTTAATGGTTCAAGGGCCATCGGTATGAGTTATGGACATCTAGTGATTATAATGGTTTAAGAGAAAGGTTTTGGTTATGGACACCTATTACCTGTAAAATGGATGTCCATAGGCTGTTAGTCATGGCTAGTACTCATAATGGTTCAAGGGCCATCACTGTGAGTTATGGACATCTAATGGTTAAAATGGTTCAAGGGACATGGGTATGGGTTAATATGTTACAAGGGCCATCGATATGACCTATGGACATCTAGTGGTTATAATGGTTCAAGGGACATGGGGATGGGTTATGGGCACCTATTACTTGTAAACTGGATATATATACGCTACTGGTCATGGCTAGGGGTTGAAACCGTTCATGGGAATATCGGTATGAGTTATGGACATCTAGTGGTTATAATGGTTCAAGGGCCATGATTATGGGTTATGGACACCTTTTGCTTGTAAAATTGATATCTATAGGCTATTGGTCATGGCTAGTAGTTAAAATGGTTCAAGGGCCCTCGGTAGGAGTTGTGGACGTCTAGTGGTTATAATGGTTCAAGGGCCATGATTATTGGTAATGGACTAAAATGGATATCTATAGGCTATTGGTCATGGCTATTAGTTATAATGTTTCAAGCGCCATTGCTATGATTTATGGACATCTAGTGGTTATAATGGTTCAAGTGCCATGGTTATGGGTTATGGACACCTATTACTTGTAAAATGGATATCTATAGGCTACTGGTCATGGCTAATAGTTATAATGGTTCAAGGGCCATTGTTATGAGTTATGGACATCTAGTGGTTATAATGATACAAGGGTCATGTGTATGGGTTATGGACACCTATTAGTTGTTAAATGGATATCTATAGGCTATTGGTCATGGCTAGTAGTTATAATGGTTCAAGGGCCATCGCTATGAGTTATGGACATCAAGTGGTTATAATGGTTCAAGGGCCATGGTTATGGGTTATGGACACCTATTACTTGTAAAATAGATATCTATTGGCTACTGGTCATGGCTCGTAATTACAATGGTTCAAGGGTCATCGCAATGAGTTATGGACAACTAGTGGTTATAGTGGTTCAAGGGCCATGGTTATGGGTTATGGACACCTATTAGTTGATAAATGGATATCTATAGGCTATTGGTCATGGCTAGTAGTTATAATGGTTCAAGGGCCATGGTTATGTGTTATCGACACCAATTACTTGTAAAATGTATATCTATAGGCTATTGGCCATGGCTAGTAGGTATAATGGTTCGAGGGCCATCGCTATGAGTTATGGACATCTAGTGGTTATAAGGGTTCAAGGTCCATGGTTATGGGTTATGGACACCTATTGCTTGTAAAATGGATATCTATAGGCTATTGGTCATGGCTAGTAGTTATAATGGTTCAAGGGCCATCGGTATGAGATATGGACATCTAGTGGTTATAATGGTTCAAGGGCCATGGTTATGGGATATGGACGCCTATTACTTGTAAAATGTATATCTATAGGCTATTGGTCATGGCTAGTAGGTATAATGGTTCGAGGGCCATCGCTATGAGTTATGAACATCTAGTGGTTATAATGGTTCAAGGTCCATGGTTATGGGTTATGGACACCTATTGCTTGTAAAATGGATATCTATAGGCTATTGGTCATGGCTAGTAGTTATAATGGTTCAAGGGCCGTCGGTATGAGTTATGGACATCTAGTGATTATAATGGTTTAAGAGAAAGGTTTTGGTTATGGACACCTATTACCTGTAAAATGGATGTCCATAGGCTGTTTGTCATGGCTAGTACTCATAATGGTTCAAGGGCCATCACTGTGAGTTATGGACATCTAATGGTTAAAATGGTTCAAGGGACATGGGTATGGGTTAATATGTTACAAGGGCCATCGATATGACCTATGGACATCTAGTGGTTATAATGGTTCAAGGGACATGGGGATGGGTTATGGGCACCTATTACTTGTAAACTGGATATATATACGCTACTGGTCATGGCTAGGGGTTGAAATCGTTCATGGGAATATCGGTATGAGTTATGGACATCTAGTGGTTATAATGGTTCAAGGGCCATGATTATGGGTTATGGACACCTTTTGCTTGTAAAATTGATATCTATAGGCTATTGGTCATGGCTAGTAGTTAAAATGGTTCAAGGGCCCTCGGTAGGAGTTGTGGACGTCTAGTGGTTATAATGGTTCAAGGGCCATGATTATTGGTAATGGACTAAAATGGATATCTATAGGCTATTGGTCATGGCTATTAGTTATAATGTTTCAAGCGCCATTGCTATGATTTATGGACATCTAGTGGTTATAATGGTTCAAGTGCCATGGTTATGGGTTATGGACACCTATTACTTGTAAAATGGATATCTATAGGCTACTGGTCATGGCTAATAGTTATAATGGTTCAAGGGCCATTGTTATGAGTTATGGACATCTAGTGGTTATAATGATACAAGGGTCATGTGTATGGGTTATGGACACCTATTAGTTGTTAAATGGATATCTATAGGCTATTGGTCATGGCTAGTAGTTATAATGGTTCAAGGGCCATCGCTATGAGTTATGGACATCAAGTGGTTATAATGGTTCAAGGGCCATGGTTATGGGTTATGGACACCTATTACTTGTAAAATAGATATCTATTGGCTACTGGTCATGGCTCGTAATTACAATGGTTCAAGGGTCATCGCAATGAGTTATGGACAACTAGTGGTTATAGTGGTTCAAGGGCCATGGTTATGGGTTATGGACACCTATTAGTTGATAAATGGATATCTATAGGCTATTGGTCATGGCTAGTAGTTATAATGGTTCAAGGGCCATGGTTATGTGTTATCGACACCAATTACTTGTAAAATGTATATCTATAGGCTATTGGCCATGGCTAGTAGGTATAATGGTTCGAGGGCCATCGCTATGAGTTATGGACATCTAGTGGTTATAAGGGTTCAAGGTCCATGGTTATGGGTTATGGACACCTATTGCTTGTAAAATGGATATCTATAGGCTATTGGTCATGGCTAGTAGTTATAATGGTTCAAGGGCCATCGGTATGAGATATGGACATCTAGTGGTTATAATGGTTCAAGGGCCATGGTTATGGGATATGGACGCCTATTACTTGTAAAATGTATATCTATAGGCTATTGGTCATGGCTAGTAGGTATAATGGTTCGAGGGCCATCGCTATGAGTTATGAACATCTAGTGGTTATAATGGTTCAAGGTCCATGGTTATGGGTTATGGACACCTATTGCTTGTAAAATGGATATCTATAGGCTATTGGTCATGGCTAGTAGTTATAATGGTTCAAGGGCCGTCGGTATGAGTTATGGACATCTAGTGATTATAATGGTTTAAGAGAAAGGTTTTGGTTATGGACACCTATTACCTGTAAAATGGATGTCCATAGGCTGTTTGTCATGGCTAGTACTCATAATGGTTCAAGGGCCATCACTGTGAGTTATGGACATCTAATGGTTAAAATGGTTCAAGGGACATGGGTATGGGTTAATATGTTACAAGGGCCATCGGTATGACCTATGGACATCTAGTGGTTATAATGGTTCATGGGACATGGGGATGGGTTATGGGCACCTATTACTTGTAAACTGGATATCTATACGCTACTGGTCATGGCTAGGGGTTGAAATGGTTCATGGGAATATCGGTATGAGTTATGGACATCTAGTGGTTATAATGGTTCAATGGCCAGATTATGGGTTATGGACACCTATTGCTTATATAATTGATATCTATAAGCTATTGGTCATGGCTAGTAGTTATAATGGTTCAAGGGCCCTCGGTAGGAGTTGTGGACATCTAGTGGTTATAATGGTTCAAGGGCCATGATTATTGGTAATGGACTAAAATGGATATCTATAGGCTATTGGTCATGGCTAGTAGTTATAATGTTTCAAGGGCCATTGCTATGATTTATGGACATCTAGTGGTTATAATGGTTCCAGTGCCATGGTTATGGGTTATGGACACCTACTACTTGTAAAATGGATATCTATAGGCTACTGGTCATGGCTAATAGTTATAATGGTTCAAGGGCCATTGTTATGAGTTATGGACATCTAGTGGTTATAATGGTACAAGTGTCATGTGTATGGGTTATGGACACATATTACTTGTTAAATGGATATCTATAGGCTATTGGTCATGGCTAGTAGTTATAATGGTTCAAGGGCCATCGCTATGAGTTAGGGACATCAAGTGGTTATAATGGTTCAAGGGCCATGGTTGTGGGTTATGGACACCAATTACTTGTAGAATAGATATCTATTGGCTACTGGTCATGGCTCGTAATTACAATGGTTCAAGGGTCTTTGGTATGAGTTATGCTCATCTTGTGGTTGTAATGATTCAAGGGTCATGTGCATGGGTTATGGAGACCTATAAGTTGATAAATGGATATCTATAGGCTATTGGTCATGGCTAGTAGTTATAATGGTTCAAGGGCCATCGGTATGAGATATGGACATCTAGTGGTTATAATGGTTCAAGGGCCATGGTTATGGGTTATGGACGCCTATTACTTGTAAAATGTATATCTATAGGCTATTGGTCATGGCTATTAGGTATAATGGTTCGAGGGCCATCGCTACGAGTTATGAACATCTAGTGGTTATAATGGATCAAGGGCCATGGTTATGGGTTATGGACACCTATTGCTTGTAAAATGGATATCTATAGGCTATTGGTCATGGCTAGTAGTTATAATGGTTCAAGGGCCATCGGTATGAGTTATGGACATCTAGTGATTATAATGGTTTAAGAGAAAGGTTTTGGTTATGGACACCTATTACCTGTAAAATGGATGTCCATAGGCTGTTTGTCATGGCTAGTACTCATAATGGTTCAAGGGCCATCACTGTGAGTTATGGACATCTAGTGGTTATAATGGTTCAAGGGACGTGGGGATGGGTTATGGGCACCTATTACTTGTAAACTGGATATCTATACGCTACTGGTCATGGCTAGGGGTTGAAATGGTTCATGGGAATATCGGTATGAGTTATGGACATCTAGTGGTTATAATGGTTCAAGGGCCATGATTATGGGTTATGGACACCTATTTCTTGTAAAATTTATATCTATAGGCTATTGGTCATGGCTAGTAGTTATAATGGTTCAAGGGCCCTCGGTAGGAGTTGTGGACATCTAGTGGTTATATTGCTTCAAGGGCCATGATTATTGGTAATGGACTAAAATGGATATCTATAGGCTATTGGTCATGGCTAGTAGTTATAATGTTTCAAGGGCCATTGCTATGATTTATGGACATCTAGTGGTTATAATGGTTCAAGTGCCATGGTTATGGGTTATGGACACCTATTACTTGTAAAATGGATATCAATAGGCTACTGGTCATGGCTAATAGTTATAATGGTTCAAGGGCCATTGTTATGAGTTATGGACATCTAGTGGTTATAATGATACAAGGGTCATGTGTACGGGTTATGGACACCTATTACTTGTTAAATGGATATCTATAGGCTATTGGTCATGGCTAGTAGTTATAATGGTTCAAGGGCCATCGCTATGAGTTATGGACATCAAGTGGTTATAATGGTTCAAGGGCCATGGTTGTGGGTTATGGACACCAATTACTTGTAAAATAGATATCTATTGGCTACTGGTCATGGCTCGTAATTACAATGGTTCAAGGGTCATTGGTATGAGTTATGCTCATCTTGTGGTTATAATGATTCAAGGGTCATGTGCATGGGTTATGGAGACCTATTAGTTGACAAATGGATATCTATAGGCTATTGGTCATGGCTAGTAGTTATAATGGTTCAAGGGCCATCGGTATGAGATATGGACATCTAGTGGTTATAATGGTTCAAGGGCCTTGGTTATGGGTTATGGACGCCTATTACTTGTAAAATGTATATCTATAGGCTATTGGTCATGGCCAGTAGGTATAATGGTTCGAGGGCCATCGCTATGAGTTATGAACATCTAGTGGTTATAATGGTTCAAGGTCCATGGTTATGGGTTATGGACACCTATTGCTTGTAAAATGGATATCTATAGGCTATTGGTCATGGCTAGTAGTTATAATGGTTCAAGGGCCATCGGTATGAGTTATGGACATCTAGTGATTATAATGGTTTAAGAGAAAGGTTTTGGTTATGGACACCTATTACCTGTAAAATGGATGTCCATAGGCTGTTTGTCATGGCTAGTACTCATAATGGTTCAAGGGCCATCACTGTGAGTTATGGACATCTAGTGGTTATAATGGTTCAAGGGACGTGTGGATGGGTTATGGGCACCTATTACTTGTAAACTGGATATCTATACGCTACTGGTCATGGCTAGGGGTTGAAATGGTTCATGGGAATATCGGTATGAGTTATGGACATCTAGTGGTTATAATGGTTCAAGGGCCATGATTATGGGTTATGGACACCTATTTCTTGTAAAATTGATATCTATAGGCTATTAGTCATGGCTAGTAGTTATAATGGTTCAAGGGCCCTCGGTAGGAGTTGTGGACATCTAGTGGTTATAATGCTTCAAGGGCCATGATTATTGGTAAAGGACTAAAATGGATATCTATAGGCTATTGGTCATGGCTAGTAGTTATAATGTTTCAAGGGCCATTGCTATGATTTATGGACATCTAGTGGTTATAATGGTTCAAGTGCCATGGTTATGGGTTATGGACACCTATTACTTGTAAAATGGATATCTATAGGCTACTGGTCATGGCTAATAGTTATAATGGTTCAAGGGCCATTGTTATGAGTTATGGACATCTAGTGGTTATAATGATACAAGGGTCATGTGTATGGGTTATGGACACCTATTACTTGTTAAATGGATATCTATAGGCTATTGGTCATGGCTAGTAGTTATAATGGTTCAAGGGCCATCGCTATGAGTTATGGACATCAAGTGGTTATAATGGTTCAAGGGCCATGGTTATGGGTTATGGACACCTATTACTTGTAAAATAGATATCTATAGGCTATTGGTCATGGCTAGTAGGTATAATGGTTCGAGGGCCATCGCTACGAGTTATGAACATCTAGTGGTTATAATGGATCAAGGGCCATGGTTATGGGTTATGGACACCTATTGCTTGTAAAATGGATATCTATAGGCTATTGGTCATGGCTAGTAGTTATAATGGATCAAGGGCCATGGTTATGTGTTATCGACACCTATTACTTGTAAAATGTATATCTATAGGCTATTGACCATGGCTAGTAGGTATAATGGTTCGAGGGCCATCGCTATGAGTTATCAACATCTAGTGGTTATAATGGTTCAAGGTCCATGGTTATGGTTTATGGACACCTATTGCTTGTAAAATGGATATCTATAGGCTATTGGTCATGGCTAGTAGTTATAATGGTTCAAGGGCCATCGGTATGAGTTATGGACATCTAGTGATTATAATGGTTTAAGAAAAAGGTTTTGGTTATGGACACCTATTACCTGTAAAATGGATGTCCATAGGCTGTTTGTCATGGCTAGTACTCATAATGGTTCAAGGGCCATCACTGTGAGTTATGGACATCTAATGGATAAAATTGTTCAAGGGACATGGGTATGGGTTAATATGTTACAAGGGCCATCGGTATGACCTATGGACATCTAGTGGTTATAATGGTTCAAGGGACATGGGGATGGGTTATGGGCACCTATTACTTGTAAACTGGATATCTATACGCTACTGGTCATGGCTAGGGGTTGAAATGGTTCATGGGAATATCGGTATGAGTTATGGACATCTAGTGGTTATAATGGTTCAAGGGCCATGATTATGGGTTATGGACACCTATTTCTTGTAAAATTGATATCTATAGGCTATTGGTCATGGCTAGTAGTTATAATGGTTCAAGGGCCCTCGGTAGGAGTTGTGGGCATCTAGTGGTTATAATGGTCCAAGGGCCATGATTATTGGTAATGGACTAAAATGGATATCTATAGGCTATTGGTCATTGCTAGTAGTTATAATGTTTCAAGGGCCATTGCTATGATTTATGGACATCTAGTGGTTATAATGGATCAAGGGCCATGGTTATGGGTTATGGACACCTATTGCTTGTAAAATGGATATCTATAGGCTATTGGTCATGGCTAGTAGTTATAATGGTTCAAGGGCCATGGTTATGTGTTATCGACACCTATTACTTGTAAAATGTATATCTATAGGCTATTGGCCATGGCTAGTAGGTATAATGGTTCGAGGGCCATCGCTATGAGTTATGAACATCTAGTGGTTATAATGGTTCAAGGTCCATGGTTATGGGTTATGGACACCTATTGCTTGTAAAATGGATATCTATAGGCTATTGGTCATGGCTAGTAGTTATAATGGTTCAAGGGCCATCGGTATGAGTTATGGACATCTAGTGATTATAATGGTTTAAGAAAAAGGTTTTGGTTATGGACACCTATTACCTGTAAAATGGATGTCCATAGGCTGTTTGTCATGGCTAGTACTCATAATGGTTCAAGGGCCATCACTGTGAGTTATGGACATCTAATGGTTAAAATCGTTCAAGGGACATGGGTATGGGTTAATATGTTACAAGGGCCATCGGTATGACCTATGGACATCTAGTGGTTATAATGGTTCAAGGGACATGGGGATGGGTTATGGGCACCTATTACTTGTAAACTGGATATCTATACGCTACTGGTCATGGCTAGGGGTTGAAATGGTTCATGGGAATATCGGTATGAGTTATGGACATCTAGTGGTTATAATGGTTCAAGGGCCATGATTATGGGTTATGGACACCTATTTCTTGTAAAATTGATATCTATAGGCTATTGGTCATGGCTAGTAGTTATAATGGTTCAAGGGCCCTCGGTAGGAGTTGTGGACATCTAGTGGTTATAATGGTCCAAGGGCCATGATTATTGGTAATGGACTAAAATGGATATCTATAGGCTATTGGTCATTGCTAGTAGTTATAATGTTTCAAGGGCCATTGCTATGATTTATGGACATCTAGTGGTTATAATGGTTCAAGTGCCATGGTTATGGGTTATGGACACCTATTACTTGTAAAATGGATATCTATAGGCTACTGGTCATGGCTAATAGTTATAATGGTTCAAGGGCCATTGTTATGAGTTATGGACATCTAGTGGTTATAATGATACAAGGGTCATGTGTATGGGTTATGGACACCTATTACTTGTTAAATGGATATCTATAGGCTATTGGTCATGGCTAGTAGTTATAATGGTTCAAGGGCCATCACTATGAGTTATGGACATCAAGTGGTTATAATGGTTCAAGGGCCATAGTTATGGGTTATGGACACCTATTACTTGTAAAATAGATATCTATAGGCTACTGGTCATGGCTCGTAATTACAATGGTTCAAGGGTCATTGGTATGAGTTATGCTCATCTTGTGGTTATAATGATTCAAGGGTCATGTGCATGGGTTATGGACACCTATTAGTTGATAAATGGATATCTATAGGCTATTGGTCATGGCTAGTAGTTATAATGGTTCAAGGGCCATCGGTATGAGATATGGACATCTAGTGGTTATAATGGTTCATGGGCCATGGTTATGTGTTATCGACACCTATTACTTGTAAAATGTATATCTATAGGCTATTGGCCATGGCTAGTAGGTATAATGGTTCGAGGGCCATCGCTATGAGTTATGGACATCTAGTGGTTATAATGGTTAAAGGGCCATGGTTATGGGTTATGGACACCTATTGCTTGTAAAATGGATATCTATAGGCTATTGGTCATGGCTAGTAGTTATAATGGTTCAAGGGCCATCGGTATGAGTTATGGACATCTAGGGGTTATAATGGTTCAAGTGCCATGGTTATGGGTTATGGACACCTATTACTTGTAAAATGGATATCTATAGGCTATTGGTCATGGCTCGTAATTACAATGGTTCAAGGGTCATTGGTATGAGTTATGCTCATCTTGTGGTTATAATGATTCAAGGGTCATGTGCATGGGTTATGGACACCTATTAGTTGATAAATGGATATCTATATGCTATTGGTCATGGCTAGTAGTTATAATGGTTCAAGGGCTATCGGTATGAGATATGGAAATCTAGTGGTTATAATGGTTCAAGGGCCATGGTTATGGGTTATGGACGCCTATTACTTGTAAAATGTATATCTATAGGCTATTGGTCATGGCTAGTAGGTATAATGGTTCGAGGGCCATCGCTATGAATTACGAACATCTAGTGGTTATAATGGTTCAAGGTCCATGGTTATGTGTTATGGACACCTATTGCTTTAAAATGGACTATAGGCTATTGGTCATGGCTAGTAGTTATAATGGTTCAAGGGCCATCGGTATGAGTTATGGACATCTAGTGATTATAATGGTTTAAGAGAAAGGTTTTGGTTATGGACACCTATTACCTGTAAAATCGATGTCCATAGGCTGTTTGTCATGGCTAGTACTCATAATGGTTCAAGGGCCATCACTGTGAGTTATGGACATCTAATGGTTAAAATGGTTCAAGGGACATGGGTATGGGTTAATATGTTACAAGGGCCATCGGTATGACCTATGGACATCTAGTGGTTATAATGGTTCAAGGGACATGGGGATGGGTTATGGGCACCTATTACTTGTAAACTGGATATCTATACGCTACTGGTCATGGCTAGGGGTTGAAATGGTTCATGGGAATATCGGTATGAGTTATGGACATCTAGTGGTTATAATGGTTCAAGGGCGATGATTATGGGTTATGGACACATATTGCTTTTAAAATTGATATCTATAGGCTATTGGTCATGGCTAGTAGTTATAATGGTTCAAGGGACCTCGGTAGGAGTTGTGGACATCTAGTGGTTATAATAGTTCAAGGGCCATGATTATTGGTAATGTACTAAAATGGATATCTATAGGCTATTGGTTATGGCTAGTAGTTATAATGTTTCAAGGGCCATTGCTATGACTTATGGACAATTTGTGGTTACAATGGTTCAAGTGCCATGGTTATGGGTTATGGACACCTATTACTTGTAAAATGGATATCTATAGGCTACTGGTCATGGCTAATAATTAAAATGTTTCAAGGGCCATTGCTATGATTTATGGACATCTAGTGGTTATAATGGTTCAAGTGCCATGGTTATGGGTTATGGACACCTATTACTTGTAAAATGGATATCTATAGGCTACTGGTCATGGCTAATAGTTATAATGGTTCCAGGGCCATTGTTATGAGTTATGGACATCTAGTGGTTATAATGATACAAGGGTCATGTGTATGGGTTATGGACACCTATTACTTGTTAAATGGATATCTATAGGTCATGGCTAGTAGTTATAATGGTTCAAGGGCCATCGCTATGAGTTATGGACATCAAGTGGTTATAATGGTTCAAGGGCCATAGTTATGGGTTATGGACACCTATTACTTGTAAAATAGATATCTATAGGCTACTGGTCATGGCTCGTAATTACAATGGTTCAAGGGTCATTGGTATGAGTTATGCTCATCTTGTGGTTATAATGATTCAAGGGTCATGTGCATGGGTTATGGACACCTATTAGTTGATAAATGGATATCTATAGGCTATTGGTCATGGCTAGTAGTTATAATGGTTCAAGGGCCATCGGTATGAGATATGGACATCTAGTGGTTATAATGGTTCATGGGCCATGGTTATGTGTTATCGACACCTATTACTTGTAAAATGTATATCTATAGGCTATTGGCCATGGCTAGTAGGTATAATGGTTCGAGGGCCATCGCTATGAGTTATGGACATCTAGTGGTTATAATGGTTAAAGGGCCATGGTTATGGGTTATGGACACCTATTGCTTGTAAAATGGATATCTATAGGCTATTGGTCATGGCTAGTAGTTATAATGGTTCAAGGGCCATCGGTATGAGTTATGGACATCTAGGGGTTATAATGGTTCAAGTGCCATGGTTATGGGTTATGGACACCTATTACTTGTAAAATGGATATCTATAGGCTATTGGTCATGGCTCGTAATTACAATGGTTCAAGGGTCATTGGTATGAGTTATGCTCATCTTGTGGTTATAATGATTCAAGGGTCATGTGCATGGGTTATGGACACCTATTAGTTGATAAATGGATATCTATATGCTATTGGTCATGGCTAGTAGTTATAATGGTTCAAGGGCTATCGGTATGAGATATGGAAATCTAGTGGTTATAATGGTTCAAGGGCCATGGTTATGGGTTATGGACGCCTATTACTTGTAAAATGTATATCTATAGGCTATTGGTCATGGCTAGTAGGTATAATGGTTCGAGGGCCATCGCTATGAATTACGAACATCTAGTGGTTATAATGGTTCAAGGTCCATGGTTATGTGTTATGGACACCTATTGCTTTAAAATGGACTATAGGCTATTGGTCATGGCTAGTAGTTATAATGGTTCAAGGGCCATCGGTATGAGTTATGGACATCTAGTGATTATAATGGTTTAAGAGAAAGGTTTTGGTTATGGACACCTATTACCTGTAAAATCGATGTCCATAGGCTGTTTGTCATGGCTAGTACTCATAATGGTTCAAGGGCCATCACTGTGAGTTATGGACATCTAATGGTTAAAATGGTTCAAGGGACATGGGTATGGGTTAATATGTTACAAGGGCCATCGGTATGACCTATGGACATCTAGTGGTTATAATGGTTCAAGGGACATGGGGATGGGTTATGGGCACCTATTACTTGTAAACTGGATATCTATACGCTACTGCTCATGGCTAGGGGTTGAAATGGTTCATGGGAATATCGGTATGAGTTATGGACATCTAGTGGTTATAATGGTTCAAGGGCGATGATTATGGGTTATGGACACATATTGCTTTTAAAATTGATATCTATAGGCTATTGGTCATGGCTAGTAGTTATAATGGTTCAAGGGACCTCGGTAGGAGTTGTGGACATCTAGTGGTTATAATAGTTCAAGGGCCATGATTATTGGTAATGTACTAAAATGGATATCTATAGGCTATTGGTTATGGCTAGTAGTTATAATGTTTCAAGGGCCATTGCTATGACTTATGGACAATTTGTGGTTACAATGGTTCAAGTGCCATGGTTATGGGTTATGGACACCTATTACTTGTAAAATGGATATCTATAGGCTACTGGTCATGGCTAATAATTAAAATGTTTCAAGGGCCATTGCTATGATTTATGGACATCTAGTGGTTATAATGGTTCAAGTGCCATGGTTATGGGTTATGGACACCTATTACTTGTAAAATGGATATCTATAGGCTACTGGTCATGGCTAATAGTTATAATGGTTCCAGGGCCATTGTTATGAGTTATGGACATCTAGTGGTTATAATGATACAAGGGTCATGTGTATGGGTTATGGACACCTATTACTTGTTAAATGGATATCTATAGGTCATGGCTAGTAGTTATAATGGTTCAAGGGCCATCGCTATGAGTTATGGACATCAAGTGGTTATAATGGTTCAAGGGCCATAGTTATGGGTTATGGACACCTATTACTTGTAAAATAGATATCTATAGGCTACTGGTCATGGCTCGTAATTACAATGGTTCAAGGGTCATTGGTATGAGTTATGCTCATCTTGTGGTTATAATGATTCAAGGGTCATGTGCATGGGTTATGGACACCTATTAGTTGATAAATGGATATCTATAGGCTATTGGTCATGGCTAGTAGTTATAATGGTTCAAGGGCCATCGGTATGAGATATGGACATCTAGTGGTTATAATGGTTCATGGGCCATGGTTATGTGTTATCGACACCTATTACTTGTAAAATGTATATCTATAGGCTATTGGCCATGGCTAGTAGGTATAATGGTTCGAGGGCCATCGCTATGAGTTATGGACATCTAGTGGTTATAATGGTTAAAGGGCCATGGTTATGGGTTATGGACACCTATTGCTTGTAAAATGGATATCTATAGGCTATTGGTCATGGCTAGTAGTTATAATGGTTCAAGGGCCATCGGTATGAGTTATGGACATCTAGGGGTTATAATGGTTCAAGTGCCATGGTTATGGGTTATGGACACCTATTACTTGTAAAATGGATATCTATAGGCTATTGGTCATGGCTCGTAATTACAATGGTTCAAGGGTCATTGGTATGAGTTATGCTCATCTTGTGGTTATAATGATTCAAGGGTCATGTGCATGGGTTATGGACACCTATTAGTTGATAAATGGATATCTATATGCTATTGGTCATGGCTAGTAGTTATAATGGTTCAAGGGCTATCGGTATGAGATATGGAAATCTAGTGGTTATAATGGTTCAAGGGCCATGGTTATGGGTTATGGACGCCTATTACTTGTAAAATGTATATCTATAGGCTATTGGTCATGGCTAGTAGGTATAATGGTTCGAGGGCCATCGCTATGAATTACGAACATCTAGTGGTTATAATGGTTCAAGGTCCATGGTTATGTGTTATGGACACCTATTGTTTTAAAATGGACTATAGGCTATTGGTCATGGCTAGTAGTTATAATGGTTCAAGGGCCATCGGTATGAGTTATGGACATCTAGTGATTATAATGGTTTAAGAGAAAGGTTTTGGTTATGGACACCTATTACCTGTAAAATCGATGTCCATAGGCTGTTTGTCATGGCTAGTACTCATAATGGTTCAAGGGCCATCACTGTGAGTTATGGACATCTAATGGTTAAAATGGTTCAAGGGACATGGGTATGGGTTAATATGTTACAAGGGCCATCGGTATGACCTATGGACATCTAGTGGTTATAATGGTTCAAGGGACATGGGGATGGGTTATGGGCACCTATTACTTGTAAACTGGATATCTATACGCTACTGGTCATGGCTAGGGGTTGAAATGGTTCATGGGAATATCGGTATGAGTTATGGACATCTAGTGGTTATAATGGTTCAAGGGCGATGATTATGGGTTATGGACACATATTGCTTTTAAAATTGATATCTATAGGCTATTGGTCATGGCTAGTAGTTATAATGGTTCAAGGGACCTCGGTAGGAGTTGTGGACATCTAGTGGTTATAATAGTTCAAGGGCCATGATTATTGGTAATGTACTAAAATGGATATCTATAGGCTATTGGTTATGGCTAGTAGTTATAATGTTTCAAGGGCCATTGCTATGACTTATGGACAATTTGTGGTTACAATGGTTCAAGTGCCATGGTTATGGGTTATGGACACCTATTACTTGTAAAATGGATATCTATAGGCTACTGGTCATGGCTAATAATTAAAATGTTTCAAGGGCCATTGCTATGATTTATGGACATCTAGTGGTTATAATGGTTCAAGTGCCATGGTTATGGGTTATGGACACCTATTACTTGTAAAATGGATATCTATAGGCTACTGGTCATGGCTAATAGTTATAATGGTTCCAGGGCCATTGTTATGAGTTATGGACATCTAGTGGTTATAATGATACAAGGGTCATGTGTATGGGTTATGGACACCTATTACTTGTTAAATGGATATCTATAGGTCATGGCTAGTAGTTATAATGGTTCAAGGGCCATCGCTATGAGTTATGGACATCAAGTGGTTATAATGGTTCAAGGGCCATAGTTATGGGTTATGGACACCTATTACTTGTAAAATAGATATCTATAGGCTACTGGTCATGGCTCGTAATTACAATGGTTCAAGGGTCATTGGTATGAGTTATGCTCATCTTGTGGTT
Organism: Calendula officinalis; assembly: GCA_963853835.1. Lineage (NCBI taxonomy): Eukaryota > Viridiplantae > Streptophyta > Magnoliopsida > Asterales > Asteraceae > Calendula > Calendula officinalis. The sequence continues at coordinate 239,198 of CAWKYE010000035.1, read as the reverse complement.
ATAATGATTCAAGGGTCATGTGCATGGGTTATGGACACCTATTAGTTGATAAATGGATATCTATAGGCTATTGGTCATGGCTAGTAGTTATAATGGTTCAAGGGCCATCGGTATGAGATATGGACATCTAGTGGTTATAATGGTTCATGGGCCATGGTTATGTGTTATCGACACCTATTACTTGTAAAATGTATATCTATAGGCTATTGGCCATGGCTAGTAGGTATAATGGTTCGAGGGCCATCGCTATGAGTTATGGACATCTAGTGGTTATAATGGTTAAAGGGCCATGGTTATGGGTTATGGACACCTATTGCTTGTAAAATGGATATCTATAGGCTATTGGTCATGGCTAGTAGTTATAATGGTTCAAGGGCCATCGGTATGAGTTATGGACATCTAGGGGTTATAATGGTTCAAGTGCCATGGTTATGGGTTATGGACACCTATTACTTGTAAAATGGATATCTATAGGCTATTGGTCATGGCTCGTAATTACAATGGTTCAAGGGTCATTGGTATGAGTTATGCTCATCTTGTGGTTATAATGATTCAAGGGTCATGTGCATGGGTTATGGACACCTATTAGTTGATAAATGGATATCCATATGCTATTGGTCATGGCTAGTAGTTATAATGGTTCAAGGGCTATCGGTATGAGATATGGACATCTAGTGGTTATAATGGTTCAAGGGCCATGGTTATGGGTTATGGACGCCTATTACTTGTAAAATGTATATCTATAGGCTATTGGTCATGGCTAGTAGGTATAATGGTTCGAGGGCCATTACTATGAATTATGAACATCTAGTGGTTATAATGGTTCAAGGTCCATGGTTATGGGTTATGGACACCTATTGCTTTAAAATGGATATCTATAGGCTATTGGTCATGGCTAGTAGTTATAATGGTTCAAGGGCCATCGGTATGAGTTATGGACATCTAGTGATTATAATGGTTTAAGAGAAAGGTTTTGGTTATGGACACCTATTACCTGTAAAATGGATGTCCATAGGCTGTTTGTCATGGCTAGTACTCATAATGGTTCAAGGGCCATCACTGTGAGTTATGGACATCTAATGGTTAAAATGGTTCAAGGGACATGGGTATGGGTTAATATGTTACAAGGGCCATCGGTATGACCTATGGACATCTAGTGGTTATAATGGTTCAAGGGACATGGGGATGGGTTATGGGCACCTATTACTTGTAAACTGGATATCTATACGCTACTGGTCATGGCTAGGGGTTGAAATGGTTCATGGGAATATCGGTATGAGTTATGGACATCTAGTGGTTATAATGGTTCAAGGGCGATGATTATGGGTTATGGACACCTATTGCTTTTAAAATTGATATCTATAGGCTATTGGTCATCGCTAGTAGTTATAATGGTTCAAGGGACCTCGGTAGGAGTTGTGGACATCTAGTGGTTATAATAGTTCAAGGGCCATGATTATTGGTAATGTACTAAAATGGATATCTATAGGCTATTGGTCATGGCTAGTAGTTATAATGTTTCAAGGGCCATTGCTATGACTTATGGACATCTTGTGGTTATAATGGTTCAAGTGCCATGGTTATGGGTTATGGACACCTATTACTTGTAAAATGGATATCTATAGGCTACTGGTCATGGCTAATAGTTAAAATGGTTCAAGGGCCATTGTTATGAGTTATGGACATCTAGTGGTTATAATGATACAAGGGTCATGTGTATGGGTTATGGACACCTATCACTTGTTAAATGGATATCTATAGGCTATTGGTCATGGCTAGTAGTTATAATGGTTCAAGGGCCATCGCTATGAGTTATGGACATCAAGTGGTTATAATGTTTCAAGGGCCATGGTTATGGGTTATGGACACCTATTACTTGTAAAATAGATATCTATAGGCTACTGGTCATGGCTCGTAATTACAATGGTTCAAGGGTCATTGGTATGAGTTATGCTCATCTTGTGGTTATAATGATTCAAGGGTCATGTGCATGGGTTATGGACACCTATTAGTTGATAAATGGATATCCATATGCTATTGGTCATGGCTAGTAGTTATAATGGTTCAAGGGCTATCGGTATGAGATATGGACATCTAGTGGTTATAATGGTTCAAGGGCCATGGTTATGGGTTATGGACGCCTATTACTTGTAAAATGTATATCTATAGGCTATTGGTCATGGCTAGTAGGTATAATGGTTCGAGGGCCATCGCTATGAATTACGAACATCTAGTGGTTATAATGGTTCAAGGTCCATGGTTATGTGTTATGGACACCTATTGCTTTAAAATTGACTATAGGCTATTGGTCATGGCTAGTAGTTATAATGGTTCAAGGGCCATCGGTATGAGTTATGGACATCTAGTGGTTATAATGGTTTAAGAGAAAGGTTTTGGTTATGGACACCTATTACCTGTAAAATCGATGTCCATAGGCTGTTTGTCATGGCTAGTACTCATAATGGTTCAAGGGCCATCACTGTGAGTTATGGACATCTAATGGTTAAAATGGTTCAAGGGACATGGGTATGGGTTAATATGTTACAAGGGCCATCGGTATGACCTATGGACATCTAGTGGTTATAATGGTTCAAGGGACATGGGGATGGGTTATGGGCACCTATTACTTGTAAACTGGATATCTATACGCTACTGGTCATGGCTAGGGGTTGAAATGGTTCATGGGAATATCGGTATGAGTTATGGACATCTAGTGGTTATAATGGTTCAAGGGCGATGATTATGGGTTATGGACACATATTGCTTTTAAAATTGATATCTATAGGCTATTGGTCATGGCTAGTAGTTATAATGGTTCAAGGGACCTCGGTAGGAGTTGTGGACATCTAGTGGTTATAATAGTTCAAGGGCCATGATTATTGGTAATGTACTAAAATGGATATCTATAGGCTATTGGTTATGGCTAGTAGTTATAATGTTTCAAGGGCCATTGCTATGACTTATGGACAATTTTTGGTTACAATGGTTCAAGTGCCATGGTTATGGGTTATGGACACCTATTACTTGTAAAATGGATATCTATAGGCTACTGGTCATGGCTAATAATTAAAATGTTTCAAGGGCCATTGCTATGATTTATGGACATCTAGTGGTTATAATGGTTCAAGTGCCATGGTTATGGGTTATGGACACCTATTACTTGTAAAATGGATATCTATAGGCTACTGGTCATGGCTAATAGTTATAATGGTTCCAGGGCCATTGTTATGAGTTATGGACATCTAGTGGTTATAATGATACAAGGGTCATGTGTATGGGTTATGGACACCTATTACTTGTTAAATGGATATCTATAGGTCATGGCTAGTAGTTATAATGGTTCAAGGGCCATCGCTATGAGTTATGGACATCAAGTGGTTATAATGGTTCAAGGGCCATAGTTATGGGTTATGGACACCTATTACTTGTAAAATAGATATCTATAGGCTACTGGTCATGGCTCGTAATTACAATGGTTCACGGGTCATTGGTATGAGTTATGCTCATCTTGTGGTTATAATGATTCAAGGGTCATGTGCATGGGTTATGGACACCTATTAGTTGATAAATGGATATCTATAGGCTATTGGTCATGGCTAGTAGTTATAATGGTTCAAGGGCCATCGGTATGAGATATGGACATCTAGTGGTTATAATGGTTCATGGGCCATGGTTATGTGTTATCGACACCTATTACTTGTAAAATGTATATCTATAGGCTATTGGCCATGGCTAGTAGGTATAATGGTTCGAGGGCCATCGCTATGAGTTATGGACATCTAGTGGTTATAATGGTTAAAGGGCCATGGTTATGGGTTATGGACACCTATTGCTTGTAAAATGGATATCTATAGGCTATTGGTCATGGCTAGTAGTTATAATGGTTCAAGGGCCATCGGTATGAGTTATGGACATCTAGGGGTTATAATGGTTCAAGTGCCATGGTTATGGGTTATGGACACCTATTACTTGTAAAATGGATATCTATAGGCTATTGGTCATGGCTCGTAATTACAATGGTTCAAGGGTCATTGGTATGAGTTATCCTCATCTTGTGGTTATAATGATTCAAGGGTCATGTGCATGGGTTATGGACACCTATTAGTTGATAAATGGATATCCATATGCTATTGGTCATGGCTAGTAGTTATAATGGTTCAAGGGCTATCGGTATGAGATATGGACATCTAGTGGTTATAATGGTTCAAGGGCCATGGTTATGGGTTATGGACGCCTATTACTTGTAAAATGTATATCTATAGGCTATTGGTCATGGCTAGTAGGTATAATGGTTCGAGGGCCATTACTATGAATTATGAACATCTAGTGGTTATAATGGTTCAAGGTCCATGGTTATGGGTTATGGACACCTATTGCTTTAAAATGGATATCTATAGGCTATTGGTCATGGCTAGTAGTTATAATGGTTCAAGGGCCATCGGTATGAGTTATGGACATCTAGTGATTATAATGGTTTAAGAGAAAGGTTTTGGTTATGGACACCTATTACCTGTAAAATGGATGTCCATAGGCTGTTTGTCATGGCTAGTACTCATAATGGTTCAAGGGCCATCACTGTGAGTTATGGACATCTAATGGTTAAAATGGTTCAAGGGACATGGGTATGGGTTAATATGTTACAAGGGCCATCGGTATGACCTATGGACATCTAGTGGTTATAATGGTTCAAGGGACATGGGATGGGTTATGGGCACCTATTACTTGTAAACTGGATATCTATACGCTACTGGTCATGGCTAGGGGTTGAAATGGTTCATGGGAATATCGGTATGAGTTATGGACATCTAGTGGTTATAATGGTTCAAGGGCGATGATTATGGGTTATGGACACCTATTGCTTTTAAAATTGATATCTATAGGCTATTGGTCATCGCTAGTAGTTATAATGGTTCAAGTGACCTCGGTAGGAGTTGTGGACATCTAGTGGTTATAATAGTTCAAGGGCCATGATTATTGGTAATGTACTAAAATGGATATCTATAGGCTATTGGTCATGGCTAGTAGTTATAATGTTTCAAGGGCCATTGCTATGACTTATGGACATCTTGTGGTTATAATGGTTCAAGTGCCATGGTTATGGGTTATGGACACCTATCACTTGTTAAATGGATATCTATAGGCTATTGGTCATGGCTAGTAGTTATAATGGTTCAAGGGCCATCGCTATGAGTTATGGACATCAAGTGGTTATAATGGTTCAAGTGCCATGGTTATGGGTTATGGACACCTATCACTTGTTAAATGGATATCTATAGGCTATTGGTCATGGCTAGTAGTTATAATGGTTCAAGGGCCATCGCTATGAGTTATGGACATCAAGTGGTTATAATGTTTCAAGGGCCACGGTTATGGGTTATGGACACCTATTACTTGTAAAATGGATATCTATAGGCTACTGGTCATGGCTAATAGTTAAAATGGTTCAAGGGCCATTGTTATGAGTTATGGACATCTAGTGGTTATAATGATACAAGGGTCATGTGTATGGGTTATGGACACCTATCACTTGTTAAATGGATATCTATAGGCTATTGGTCATGGCTAGTAGTTATAATGGTTCAAGGGCCATCGCTATGAGTTATGGACATCAAGTGGTTATAATGTTTCAAGGGCCACGGTTATGGGTTATGGACACCTATTACTTGTAAAATAGATATCTATAGGCTACTGGTCATGGCTCGTAATTACAATGGTTCAAGGGTCATTGGTATGAGTTATGCTCATCTTGTGGTTATAATGATTCAAGGGTCATGTGCATGGGTTATGGACACCTATTAGTTGATAAATGGATATCTATAGGCTATTGGTCATGGCTAGTAGTTATAATGGTTCAAGGGCCATCGGTATGAGATATGGACATCTAGTGGTTATAATGGTTCAAGGGCCATGGTTATGGGTTATGGACGCCTATTACTTGTAAAATGTATATCTATAGGCTATTGGTCATGGCTAGTAGGTGTAATGGTTCGAGGGCCATCACTACGAGTTATGAACATCTAGTGGTTATAATGGATCAAGGGCCATGGTTATGGGTTATGGACACCTATTGCTTGTAAAATGGATATCTATAGGCTATTGGTCATGGCTAGTAGTTATAATGGTTCAAGGGCCATGGTTATGTGTTATCGACACCTATTACTTGTAAAATGTATATCTAAAGGCTATTGGCCATGGCTAGTAGGTATAATGGTTCGAGGGCCATCGCTATGAGTTATGAACATCTAGTGGTTATAATGGTTCAAGGTCCATGGTTATGGGTTATGGACACCTATTGCTTGTAAAATGGATATCTATAGGCTATTGGTCATGGCTAGTAGTTATAATGGTTCAAGGGCCATCGGTATGAGTTATGGACATCTAGTGATTATAATGGTTTAAGAAAAAGGTTTTGGTTATGGACACCTATTACCTGTAAAATGGATGTCCATAGGTTGTTTGTCATGGCTAGTACTCATAATGGTTCAAGGGCCATCACTGTGAGTTATGGACATCTAATGGTTAAAATTGTTCAAGGGACATGGGTATGGGTTAATATGTTACAAGGGCCATCGGTATGACCTATGGACATCTAGTGGTTATAATGGTTCGAGGGCCATGGTTATGGGTTATGGACACCTATTGCTTGTAAAATGGATATCTATAGGCTATTGGTCATGGCTAGTAGTTATAATGGTTCAAGGGCCATGGTTATGTGTTATCGACACCTATTACTTGTAAAATGTATATCTATAGGCTATTGGCCATGGCTAGTAGGTATAATGGTTCGAGGGTCATCGCTATGAGTTATGGACATCTAGTGGTTATAATGGTTAAAGGGCCATGGTTATGGGTTATGGACACCTATTGCTTGTAAAATGGATATCTATAGGCTATTGGTCATGGCTAGTAGTTATAATGGTTCAAGGGCCATGGTTATGTGTTATCGACACCTATTACTTGTAAAATGTATATCTATAGGCTATTGGCCATGGCTAGTAGGTATAATGGTTCGAGGGTCATCGCTATGAGTTATGGACATCTAGTGGTTATAATGGTTAAAGGGCCATGGTTATGGGTTATGGACACCTATTGCTTGTAAAATGGATATCTATAGGCTATTGGTCATGGCTAGTAGTTATAATGGTTCAAGGGCCATCGGTATGAGTTATGGACATCTAGGGGTTATAATGGTTCAAGTGCCATGGTTATGGGTTATGGACACCAATTACTTGTAAAATGGATATCTATAGGCTATTGGTCATGGCTCGTAATTACAATGGTTCAAGGGTCATTGGTATGAGTTATGCTCATCTTGTGGTTATAATGATTCAAGGGTCATGTGCATGGGTTATGGTCACCTATTAGTTGATAAATGGATATCTATATGCTATTGGTCATGGCTAGTAGTTATAATGGTTCAAGGGCTATCGGTATGAGATATGGACATCTAGTGGTTATAATGGTTCAAGGGCCATGGTTATGGGTTATGGACGCCTATTACTTGTAAAATGTATATCTATAGGCTATTGGTCATGGCTAGTAGGTATAATGGTTCGAGGGCCATCGCTATGAATTATGAACGTCTAGTGGTTATAATGGTTCAAGGTCCATGGTTATGGGTTATGGACACCTATTGCTTTAAAATGGATATCTATAGGCTATTGGTCATGGCTAGTAGTTATAATGGTTCAAGGGCCATCGGTATGACCTATGGACATCTAGTGGTTATAATGGTTCAAGGGACATGGGGATGGGTTATGGGCACCTATTACTTGTAAACTGGATATCTATACGCTACTGGTCATGGCTAGGGGTTGAAATGGTTCATGGGAATATCGGTATGAGTTATGGACATCTAGTGGTTATAATGGTTCAAGGGCCATGATTATGGGTTATGGACACCTATTGCTTTTAAAATTGATATCTATAGGCTATTGGTCATGGCTAGTAGTTATAATGGTTCAAGGGACCTCGGTAGGAGTTGTGGACATCTAGTGGTTATAATAGTTCAAGGGCCATGATTATTGGTAATGTACTAAAATGGATATCTACAAGCTATTGGTCATGGCTAGTAGTTATAATGTTTCAAAGGCCATTGCTATGATTTATGGACATCTTTTGGTTATAATGGTTCAAGTGCCATGGTTATGGGTTATGGACACCTATTACTTGTAAAATGGATATCTATAGGCTACTGGTCATGGCTAATAGTTATAATGGTTCAAGGTCCATTTTTATGAGTTATGGACATCTAGTGGTTATAATGATACAAGGGTCATGTGTATGGGTTATGGACACCTATTACTTGTTAAATGGATATATATAGGCTATTGGTCATGGCTAGTAGTTATAATGGTTCAAGGGCCATCGCTATGAGTTATGGACATCAAGTGGTTATAATGGTTCAAGGGCCATGGTTATGGGTTATGGACACCTATTACTTGTAAAATAGATATCTATAGGCTACTGGTCATGGCTCGTAATTACAATGGTTCAAGGGTCATTGGTACGAGTTATGCTCATCTTGTGGTTATAATGATTCAAGGGTCATGTGCATGGGTTATGGACACCTATTAGTTGACAAATGGATATCTATAGGCTATTGGTCATGGCTAGTAGTTATAATGGTTCAAGGGCCATCAGTATGAGATATGGACATCTAGTGGTTATAATGGTTCAAGGGCCATGGTTATGGGTTATGGACGCCTATTACTTGTAAAATGTATATCTATAGGCTATTGGTCATGGCTAGTAGGTATAATGGTTCGAGGGCCATCGCTACGAGTTATGAACATCTAGTGGTTATAATGGATCAAGGGCCATGGTTATGGGTTATGGACACCTATTGCTTGTAAAATGGATATCTATAGGCTATTGGTCATGGCTAGTAGTTATAATGGTTCAAGGGCCATGGTTATGTGATATCGACACCTATTACTTGTAAAATGTATATCTATAGGCTATTGGCCATGGCTAGTAGGTATAATGGTTCGAGGGCCATCGCTATGAGTTATGAACATCTAGTGGTTATAATGGTTCAAGGTCCATGGTTATGGGTTATGGACACCTATTGCTTGTAAAATGGATATCTATAGGCTATTGGTCATGGCTAGTAGTTATAATGGTTCAAGGGCCATCGGTATGAGTTATGGACATCTAGTGATTATAATGGTTTAAGAAAAAGGTTTTGGTTATGGACACCTATTACCTGTAAAATGGATGTCCATAGGCTGTTTGTCATGGCTAGTACTCATAATGGTTCAAGGGCCATCACTGTGAGTTATGGACATCTAATGGTTAAAATTGTTCAAGGGACATGGGTATGGGTTAATATGTTACAAGGGCCATCGGTATGACCTATGGACATCTAGTGGTTATAATGGTTCAAGGGACATGGGGATGGGTTATGGGCACCTATTACTTGTAAACTGGATATCTATACGCTACTGGTCATGGCTAGGGGTTGAAATGGTTCATGGGAATATCGGTATGAGTTATGGACATCTAGTGGTTATAATGGTTCAAGGGCCATGATTATGGGTTATGGACACCTATTTCTTGTAAAATTGATATCTATAGGCTATTGGTCATGGCTAGTAGTTATAATGGTTCAAGGGACCTCGGTAGGAGTTGTGGACATCTAGTGGTTATAATAGTTCAAGGGCCATGATTATTGGTAATGTACTAAAATGGATATCTATAGGCTATTGGTCATGGCTAGTAGTTATAATGTTTCAAGGGCCATTGCTATGATTTATGGACACCTTGTGACAACCCTCGAAAATGGGCTGGTTGCCCGACCCTCGATCACAAGCGAGTACTGAAATGTAAAACAAATTATTAGTAATAAAATACTTTTTATTATATAAGCCTAGCATTGACTTATATTATGTGTCGATCATACACATTTTAGCTATGCACATATTTTGCAAGTTGATGGCCTGTACATCTAAATAATTTTAGATATACCTAAAAATACAGAATATTAAATTTATTCTACGATATAAATTATATACCGACCAAAACTAAATAACGAATTGAAATTTTAGATCATCATATAATTCCCTACCAAATATTTATTATTTACCATCTAGTAAATTAAACTACACCTAAGTAATATTTTGACAAGTCATCTTAACTAATTAGTTAGAAGGCAACAAGAATGTAAACATGGAACTCAACCATCTTTAAAAGTCAACTAATGTCTATCATCTCAACTTTGTCCTCCCTCTCTTTCTTTCGGTTGTGTCAGCTAACAACCAAGAATCCCATCAACTTTGGTCCATGCCCCCATACGTAGACTCACAAGCCACCACCAACTCACATCAACTTTTAACCCTTCTTACACTTCACCATCACTTATCACCTCTCAAAGTCAAACAAGAAAAGATCAAATATCTATGCATGTGTCCTTTGGTTCTTACCCTCCCTCCAACCTACAACAACTATCTTTCTTTCATCAGTCATTTTACTACCAAGACACCTCCAAGATACTCTCCCAACATAAGAATTTCGGCCAAGGCAAAATACCCCACAAAACCAACTTTAAACAAGCATAACTTCTTCATTTTAGCTCCAAATTGGATGATTCAAAGCTCCAAATCATCATAGGAGCTTCCTCTACAATACCCAACTCTCAAAACCCTCAAAGCACTGCTGGAACACTGTCGAATTTTAGCTAGAAGCTGCTGTCCAGATTTTCTTTTCCTCTCATTTTTGAGTATGTTTTAATATCTTGATTTTTCTACTCATTCCTAGCCTACATCTTCATGTATACTCATTTTCACTTCATTTAAAGAACTTTCTCAAGAAGAATCATCACTTTGGTGCATTGAAGAAGAAGGGTGAACACACAAAAGTCTCTAACATCCATACCAAAATGCTTGGTGAGAATCACCACTCTATTCTTTTAAATCCTTATGTTTATGCTAGAAATGTTCACTCACAACTAAAAACTACCAAAATAATATCATAATAATATTTCAAAAAAAAAAACTTTCACAAAGTACAAACTATTAAAAACTAGTTTAAACCGAAATATAAACCATTAACTCTTTAAAAATGATATAAACATTGATATAGATATATTCTTCTTGTAAAAAAATTTATTTACTACAAATATATGTATTTAGTAGAAAATGACCTTATTGTGTTGTCTAAAACTCAACTCTTTTTGTCAAAATGCAAGGAATCAAACTATTATGCTAAAATTCCTAAATAATAAAACTGTGGGGACTAAATGTGTAAAAACTTTGAAAACGGGTGCTGATTCTTTAAAGACCAGAAACTTGAAATATTAAAATGCTAAAATAAGTTTGAAGAAGTTAAAAATCCAAGTCTTGTACTTCAAACCGAACAAAACAAACTTTGGTACTAAAAATGACAAAAATGAAAACTACCAGGACCAAGTATGTAAAATCAGTGAGGTCAAAGGGACTGAGTTTATAAAACCTTAGAACATGAGGGACTAAAAGTTAAAATGTGATTTAAAGTGTTAAAATCATAATTAGTGTTGTTAAAGCCCAAGAAACTGAACTTTTGAGCCAAAACTAACAAAACCGACAAGTGTAGGGACTAAACTTGTAAATTAAGAAACTTGATAGAAAAATCAGATCCTAGATGCATAAATTTACTAAATATAAGATATAGGATGACCGGTGCTTTGTGCATCAATCGAAAGATCGTAAAACCGAACATTTAATTAAAATGTTAAACCTAAGTCAAATGACTAGAAGTATCAGTATAGGAAAGTCTAGGAACTTAAATTGTAAACATTTAACTTTGGAAAATCAATAGAAAATGAAGGGAAAAATGCAAACCTTAGCTATTATAAAATAGACAAGCGTCGTTAATGGTATACGGGAAAACGATGAATTTCCGGCAATGTAGCGATGTTAATAGCGTATTAACATTCTGAGAATTGAAATGAATATAATCTAGGATTTACGAAAATACATATAGATCGAAATATAAATTATACCTAATTTAGCAAGAGACGTCGAAAAAGAAGATACGAACAATATGTTTAACATTGTAAAATATGTCAATCCTAAAATGTCATTATTATCATAATGTCTTATGATCTAAGTATAGAGTTCTTAAACTATTTTGAGACTTGTAATAATATACAAACCATGTTTTTTAAGAATCACTAACAAATCTTCAACACTTGATGATTTTAAACCCAATATAGTTGAGTGAACAACTAGCATCGACAGGTCGCTAGAGCCGTCTACTTATGTTATATTCTCATGCGATTAGGGCGCTAGGAGAAAATTTGTTGGACATGCTTATTATATCACATTACATTTTTCCAGCTTGCGTGACTCAGGTGAGTTCACAGCCCCACTTTTACTATTTTTATATCGTTTTACAACTTTGGGGTGAAAAACATAACAACTTCATGTTTACATTATTTATTACATCGTATTTAACAAATCTTATTGTGACTGTAAGTTCACAACCCCTCTTTTACTACGTTTTAACTATTTTAATTACTATTGGGGTGAAAAACATATAAACTATTATTGTTTTCGATTATTTGTGATGAAACTATTTTTGGAAACTTGACAACGAATCCTTATCTCGGACTAGGTTTAGATGTAGTGCATGGAAGTGCGTATATGCTTACATACATAATCATTAGCTAGTTGTGACTAGGCACTGGATATGCAGATAGTACTATTGGCTGAGACTTACCCTCCCCCGTATTTGGTTGGTCGCGCTAACTAACGATGTTTATCGAACCCGTGGAGTGTATATCCAGAAAGTGAAATACGTTTGAAAGTTGTTGTTTTGGTTATGGGCTTAGGGTCAAGATTTTAACTCAAAATGGTACAGCTAACCTTTTGGGGGATCACCGTCACATGTTTCTTCTTGTGATTTTATTGTGCCCCTGTTCTCGGAGCAGGTCATTTTAACGTTTATATCATCACACTATTTTTGCCGACGATGGCATACGAAAACTATTACTGCTTTTGAGCAGACTATTTTTAACGTTTATATCATCACACTATTTTTGCCAACGATGGCATACGAAAACTATTACTGCTTTTGAGCAGACTATTTTTAACGTTTATATCATCACGCTATTTTTGCCAACAATGACATGCGAAAACTATTATGTTTTTACTACTGCTTTTGGAGCATACTATTTTTAACGTTTTATATCATCACTCTATTTTTGCCATGACTGGCATACGAAAACTGTGGAACAAGTTGAACTTATTATAAAACCTGTGAATTCACTCAACAATTTTGTTGATACTTTTACTTATGTTTTTCAGGTATCTAAGCTAAGCATTGAGTCACATGCATTGGAGTCAAGCTTTCATTTTGTAAAGATGTCACCTCCAATTTTTAATTAAAAAAATTATGTTTTGGTTCAACTACTATGTTTACTTTAAATTTTGGTGACATTATTTTTATCATACATTTATTGTTGACGATAATCATATGCTATGTTTACTCATGATAGTCGCACGCCCGTTCTTCCGCAAACCACTTTTGGCGGGGTGTGACACATCTAGTGGTTATAATGGTTCAAGTGTCATGGTTATGGGTTATGGACACCTATTACTTGTAAAATGGATTTCTATAGGCTACTGGTCATGGCTAATAGTTATAATGGTTCAAGGGCCATTGTTATGAGTTATGGACATATAGTGGTTATAATGATACAAGGGTCATGTGTATGGGTTATGGACACCTATTACTTGTTAAATGGATATCTATAGGCTATTGGTCATGGCTAGTAGTTATAATGGTTCAAGGGCCATCGCTATGAGTTATGGACATCAAGTGGTTATAATGGTTCAAGGGCCATGGTTATGGGTTATGGACACCTATTACTTGTAAAATGGATATCTATAGGCTACTGGTCATGGCTAATAGTTATAATGGTTCAAGGGCCATTGTTATGAGTTATGGAGATCTAGTGGTTATAATGATACAAGGATCATGTGTATGGGTTATGGACAACTATTACTTGTTAAATGGATATCTATAGGCTATTGGCCATGGCTAGTAGTTATAATGGTTCAAGGGCCATCGCTATGAGTTATGGACATCAAGTGGTTATAATGGTTTAAGGGCCATGGTTATGGGTTATGGACGCCTATTACTTGTAAAATGTATATCTATAGGCTATTGGTCATGGCTCGTAATTACAATGGTTCAAGGGTCATTGGTATGAGTTATGATCATCTTGTGGTTATAATGATTCAAGGGTCATGTGTGTGGGTTATGGACACCTATTAGTTGATAAATGGATATCTATAGGCTATTGGTTATGGCTAGTAGTTATAATGGTTCAAGGGCCATCGGTATGAGATATGGACATCTAGTGGTTATAATGGTTCAAGGGCCATGGTTATGGGTTATGGACGCCTATTACTTGTAAAATGTATATCTATAGGCTATTGGTCATGGCTAGTAGGTATAATGGTTCGAGGGCCATCGCTATGAATTATGAACATCTGTTATTATGGTTCAAGGGCCATGGGTATGGGTTAGGGACACCTATTACTTTTAAAATGGATATCTATAGGCTATTGGTCGTGGCTAGTAGTAATAATGGTTCAAGGGCCATCAGTATGAGTTATGGACATCTAGTGGCTATAATGGTTCAAGGGCCATGGTTATGGGTTACGGACACCTATTACTTGTAAAATGGATATCTATAGGCTATTGGGCATGGCTAGTAGTTATAATGGTTCAAGGGTCATCAGTATTAATTTTGGACATCTAGTGGTTATAATGGTTCAAGGACCATGGTTATAGGTTATGGACCCCTATTACTTGTAAAACGCATATCTATAGGCTATTGGTCATGGTTTGTAGTTATAATGGTTCAAGGGCCATTGATATGAGTTATGGACATGTAGTGGTTATAATGGTTTAAGGGCCATGGGTATGGGTTAGGGACACCTATTACTTTTAAAATGGATATCTATAGGCTATTGGTCATGGCTAGTAGTAATAATGGTTCAAGGGCCATCAGTATGAGTTATGGACATCTAGTGGCTATAATTGTTCAAGGGCCATGGTTATGGGGTACGGACACCTATTACTTGTAAAATGGATATCTATAGGCTATTGGTCATGGCTAGTAGTTATAATGGTTCAAGGGCCATCAATATCAATTATGGACATCTCGTGGTTATTATGGTTCAAGGACCATGGTTATGGGTTATGGACACCTGTTACTTGTAAATTGGATATCTATACGCTATTGGCCATGGCTAGTAGTTATAATAGTTGAAGGGCCGTCAGTATCAGTTATGGACATCTAGTGGTTATAATGGTTCAAGGACCATGGTTATGGGTTATGGACACCTATTACTTGTAAAATGAATTTCTATAGGCTATTGGTCATGGCTAGTAGTTATAATGGTTCAAGTGCCATCAGTATCAGTTATGGACATCTAGTGGTTATAACGGTTCAAGGACCTTGGTTATGGGTTATGGACACCTATTACTTGTAAAAAAGATATCTATATAGGTCATGGGTAGTAGTTATAATGGTTCAAGGGCCATCGGTATCAGTTACAGACATCTAGTGGTTATTATTGTTCAAGGGCCATGGTTATGGGTTATATACACCTATTACTTGTAAAATAGATATCTATAGGCTATTGGTCATGGCTAGTAGTTATAATGGTTCAAGGGCCATCAGTATCAGTTATGGGAATCTAGTGGTTATAATGTTCAAGGACCATGGTTATGGGTTATGGACACCTATTACATGTAAAATGGATATCTATAGGCTATTGGTCATGGCCAGTAGGTATAATGGTTCAAGGGCCATCGATATGAGTCATGGACATGCATGTAGTAGTTATAATGGTTCAATGGCCTTGGTTATGGGTTATGCACACCTATTACTTGCAAAATGGATATCTATAAGCTATAGGTCATGGCTAGATGTTATAATGGTTCAAGGGCCATCAGTATCAGTTATGGACATCTAGTGGTTATAATAGTTCAAGAACCATGGTTATGAATTATGGACACCTATTACTTGTAAATTGGATATCTAGAGGCTATTGGTCATGGCTAGTAGTTATAATGGTTCATGGGCCATCAGTATAAGTTATGGACGTCTGGTGGTTATAATGATTCAAGGACCATGGTTATGGGTTATGGACACCTATTACTTGTAAAATGGATATCTATAGGCTACTGGTCATGGCTAGTAGTTATAATGGTTCAAGGGCCATCAGTATCAGTTATGGACATCTAGTGGTTATAATGGTTCAGGGACGATTGTTATGGGTTATGGATACCTAATACTTGTAAAATGGATATCTGTAGGCTATTGGACATGGCTAGTAGTTATAATGGTTCATGGGCCATAAGTATAAGTTATGGACGTCTGGTGGTTATAATGATTCAAGGACCATGGTTATGGGTTATGGACACCTATTACTTGTAAAATGGATATCTATAGGCTACTGGTCATGGCTAGTAGTTATAATGGTTCAAGGGCCATCAGTATCAGTTATGGACATCTAGTGGTTATAATGGTTCAGGGACGATTGTTATGGGTAATGGACACAAATTACTTTTAAAATGGATATCTATAGGCTATTGGTCATGGCTAGTAGTTATAATGGTTCAAGGGCCATCGATATGAGTTATGGACATGTAGTGGTTATAATGGTTCAATGGCCTTGGTTAGGTGTTATGGACACCTATTACTTGTAAAATGTATATTTATAGGCTATTGGTCTCGTGGCTAGTAGCTATAATGGTTCAAGGGCCATCAGTATCAGTTATGGACATCTATTGGTTATAATGGTTCAAGGACCATGGTTATGGTTATGGACACCTATTATTTGTAAAATGGATATCTGTAGGCTATTGGACATGGCTAGTAGTTATAATGGTTCAAGGGCCATCAGTATCAGTTATGGACATCTAGTGGTTATAATGGTTCAAGAACCATGGTTATGGGTTATGGACACCTATTACTTGTAAAATTGATATCTGTAGGCTATTGGACATGGCTAGTAGTTATAATGGTTCAAGGGCCATCGATATGAGTAATGGACATGTAGTGGTTATAATGGTTCAATGGCCTTGGTTATGGGTTATGGACACCTATTACATGTAAAGTGCATATCTATAGGCTATTGGTCATGGCTCGTAGTTATAATGGTTCAAGGGCCATTGATATGAGTTATGGACATGTAGTGGTTATTATGGTTCAAGGGCCATGGGTATGGGTTAGGGACACCTATTACTTTTAAAATGGATATCTATAGGCTATTGGTCATGGCTAGTAGTAATAATGGTTCAAGGGCCATCAGTATGAGTTATGGACATCTAGTGGCTATAATGGTTCAAGGGCCATGGTTATGGGTTACGGACACCTATTACTTGTAAAATGAATATCTATAGGCTATTGGTCATGGCTAGTAGTTATAATGGTTCAAGGGTCATCAGTATTAATTTTGGACATCTAGTGGTTATAATGGTTCAAGGACCATGGTTATGGGTTATGGACCCCTGTTACTTGTAAATTGGATATCTATACGCTATTGTCCATGGCTAGTAGTTATAATAGTTGAAGGGCCATCAGTATCAGTTATGGACATCTAATGGTTATAATGGTTCAAGGACCATGGTTATGGGTTATGGGCACCTATTACTTGTAAAATGAATTTCTATAGGCTATTGGTCATGGCTAGTGGTTATAATGGTTCAAGGGCCATCAGTATCAGTTATGGACATCTAGTGGTTATAATGGTTCAAGGACCTTGGTTATGGGTTATGGATACCTATTACTTGTAAAATAGATATCTATATAGGTCATGGGTAGTAGTTATAATGGTTCAAGGGCCATCGGTATCAGTTACAGACATCTAGTGGTTATAATTGTTCAAGGGCCATGGTTATGGGTTATATACACCTATTACTTGTAAAATAGATATCTATAGGCTATTGGTCATGGCTAGTAGTTATAATGGTTCAAGGGCCATCAGTATCAGTTATGGACATCTAGTGGTTATAATGTTCAAGGACCATGGTTATGGGTTATGGACACCTATTACTTGTAAAATGGATATCTATAGGCTATTGGTCATGGCTAGTAGTTATAATGGTTCAAGGGCCATCGATATGAGTCATGGACATGCATGTAGTGGTTATAATGGTTCAATGGCCTTGGTTATAGCTAGTTGTTATAATGGTTCAAGGGCCATCAGTATCAGTTATGGACATCTAGTGGTTATAATGGTTCAAGAACCATGGTTATGGATTATGGACACCTATTACTTGTAAATTGGATATCTAGAGGCTATTGGTCATGGCTAGTAGTTATAATGGTTGAAGGGCCATCAGTATCAGTTATGGACATCTAGTGGTTATAATGGTTCAAGTACCATGGTTATGGGTTATGGATACCTAATACTTGTAAAATGGATATCTGTAGGCTATTGGACATGGCTATTAGTTATAATGGTTCATGGGCCATCAGTATCAGTTATGGACGTCTAGTCGTTATAATGATTCAAGGACCATGGTTATGGGTTATGGACACCTGTTCAAGGGCCATCAGTATCAGTTATGGACATCTAGTGGTTATAATGGTTCAGGGACGATTGTTATGGGTAATGGACACCTATTACTTTTAAAATGGATATCTATAGGCTATTGGTCATGGCTAGTAGTTATAATGGTTCAAGGGCCATCGATATGAGTTATGGACATGTAGTGGTTATAATGGTTCAATGGCCTTGGTTATGTGTTATGGACACCTATTACTTGTAAAATGTATATTTATAGGCTATTGGTCGTGGCTAGTAGTTATAATGGTTCAAGGGCCATCAGTATCAGTTATGGACATCTAGTGGTTATAATGGTTCAAGGACCATGGTTATGGGTTATGGACACCTATTACTTGTAAAATGGATATCTGTAGGCTATTGGACATGGCTAGTTGTTATAATGGTTCAAGGGCCATCAGTATCAGTTATGGACATCTAGTGGTTATAATGGTTCAAGGGCCATGGGTATGGGTTAGGGACACCTATTACTTTTAAAATGGATATCTATAGACTATTGGTCATGGCTAGTAGTAATAATGGTTCAAGGGCCATCAGTATGAGTTATGGACATCTAGTGGCTATAATGGTTCAAGGGCCATGGTTATGGGGTACGGACACCTATTACTTGTAAAATGGATATCTATAGGCTATTGGTCATGGCTAGTAGTTATAATGGTTCAAGGGCCATCAATATCAATTATGGACATCTCGTGGTTATTATGGTTCAAGGACCATGGTTATGGGTTATGGACACCTATTACTTGTAAATTGGATATCTATACGCTATTGGCCATGGCTAGTAGTTATAATAGTTGAAGGGCCGTCAGTATCAGTTATGGACATCTAGTGGTTATAATGGTTCAAGGACCATGGTTATGGGTTATGGACACCTATTACTTGTAAAATGAATTTCTATAGGCTATTGGTCATGGCTAGTAGTTATAATGGTTCAAGTGCCATCAGTATCAGTTATGGACATCTAGTGGTTATAACGGTTCAAGGACCTTGGTTATGGGTTATGGACACCTATTACTTGTAAAAAAGATATCTATATAGGTCATGGGTAGTAGTTATAATGGTTCAAGGGCCATCGGTATCAGTTACAGACATCTAGTGGTTATAATTGTTCAAGGGCCATGGTTATGGGTTATATACACCTATTACTTGTAAAATAGATATTTATAGGCTATTGGTCATGGCTAGTAGTTATAATGGTTCAAGGGCCATCAGTATCAGTTATGGACATCTAGTGGTTATAATGTTCAAGGACCATGGTTATGGGTTATGGACACCTATTACTTGTAAAATGGATATCTATAGGCTATTGGTCATGGCCAGTAGTTATAATGGTTCAAGGGCCATCGATATGAGTCATGGACATGCATGTAGTGGTTATAATGGTTCAATGGCCTTGGTTATGGGTTATGCACACCTATTACTTGCAAAATGGATATCTATAAGCTATAGGTCATGGCTAGATGTTATAATGGTTCAAGGGCCATCAGTATCAGTTACGGACATCTAGTGGTTATAATGGTTCAAGAACCATGGTTATGAATTATGGACACCAATTACTTGTAAATTGGATATCTAGAGGCTATTGGTCATGGCTAGTATTTATAATGGTTCATGGGCCATCAGTATAAGTTATGGACGTCTGGTGGTTATAATGATTCAAGGACCATGGTTATGGGTTATGGACACCTATTACTTGTAAAATGGATATCTATAGGCTACTGGTCATGGCTAGTAGTTATAATGGTTCAAGGGCCATCAGTATCAGTTATGGACATCTAGTGGTTATAATGGTTCAGGGACGATTGTTATGGGTAATGGACACAAATTACTTTTAAAATGGATATCTGTAGGCTATTGGTCATGGCTAGTAGTTATAATGATTCAAGGGCCATCGATATGAGTTATGGACATGTAGTGGTTATAATGGTTCAATGGCCTTGGTTATGTGTTATGGACACCTATTACTTGTAAAATGTATATTTATCGGCTATTGGTCGTGGCTAGTAGCTATAATGGTTCAAGGGCCATCAGTATCAGTTATGGACATCTAGTGGTTATAATGGTTCAAGGACCATGGTTATGGTTATGGACACCTATTACTTGTAAAATGGATATCTGTAGGCTATTGGACATGGCTAGTAGTTATAATGGTTCAAGGGCCATCAGTATCAGTTATGGACATCTAGTGGTTATAATGGTTCAAGAACCATGGTTATGGGTTATGGACACCTATTACTTGTAAAATTGATATCTGTAGGCTATTGGACATGGCTAGTAGTTATAATGGTTCAAGGGCCATCGATATGAGTAATGGACATGTAGTGGTTATAATGGTTCAATGGCCTTGGTTATGGGTTATGGACACCTATTACTTGTAAAATGCATATCTATAGGCTATTGGTCATGGCTCGTAGTTATAATGGTTCAAGGGCCATTGATATGAGTTATGGACATGTAGTGGTTATTATGGTTCAAGGGCCATGGGTATGGGTTAGGGACACCTATTACTTTTAAAATGGATATCTATAGGCTATTGGTCATGGCTAGTAGTAATAATGGTTCAAGGGCCATCAGTATGAGTTATGGACATCTAGTGGCTATAATGGTTCAAGGGCCATGGTTATGGGTTACGGACACCTATTACTTGTAAAATGAATATCTATAGGCTATTGGTCACGGCTAGTAGTTATAATGGTTCAAGGGTCATCAGTATTAATTTTGGACATCTAGTGGTTATAATGTTTCAAGGACCATGGTTATGGGTTATGGACCCCTATTACTTGTAAATTGGATATCTATACGCTATTGGCCATGGCTAGTAGTTATAATAGTTGAAGGGCCATCAGTATCAGTTATGGACATCTAATGGTTATAATGGTTCAAGGACCATGGTTATGGGTTATGGGCACCTATTACTTGTAAAATGAATTTCTATAGGCTATTGGTCATGGCTAGTGGTTATAATGGTTCAAGGGCCATCAGTATCAGTTATGGATATCTAGTGGTTATAATGGTTCAAGGACCTTGGTTATGGGTTATGGACACCTATTACTTGTAAAATAGATATCTATATAGGTCATGGGTAGTAGTTATAATGGTTCAAGGGCCATCGGTATCAGTTACAGACATTTAGTTGTTATAATTGTTCAAGGGCCATGGTTATGGGTTATATACACCTATTACTTGTAAAATAGATATCTTTAGGCTAATTGTCATGGCTAGTAGTTATAATGGTTCAAGGGCCATCAGTATCAGTTATGGACATCTAGTGGTTATAATGTTCAAGGACCATGGTTATGGGTTATGGACACCTATTACTTGTAAAATGGATATCTATAGGCTATTGGTCATGGCTAGTAGTTATAATGGTTCAAGGGCCATCGATATGAGTCATGGACATGCATGTAGTGGTTATAATGATTCAATGGCCTTGGTTATAGCTAGTTGTTATAATGGTTCAAGGGCCATCAGTATCAGTTATGGACATCTAGTGGTTATAATGGTTCAAGAACCATGGTTATGGATTATGGACACCTATTACTTGTAAATTCGATATCTAGAGGCTATTGGTCATGGCTAGTAGTTATAATGGTTGAAGGGCCATCAGTATCAGTTATGGACATCTAGTGGTTATAATGGTTCAAGTACCATGGTTATGGGTTATGGATACCTAATACTTGTAAAATGGATATCTGTAGGCTATTGGACATGGCTAGTAGTTATAATGGTTCATGGGCCATCAGTATCAGTTATAGACGTCTGGTGGTTATAATGATTCAAGGACCATGGTTATGGGTTATGGACACCTATTCAAGGGCCATCAGTATCAGTTATGGACATCTAGTGGTTATAATGGTTCAGGGACGATTGTTATGGGTAATGGACACCTATTACTTTTAAAATGGATATCTATAGGCTATTGGTCATGGCTAGTAGTTATAATGGTTCAAGGGTCATCGATATGAGTTATGGACATGTAGTGGTTATAATGGTTCAATGGCCTTGGTTATGTGTTATGGACACCTATTACTTGTAAAATGTATATTTATAGGCTATTGGTCGTGGCTAGTAGTTATAATGGTTCAAGGGCCATCAGTATCAGTTATGGACATCTAGTGGTTATATGGTTCAAGGACCATGGTTATGGGTTATGGACACCTATTACTTGTAAAATGGATATCTGTAGGCTATTGGACATGGCTAGTTGTTATAATGGTTCAAGGGCCATCAGTATCAGTTATGGACATCTAGTGGTTATAATGGTTCAACAACCATGGTTATGGGTTATGGACACCTATTAGTTGTAAAATGGATATATGTAGGCTATTGGACATGGCTAGTAGTTATGATGGTTCAAAGGCCATCAATATCAGTTATGGACATCTAGTGGTTATAATGGTTCAGGGACCATTGTTATGGGTAATGGACACCTATTACTTTTAAAATGGATATCTATAGGCTATTGCTCATAGCTAGTAGTTATAATGGTTCAAGGGCCATCGATATGAGTAATGGACATGTAGTGGTTATAATGGCTTAATGGCCTTGGTTATGGGTTATGGACACCTATTACTTGTAAAATGCATATCTATAGGCTATTGGTCATGGCTTGTAGTTATAATGGTTCAAGGGCCATTGATATGAGTTATGGACATGTAGTGGTTATAATGGTTCAAGGGCCATGGGTATGGGTTAGGGACACCTATTACTTTTAAAATGGATATCTATAGGCTATGTGTCATGGCTAGTAGTAATAATGGTTCAAGGGCCATCAGTATGAGTTATGGACATCTAGTGGCTATAATGGTTCAAGGGCCATGGTTATAGGTTACGGACACCTATTACTTGTAAAATGGATATCTATAGGCTATTGGTCATGGCTAGTAGTTATAATGGTTCAAGGGTCATCAGTATTAATTTTGGACATCTAGTGGTTATAATGGTTCAAGGACCATGGTTATGGGTTATGGACCCCTATTACTTGTAAATTGGATATCTATACGCTATTGGCCATGGCTAGTAGTTATAATAGTTGAAGGGCCATCAGTATCAGTTATGGACATCTAATGGTTATAATGGTTCAAGGACCATGGTTATGGGTTATGGGCACCTATTACTTGTAAAATGAATTTCTATAGGCTATTGGTCATGGCTAGTGGTTATAATGGTTCAAGGGCCATCAGTATCAGTTATGGACATCTAGTGGTTATAATGGTTCAAGGACCTTGATTATGGGTTATGGACACCTATTACTTGTAAAATAGATATCTATATAGGTCATGGGTAGTAGTTATAATGGTTCAAGGGCCATCGGTATCAGTTACAGACATCTAGTGGTTATAATTGTTCAAGGGCCATGGTTATGGGTTATATACACCTATTACTTGTAAAATAGATATCTATAGGCTATTGGTAATGGCTAGTAGTTATAATGGTTCAAGGGCCATCAGTATCAGTTATGGACATCTAGTGGTTATAATGTTCAAGGACCATGGTTATGGGTTATGGACACCTATTACTTGTAAAATGGATATCTATAGGCTATTGGTCATGGCTAGTAGTTATAATGGTTCAAGGGCCATCGATATGAGTTATGGACATGCATGTAGTGGTTATAATGGTTCAATGGCCTTGGTTATAGCTAGTTGTTATAATGGTTCAAGGGCCATCAGTATCAGTTATGGACATCTAGTGGTTATAATGGTTCAAGAACCATGGTTATGGATTATGGACACCTATTACTTGTAAATTGGATATCTAGAGGCTATTGGTCATGGCTAGTAGTTATAATGGTTGAAGGGCCATCAGTATCAGTTATGGACATCTAGTGGTTATAATGGTTCAAGTACCATGGTTATGGGTTATGGATACCTAATACTTGTAAAATGGATATCTGTAGGCTATTGGACATGGCTAGTAGTTATAATGGTTCAAGGGCCATCAGTATCAGTTATGGACATCTAGTGGTTATAATGGTTCAAGAACCATGGTTATGGGTTATGGACACCTATTACTTGTAAAATTGATATCTGTAGGCTATTGGACATGGCTAGTAGTTATAATGGTTCAAGGGCCATCGATATGAGTAATGGACATGTAGTGGTTATAATGGTTCAATGGCCTTGGTTATGGGTTATGGACACCTATTACATGTAAAATGCATATCTATAGGCTATTGGTCATGGCTCGTAGTTATAATGGTTCAAGGGCCATTGATATGAGTTATGGACATGTAGTGGTTATTATGGTTCAAGGGCCATGGGTATGGGTTAGGGACACCTATTACTTTTAAAATGGATATCTATAGGCTATTGGTCATGGCTAGTAGTAATAATGGTTCAAGGGCCATCAGTATGAGTTATGGACATCTAGTGGCTATAATGGTTCAAGGGCCATGGTTATGGGTTACGGACACCTATTACTTGTAAAATGAATATCTATAGGCTATTGGTCACGGCTAGTAGTTATAATGGTTCAAGGGTCATCAGTATTAATTTTGGACATCTAGTGGTTATAATGTTTCAAGGACCATGGTTATGGGTTATGGACCCCTATTACTTGTAAATTGGATATCTATACGCTATTGGCCATGGCTAGTAGTTATAATAGTTGAAGGGCCATCAGTATCAGTTATGGACATCTAATGGTTATAATGGTTCAAGGACCATGGTTATGGGTTATGGGCACCTATTACTTGTAAAATGAATTTCTATAGGCTATTGGTCATGGCTAGTGGTTATAATGGTTCAAGGGCCATCAGTATCAGTTATGGATATCTAGTGGTTATAATGGTTCAAGGACCTTGGTTATGGGTTATGGACACCTATTACTTGTAAAATAGATATCTATATAGGTCATGGGTAGTAGTTATAATGGTTCAAGGGCCATCGGTATCAGTTACAGACATTTAGTGGTTATAATTGTTCAAGGGCCATGGTTATGGGTTATATACACCTATTACTTGTAAAATAGATATCTTTAGGCTAATTGTCATGGCTAGTAGTTATAATGGTTCAAGGGCCATCAGTATCAGTTATGGACATCTAGTGGTTATAATGTTCAAGGACCATGGTTATGGGTTATGGACACCTATTACTTGTAAAATGGATATCTATAGGCTATTGGTCATGGCTAGTAGTTATAATGGTTCAAGGGCCATCGATATGAGTAATGGACATGCATGTAGTGGTTATAATGATTCAATGGCCTTGGTTATAGCTAGTTGTTATAATGGTTCAAGGGCCATCAGTATCAGTTATGGACATCTAGTGGTTATAATGGTTCAAGAACCATGGTTATGGATTATGGACACCTATTACTTGTAAATTGGATATCTAGAGGCTATTGGTCATGGCTAGTAGTTATAATGGTTGAAGGGCCATCAGTATCAGTTATGGACATCTAGTGGTTATAATGGTTCAAGTACCATGGTTATGGGTTATGGATACCTAATACTTGTAAAATGGATATCTGTAGGCTATTGGACATGGCTAGTAGTTATAATGGTTCATGGGCCATCAGTATCAGTTATAGACGTCTGGTGGTTATAATGATTCAAGGACCATGGTTATGGGTTATGGACACCTATTCAAGGGCCATCAGTATCAGTTATGGACATCTAGTGGTTATAATGGTTCAGGGACGATTGTTATGGGTAATGGACACCTATTACTTTTAAATTGGATATCTATAGGCTATTGGTCATGGCTAGTAGTTATAATGGTTCAAGGGCCATCGATATGAGTTATGGACATGTAGTGGTTATAATGGTTCAATGGCCTTGGTTATGTGTTATGGACACCTATTACTTGTAAAATGTATATTTATAGGCTATTGGTCGTGGCTAGTAGTTATAATGGTTCAAGGGCCATCAGTATCAGTTATGGACATCTAGTGGTTATAATGGTTCAAGGACCATGGTTATGGGTTATGGACACCTATTACTTGTAAAATGGATATCTGTAGGCTATTGGACATGGCTAGTTGTTATAATGGTTCAAGGGCCATCAGTATCAGTTATGGACATCTAGTGGTTATAATGGTTCAACAACCATGGTTATGGGTTATGGACACCTATTACTTGTAAAATGGATATCTGTAGGCTATTGGACATGGCTAGTAGTTATGATGGTTCAAGGGCCATCAATATCAGTTATGGACATCTAGTGGTTATAATGGTTCAGGGACCATTGTTATGGGTAATGGACACCTATTACTTTTAAAATGGATATCTATAGGCTATTGCTCATAGCTAGTAGTTATAATGGTTCAAGGGCCATCGATATGAGTAATGGACATGTAGTGGTTATAATGGCTTAATGGCCTTGGTTATGGGTTATGGACACCTATTACTTGTAAAATGCATATCTATAGGCTATTGGTCATGGCTTGTAGTTATAATGGTTCAAGGGCCATTGATATGAGTTATGGACATGTAGTGGTTATAATGGTTCAAGGGCCATGGGTATGGGTTAGGGACACCTATTACTTTTAAAATGGATATCTATAGGCTATGTGTCATGGCTAGTAGTAATAATGGTTCAAGGGCCATCAGTATGAGTTATGGACATCTAGTGGCTATAATGGTTCAAGGGCCATGGTTATAGGTTACGGACACCTATTACTTGTAAAATGGATATCTATAGGCTATTGGTCATGGCTAGTAGTTATAATGGTTCAAGGGTCATCAGTATTAATTTTGGACATCTAGTGGTTATAATGGTTCAAGGACCATGGTTATGGGTTATGGACCCCTATTACTTGTAAATTGGATATCTATACGCTATTGGCCATGGCTAGTAGTTATAATAGTTTAAGGGCCATCAGTATCAGTTATGGACATCTAATGGTTATAATGGTTCAAGGACCATGGTTATGGGTTATGGGCACCTATTACTTGTAAAATGAATTTCTATAGGCTATTGGTCATGGCTAGTGGTTATAATGGTTCAAGGGCCATCAGTATCAGTTATGGACATCTAGTGGTTATAATGGTTCAAGGACCTTGGTTATGGGTTATGGACACCTATTACTTGTAAAATAGATATCTATATAGGTCATGGGTAGTAGTTATAATGGTTCAAGGGCCATCGGTATCAGTTACAGACATCTAGTGGTTATAATTGTTCAAGGGCCATGGTTATGGGTTATATACACCTATTACTTGTAAAATAGATATCTATAGGCTATTGGTAATGGCTAGTAGTTATAATGGTTCAAGGGCCATCAGTATCAGTTATGGACATCTAGTGGTTATAATGTTCAAGGACCATGGTTATGGGTTATGGACACCTATTACTTGTAAAATGGATATCTATAGGCTATTGGTCATGGCTAGTAGTTATAATGGTTCAAGGGCCATCGATATGAGTTATGGACATGCATGTAGTGGTTATAATGGTTCAATGGCCTTGGTTATAGCTAGTTGTTATAATGGTTCAAGGGCCATCAGTATCAGTTATGGACATCTAGTGGTTATAATGGTTCAAGAACCATGGTTATGGATTATGGACACCTATTACTTGTAAATTGGATATCTAGAGGCTATTGGTCATGGCTAGTAGTTATAATGGTTGAAGGGCCATCAGTATCAGTTATGGACATCTAGTGGTTATAATGGTTCAAGTACCATGGTTATGGGTTATGGATACCTAATACTTGTAAAATGGATATCTGTAGGCTATTGGACATGGCTAGTAGTTATAATGGTTCAAGGGCCATCAGTATCAGTTATGGACATCTAGTGGTTTCTAGTGGTTATAATGGTTCAAGAACCATGGTTATGGGTTATGGACACCTATTACTTGTAAAATTGATATCTGTAGGCTATTGGACATGGCTAGTAGTTATAATGGTTCAAGGGCCATCGATATGAGTAATGGACATGTGGTGGTTATAATGGTTCAATGGCCTTGGTTATGGGTTATGGACACCTATTACATGTAAAATGCATATCTATAGGCTATTGGTCATGGCTCGTAGTTATAATGGTTCAAGGGCCATTGATATGAGTTATGGACATGTAGTGGTTATTATGGTTCAAGGGCCATGGGTATGGGTTAGGGACACCTATTACTTTTAAAATGGATATCTATAGGCTATTGGTCATGGCTAGTAGTAATAATGGTTCAAGGGCCATCAGTATGAGTTATGGACATCTAGTGGCTATAATGGTTCAAGGGCCATGGTTATGGGTTACGGACACCTATTACTTGTAAAATGAATATCTATAGGCTATTGGTCACGGCTAGTATTTATAATGGTTCAAGGGTCATCAGTATTAATTTTGGACATCTAGTGGTTATAATGTTTCAAGGACCATGGTTATGGGTTATGGACCCCTATTACTTGTAAATTGGATATCTATACGCTATTGGCCATGGCTAGTAGTTATAATAGTTGAAGGGCCATCAGTATCAGTTATGGACATCTAATGGTTATAATGGTTCAAGGACCATGGTTATGGGTTATGGGCACCTATTACTTGTAAAATGAATTTCTATAGGCTATTGGTCATGGCTAGTGGTTATAATGGTTCAAGGGCCATCAGTATCAGTTATGGATATCTAGTGGTTATAATGGTTCAAGGACCTTGGTTATGGGTTATGGACACCTATTACTTGTAAAATAGATATCTATATAGGTCATGGGTAGTAGTTATAATGGTTCAAGGGCCATCGGTATAAGTTACAGACATTTAGTGGTTATAATTGTTCAAGGGCCATGGTTATGGGTTATATACACCTATTACTTGTAAAATAGATATCTTTAGGCTAATTGTCATGGCTAGTAGTTATAATGGTTCAAGGGCCATCAGTATCAGTTATGGACATCTAGTGGTTATAATGTTCAAGGACCATGGTTATGGGTTATGGACACCTATTACTTGTAAAATGGATATCTATAGGCTATTGGTCATGGCTAGTAGTTATAATGGTTCAACGGCCATCGATATGAGTAATGGACATGCATGTAGTGGTTATAATGATTCAATGGCCTTGGTTATAGCTAGTTGTTATAATGGTTCAAGGGCCATCAGTATCAGTTATGGACATCTAGTGGTTATAATGGTTCAAGAACCATGGTTATGGATTATGGACACCTATTACTTGTAAATTGGATATCTAGAGGCTATTGGTCATGGCTAGTAGTTATAATGGTTGAAGGGCCATCAGTATCAGTTATGGACATCTAGTGGTTATAATGGTTCAAGTACCATGGTTATGTGTTATGGACACCTATTACTTGTAAAATTGATATCTGTAGGCTATTGGACATGGCTAGTAGTTATAATGGTTCAAGGGCCATCGATATGAGTAATGGACATGTAGTGGTTATAATGGTTCAATGGCCTTGGTTATGGGTTATGGACACCTATTACTTGTAAAATGGATATCTGTAGGCTATTGGACATGGCTAGTTGTTATAATGGTTCAAGGGCCATCAGTATCAGTTATGGACATCTAGTGGTTATAATGGTTCAACAACCATGGTTATGGGTTATGGACACCTATTACTTGTAAAATGGATATCTGTAGGCTATTGGACATGGCTAGTAGTTATGATGGTTCAAGGGCCATCAATATCAGTTATGGACATCTAGTGGTTATAATGGTTCAGGGACCATTGTTATGGGTAATGGACACCTATTACTTTTAAAATGGATATCTATAGGCTATTGCTCATAGCTAGTAGTTATAATGGTTCAAGGGCCATCGATATGAGTAATGGACATGTAGTGGTTATAATGGCTTAATGGCCTTGGTTATGGGTTATGGACACCTATTACTTGTAAAATGCATATCTATAGGCTATTGGTCATGGCTTGTAGTTATAATGGTTCAAGGGCCATTGATATGAGTTATGGACATGTAGTGGTTATAATGGTTCAAGGGCCATGGGTATGGGTTAGGGACACCTATTACTTTTAAAATGGATATCTATAGGCTATGTGTCATGGCTAGTAGTAATAATGGTTCAAGGGCCATCAGTATGAGTTATGGACATCTAGTGGCTATAATGGTTCAAGGGCCATGGTTATAGGTTACGGACACCTATTACTTGTAAAATGGATATCTATAGGCTATTGGTCATGGCTAGTAGTTATAATGGTTCAAGGGTCATCAGTATTAATTTTGGACATCTAGTGGTTATAATGGTTCAAGGACCATGGTTATGGGTTATGGACCCCTATTACTTGTAAATTGGATATCTATACGCTATTGGCCATGGCTAGTAGTTATAATAGTTGAAGGGCCATCAGTATCAGTTATGGACATCTAATGGTTATAATGGTTCAAGGACCATGGTTATGGGTTATGGGCACCTATTACTTGTAAAATGAATTTCTATAGGCTATTGGTCATGGCTAGTGGTTATAATGGTTCAAGGGCCATCAGTATCAGTTATGGACATCTAGTGGTTATAATGGTTCAAGGACCTTGGTTATGGGTTATGGACACCTATTACTTGTAAAATAGATATCTATATAGGTCATGGGTAGTAGTTATAATGGTTCAAGGGCCATCGGTATCAGTTACAGACATCTAGTGGTTATAATTGTTCAAGGGCCATGGTTATGGGTTATATACACCTATTACTTGTAAAATAGATATCTATAGGCTATTGGTAATGGCTAGTAGTTATAATGGTTCAAGGGCCATCAGTATCAGTTATGGACATCTAGTGGTTATAATGTTCAAGGACCATGGTTATGGGTTATGGACACCTATTACTTGTAAAATGGATATCTATAGGCTATTGGTCATGGCTAGTAGTTATAATGGTTCAAGGGCCATCGATATGAGTTATGGACATGCATGTAGTGGTTATAATGGTTCAATGGCCTTGGTTATAGCTAGTTGTTATAATGGTTCAAGGGCCATCAGTATCAGTTATGGACATCTAGTGGTTATAATGGTTCAAGAACCATGGTTATGGATTATGGACACCTATTACTTGTAAATTGGATATCTAGAGGCTATTGGTCATGGCTAGTAGTTATAATGGTTGAAGGGCCATCAGTATCAGTTATGGACATCTAGTGGTTATAATGGTTCAAGTACCATGGTTATGGGTTATGGATACCTAATACTTGTAAAATGGATATCTGTAGGCTATTGGACATGGCTAGTAGTTATAATGGTTCAAGGGCCATCAGTATCAGTTATGGACATCTAGTGGTTATAATGGTTCAAGAACCATGGTTATGGGTTATGGACACCTATTACTTGTAAAATTGATATCTGTAGGCTATTGGACATGGCTAGTAGTTATAATGGTTCAAGGGCCATCGATATGAGTAATGGACATGTAGTGGTTATAATGGTTCAATGGCCTTGGTTATGGGTTATGGACACCTATTACATGTAAAATGCATATCTATAGGCTATTGGTCATGGCTCGTAGTTATAATGGTTCAAGGGCCATTGATATGAGTTATGGACATGTAGTGGTTATTATGGTTCAAGGGCCATGGGTATGGGTTAGGGACACCTATTACTTTTAAAATGGATATCTATAGGCTATTGGTCATGGCTAGTAGTAATAATGGTTCAAGGGCCATCAGTATGAGTTATGGACATCTAGTGGCTATAATGGTTCAAGGGCCATGGTTATGGGTTACGGACACCTATTACTTGTAAAATGAATATCTATAGGCTATTGGTCACGGCTAGTATTTATAATGGTTCAAGGGTCATCAGTATTAATTTTGGACATCTAGTGGTTATAATGTTTCAAGGACCATGGTTATGGGTTATGGACCC
This sequence comes from Calendula officinalis, assembly GCA_963853835.1. Lineage (NCBI taxonomy): Eukaryota > Viridiplantae > Streptophyta > Magnoliopsida > Asterales > Asteraceae > Calendula > Calendula officinalis. Next base: position 206,863 of record CAWKYE010000035.1, on the reverse strand, counting down.
CTATTACTTGTAAATTGGATATCTATACGCTATTGGCCATGGCTAGTAGTTATAATAGTTGAAGGGCCATCAGTATCAGTTATGGACATCTAATGGTTATAATGGTTCAAGGACCATGGTTATGGGTTATGGGCACCTATTACTTGTAAAATGAATTTCTATAGGCTATTGGTCATGGCTAGTGGTTATAATGGTTCAAGGGCCATCAGTATCAGTTATGGATATCTAGTGGTTATAATGGTTCAAGGACCTTGGTTATGGGTTATGGACACCTATTACTTGTAAAATAGATATCTATATAGGTCATGGGTAGTAGTTATAATGGTTCAAGGGCCATCGGTATAAGTTACAGACATTTAGTGGTTATAATTGTTCAAGGGCCATGGTTATGGGTTATATACACCTATTACTTGTAAAATAGATATCTTTAGGCTAATTGTCATGGCTAGTAGTTATAATGGTTCAAGGGCCATCAGTATCAGTTATGGACATCTAGTGGTTATAATGTTCAAGGACCATGGTTATGGGTTATGGACACCTATTACTTGTAAAATGGATATCTATAGGCTATTGGTCATGGCTAGTAGTTATAATGGTTCAAGGGCCATCGATATGAGTAATGGACATGCATGTAGTGGTTATAATGATTCAATGGCCTTGGTTATAGCTAGTTGTTATAATGGTTCAAGGGCCATCAGTATCAGTTATGGACATCTAGTGGTTATAATGGTTCAAGAACCATGGTTATGGATTATGGACACCTATTACTTGTAAATTGGATATCTAGAGGCTATTGGTCATGGCTAGTAGTTATAATGGTTGAAGGGCCATCAGTATCAGTTATGGACATCTAGTGGTTATAATGGTTCAAGTACCATGGTTATGGGTTATGGATACCTAATACTTGTAAAATGGATATCTGTAGGCTATTGGACATGGCTAGTAGTTATAATGGTTCATGGGCCATCAGTATCAGTTATAGACGTCTGGTGGTTATAATGATTCAAGGACCATGGTTATGGGTTATGGACACCTATTCAAGGGCCATCAGTATCAGTTATGGACATCTAGTGGTTATAATGGTTCAGGGACGATTGTTATGGGTAATGGACACCTATTACTTTTAAAATGGATATCTATAGGCTATTGGTCATGGCTAGTAGTTATAATGGTTCAAGGGCCATCGATATGAGTTATGGACATGTAGTGGTTATAATGGTTCAATGGCCTTGGTTATGTGTTATGGACACCTATTACTTGTAAAATGTATATTTATAGGCTATTGGTCGTGGCTAGTAGTTATAATGGTTCAAGGGCCATCAGTATCAGTTATGGACATCTAGTGGTTATAATGGTTCAAGGACCATGGTTATGGGTTATGGACACATATTACTTGTAAAATGGATATCTGTAGGCTATTGGACATGGCTAGTTGTTATAATGGTTCAAGGGCCATCAGTATCAGTTATAGACATCTAGTGGTTATAATGGTTCAACAACCATGGTTATGGGTTATGGACACCTATTACTTGTAAAATGGATATCTGTAGGCTATTGGACATGGCTAGTAGTTATGATGGTTCAAGGGCCATCAATATCAGTTATGGACATCTAGTGGTTATAATGGTTCAGGGACCATTGTTATGGGTAATGGACACCTATTACTTTTAAAATGGATATCTATAGGCTATTGCTCATAGCTAGTAGTTATAATGGTTCAAGGGCCATCGATATGAGTAATGGACATGTAGTGGTTATAATGGCTTAATGGCCTTGGTTATGGGTTATGGACACCTATTACTTGTAAAATGCATATCTATAGGCTATTGGTCATGGCTTGTAGTTATAATGGTTCAAGGGCCATTGATATGAGTTATGGACATGTAGTGGTTATAATGGTTCAAGGGCCATGGGTATGGGTTAGGGACACCTATTACTTTTAAAATGGATATCTATAGGCTATGTGTCATGGCTAGTAGTAATAATGGTTCAAAGGCCATCAGTATGAGTTATGGACATCTAGTGGCTATAATGGTTCAAGGGCCATGGTTATAGGTTACGGACACCTATTACTTGTAAAATGGATATCTATAGGCTATTGGTCATGGCTAGTAGTTATAATGGTTCAAGGGTCATCAGTATTAATTTTGGACATCTAGTGGTTATAATGGTTCAAGGACCATGGTTATGGGTTATGGACCCCTATTACTTGTAAATTGGATATCTATACGCTATTGGCCATGGCTAGTAGTTATAATAGTTGAAGGGCCATCAGTATCAGTTATGGACATCTAATGGTTATAATGGTTCAAGGACCATGGTTATGGGTTATGGGCACCTATTACTTGTAAAATGAATTTCTATAGGCTATTGGTCATGGCTAGTGGTTATAATGGTTCAAGGGCCATCAGTATCAGTTATGGACATCTAGTGGTTATAATGGTTCAAGGACCTTGGTTATGGGTTATGGACACCTATTACTTGTAAAATAGATATCTATATAGGTCATGGGTAGTAGTTATAATGGTTCAAGGGCCATCGGTATCAGTTACAGACATCTAGTGGTTATAATTGTTCAAGGGCCATGGTTATGGGTTATATACACCTATTACTTGTAAAATAGATATCTATAGGCTATTGGTAATGGCTAGTAGTTATAATGGTTCAAGGGCCATCAGTATCAGTTATGGACATCTAGTGGTTATAATGTTCAAGGACCATGGTTATGGGTTATGGACACCTATTACTTGTAAAATGGATATCTGTAGGCTATTGGTCATGGCTAGTAGTTATAATGGTTCAAGGGCCATCAGTATCAGTTATGGACATCTAGTGGTTATAATGTTCAAGGACCATGGTTATGGGTTATGGACACCTATTACTTGTAAAATGGATATCTATAGGCTATTGGTCATGGCTAGTAGTTATAATGGTTCAAGGGCCATCGATATGAGTAATGGACATGCATGTAGTGGTTATAATGATTCAATGGCCTTGGTTATAGCTAGTTGTTATAATGGTTCAAGGGCCATCAGTATCAGTTATGGACATCTAGTGGTTATAATGGTTCAAGAACCATGGTTATGGATTATGGACACCTATTACTTGTAAATTGGATATCTAGAGGCTATTGGTCATGGCTAGTAGTTATAATGGTTGAAGGGCCATCAGTATCAGTTATGGACATCTAGTGGTTATAATGGTTCAAGTACCATGGTTATGGGTTATGGATACCTAATACTTGTAAAATGGATATCTGTAGGCTATTGGACATGGCTAGTAGTTATAATGGTTCATGGGCCATCAGTATCAGTTATAGACGTCTGGTGGTTATAATGATTCAAGGACCATGGTTATGGGTTATGGACACCTATTCAAGGGCCATCAGTATCAGTTATGGACATCTAGTGGTTATAATGGTTCAGGGACGATTGTTATGGGTAATGGACACCTATTACTTTTAAAATGGATATCTATAGGCTATTGGTCATGGCTAGTAGTTATAATGGTTCAAGGGCCATCGATATGAGTTATGGACATGTAGTGGTTATAATGGTTCAATGGCCTTGGTTATGTGTTATGGACACCTATTACTTGTAAAATGTATATTTATAGGCTATTGGTCGTGGCTAGTAGTTATAATGGTTCAAGGGCCATCAGTATCAGTTATGGACATCTAGTGGTTATAATGGTTCAAGGACCATGATTATGGGTTATGGACACATATTACTTGTAAAATGGATATCTGTAGGCTATTGGACATGGCTAGTTGTTATAATGGTTCAAGGGCCATCAGTATCAGTTATAGACATCTAGTGGTTATAATGGTTCAACAACCATGGTTATGGGTTATGGACACCTATTACTTGTAAAATGGATATCTGTAGGCTATTGGACATGGCTAGTAGTTATGATGGTTCAAGGGCCATCAATATCAGTTATGGACATCTAGTGGTTATAATGGTTCAGGGACCATTGTTATGGGTAATGGACACCTATTACTTTTAAAATGGATATCTATAGGCTATTGCTCATAGCTAGTAGTTATAATGGTTCAAGGGCCATCGATATGAGTAATGGACATGTAGTGGTTATAATGGCTTAATGGCCTTGGTTATGGGTTATGGACACCTATTACTTGTAAAATGCATATCTATAGGCTATTGGTCATGGCTTGTAGTTATAATGGTTCAAGGGCCATTGATATGAGTTATGGACATGTAGTGGTTATAATGGTTCAAGGGCCATGGGTATGGGTTAGGGACACCTATTACTTTTAAAATGGATATCTATAGGCTATGTGTCATGGCTAGTAGTAATAATGGTTCAAAGGCCATCAGTATGAGTTATGGACATCTAGTGGCTATAATGGTTCAAGGGCCATGGTTATAGGTTACGGACACCTATTACTTGTAAAATGGATATCTATAGGCTATTGGTCATGGCTAGTAGTTATAATGGTTCAAGGGTCATCAGTATTAATTTTGGACATCTAGTGGTTATAATGGTTCAAGGACCATGGTTATGGGTTATGGACCCCTATTACTTGTAAATTGGATATCTATACGCTATTGGCCATGGCTAGTAGTTATAATAGTTGAAGGGCCATCAGTATCAGTTATGGACATCTAATGGTTATAATGGTTCAAGGACCATGGTTATGGGTTATGGGCACCTATTACTTGTAAAATGAATTTCTATAGGCTATTGGTCATGGCTAGTGGTTATAATGGTTCAAGGGCCATCAGTATCAGTTATGGACATCTAGTGGTTATAATGGTTCAAGGACCTTGGTTATGGGTTATGGACACCTATTACTTGTAAAATAGATATCTATATAGGTCATGGGTAGTAGTTATAATGGTTCAAGGGCCATCGGTATCAGTTACAGACATCTAGTGGTTATAATTGTTCAAGGGCCATGGTTATGGGTTATATACACCTATTACTTGTAAAATAGATATCTTTAGGCTAATTGTCATGGCTAGTAGTTATAATGGTTCAAGGGCCATCAGTATCAGTTATGGACATCTAGTGGTTATAATGTTCAAGGACCATGGTTATGGGTTATGGACACCTATTACTTGTAAAATGGATATCTATAGGCTATTGGTCATGGCTAGTAGTTATAATGGTTCAAGGGCCATCGATATGAGTAATGGACATGCATGTAGTGGTTATAATGATTCAATGGCCTTGGTTATAGCTAGTTGTTATAATGGTTCAAGGGCCATCAGTATCAGTTATGGACATCTAGTGGTTATAATGGTTCAAGAACCATGGTTATGGATTATGGACACCTATTACTTGTAAATTGGATATCTAGAGGCTATTGGTCATGGCTAGTAGTTATAATGGTTGAAGGGCCATCAGTATCAGTTATGGACATCTAGTGGTTATAATGGTTCAAGTACCATGGTTATGGGTTATGGATACCTAATACTTGTAAAATGGATATCTGTAGGCTATTGGACATGGCTAGTAGTTATAATGGTTCATGGGCCATCAGTATCAGTTATAGACGTCTGGTGGTTATAATGATTCAAGGACCATGGTTATGGGTTATGGGCACCTATTCAAGGGCCATCAGTATCAGTTATGGACATCTAGTGGTTATAATGGTTCAGGGACGATTGTTATGGGTAATGGACACCTATTACTTTTAAAATGGATATCTATAGGCTATTGGTCATGGCTAGTAGTTATAATGGTTCAAGGGCCATCGATATGAGTTATGGACATGTAGTGGTTATAATGGTTCAATGGCCTTGGTTATGTGTTATGGACACCTATTACTTGTAAAATGTATATTTATAGGCTATTGGTCGTGGCTAGTAGTTATAATGGTTCAAGGGCCATCAGTATCAGTTATGGACATCTAGTGGTTATAATGGTTCAAGGACCATGGTTATGGGTTATGGACACATATTACTTGTAAAATGGATATCTGTAGGCTATTGGACATGGCTAGTTGTTATAATGGTTCAAGGGCCATCAGTATTAGTTATAGACATCTAGTGGTTATAATGGTTCAACAACCATGGTTATGGGTTATGGACACCTATTACTTGTAAAATGGATATCTGTAGGCTATTGGACATGGCTAGTAGTTATGATGGTTCAAGGGCCATCAATATCAGTTATGGACATCTAGTGGTTATAATGGTTCAGGGACCATTGTTATGGGTAATGGACACCTATTACTTTTAAAATGGATATCTATAGGCTATTGCTCATAGCTAGTAGTTATAATGGTTCAAGGGCCATCGATATGAGTAATGGACATGTAGTGGTTATAATGGCTTAATGGCCTTGGTTATGGGTTATGGACACCTATTACTTGTAAAATGCATATCTATAGGCTATTGGTCATGGCTTGTAGTTATAATGGTTCAAGGGCCATTGATATGAGTTATGGACATGTAGTGGTTATAATGGTTCAAGGGCCATGGGTATGGGTTAGGGACACCTATTACTTTTAAAATGGATATCTATAGGCTATGTGTCATGGCTAGTAGTAATAATGGTTCAAAGGCCATCAGTATGAGTTATGGACATCTAGTGGCTATAATGGTTCAAGGGCCATGGTTATAGGTTACGGACACCTATTACTTGTAAAATGGATATCTATAGGCTATTGGTCATGGCTAGTAGTTATAATGGTTCAAGGGTCATCAGTATTAATTTTGGACATCTAGTGGTTATAATGGTTCAAGGACCATGGTTATGGGTTATGGACCCCTATTACTTGTAAATTGGATATCTATACGCTATTGGCCATGGCTAGTAGTTATAATAGTTGAAGGGCCATCAGTATCAGTTATGGACATCTAATGGTTATAATGGTTCAAGGACCATGGTTATGGGTTATGGGCACCTATTACTTGTAAAATGAATTTCTATAGGCTATTGGTCATGGCTAGTGGTTATAATGGTTCAAGGGCCATCAGTATCAGTTATGGACATCTAGTGGTTATAATGGTTCAAGGACCTTGGTTATGGGTTATGGACACCTATTACTTGTAAAATAGATATCTATATAGGTCATGGGTAGTAGTTATAATGGTTCAAGGGCCATCGGTATCAGTTACAGACAACTAGTGGTTATAATTGTTCAAGGGCCATGGTTATGGGTTATATACACCTATTACTTGTAAAATAGATATCTATAGGCTATTGGTAATGGCTAGTAGTTATAATGGTTCAAGGGCCATCAGTATCAGTTATGGACATCTAGTGGTTATAATGTTCAAGGACCATGGTTATGGGTTATGGACACCTATTACTTGTAAAATGGATATCTGTAGGCTATTGGTCATGGCTAGTAGTTATAATGGTTCAAGGGCCATCGATATGAGTTATGGACATGCATGTAGTGGTTATAATGGTTCAATGGCCTTGGTTATAGCTAGTTGTTATAATGGTTCAAGGGCCATCAGTATCAGTTATGGACATCTAGTGGTTATAATGGTTCAAGAACCATGGTTATGGATTATGGACACCTATTACTTGTAAATTGGATATCTAGAGGCTATTGGTCATGGCTAGTAGTTATAATGGTTGAAGGGCCATCAGTATCAGTTATGGACATCTAGTGGTTATAATGGTTCAAGTACCATGGTTATGGGTTATGGATACCTAATACTTGTAAAATGGATATCTGTAGGCTATTGGACATGGCTAGTAGTTATAATGGTTCAAGGGCCATCAGTATCAGTTATGGACATCTAGTGGTTATAATGGTTCAAGAACCATGGTTATGGGTTATGGACACCTATTACTTGTAAAATGGATATCTGTAGGCTATTGGTCATGGCTAGTAGTTATAATGGTTCAAGGGCCATCGATATGAGTTATGGACATGCATGTAGTGGTTATAATGGTTCAATGGCCTTGGTTATAGCTAGTTGTTATAATGGTTCAAGGGCCATCAGTATCAGTTATGGACATCTAGTGGTTATAATGGTTCAAGAACCATGGTTATGGATTATGGACACCTATTACTTGTAAATTGGATATCTAGAGGCTATTGGTCATGGCTAGTAGTTATAATGGTTGAAGGGCCATCAGTATCAGTTATGGACATCTAGTGGTTATAATGGTTCAAGTACCATGGTTATGGGTTATGGATACCTAATACTTGTAAAATGGATATCTGTAGGCTATTGGACATGGCTAGTAGTTATAATGGTTCAAGGGCCATCAGTATCAGTTATGGACATCTAGTGGTTATAATGGTTCAAGAACCCTGGTTATGGGTTATGGACACCTATTACTTGTATAATTGATATCTGTAGGCTATTGGACATGGCTAGTAGTTATAATGGTTCAAGGGCCATCGATATGAGTAATGGACATGTAGTGGTTATAATGGTTCAATGGCCTTGGTTATGGGTTATGGACACCTATTACATGTAAAATGCATATCCATAGGCTATTGGTCATGGCTCGTAGTTATAATGGTTCAAGGGCCATTGATATGAGTTATGGACATGTAGTGGTTATTATGGTTCAAGGGCCATGGGTATGGGTTAGGGACACCTATTACTTTTAAAATGGATATCTATAAGCTATTGGTCATGGCTAGTAGTAATAATGGTTCAAGGGCCATCAGTATGAGTTATGGACATCTAGTGGCTATAATGGTTCAAGGGCCATGGTTATGGGTTACGGACACCTATTACTTGTAAAATGAATATCTATAGGCTATTGGTCATGGCTAGTAGTTATAATGGTTCAAGGGTCATCAGTATTAATTTTGGACATCTAGTGGTTATAATGGTTCAAGGACCATGGTTATGGGTTATGGACCCCTATTACTTGTAAATTGGATATCTATACGCTATTGTCCATGGCTAGTAGTTATAATAGTTGAAGGGCCATCAGTATCAGTTATGGACATCTAATGGTTATAATGGTTCAAGGACCATGGTTATGGGTTATGGGCACCTATTACTTGTAAAATGAATTTCTATAGGCTATTGGTCATGGCTAGTGGTTATAATGGTTCAAGGGCCATCAGTATCAGTTATGGACATCTAGTGGTTATAATGGTTCAAGGACCTTGGTTATGGGTTATGGACACCTATTACTTGTAAAATAGATATCTATATAGGTCATGGGTAGTAGTTATAATGGTTCAAGGGCCATCGGTATCAGTTACAGACATCTAGTGGTTATAATTGTTCAAGGGCCATGGTTATGGGTTATATACACCTATTACTTGTAAAATAGATATCTATAGGCTATTGGTCATGGATAGTAGTTATAATGGTTCAAGGGCCATCAGTATCAGTTATGGACATCTAGTGGTTATAATGTTCAAGGACCATGGTTATGGGTTATGGACACCTATTACTTGTAAAATGGATATCTATAGGCTATTGGTCATGGCTAGTAGTTATAATGGTTCAAGGGCCATCGATATGAGTCATGGACATGCATGTAGTGGTTATAATGGTTCAATGGCCTTGGTTATAGCTAGTTGTTATAATGGTTCAAGGGCCATCAGTATCACTTATGGACATCTAGTGGTTATAATGGTTCAAGAACCATGGTTATGGATTATGGACACCTATTACTTGTAAATTGGATATCTAGAGGCTATTGGTCATGGCTAGTAGTTATAATGGTTGAAGGGCCATCAGTATCAGTTATGGACATCTAGTGGTTATAATGGTTCAAGTACCATGGTTATGGGTTATGGATACCTAATACTTGTAAAATGGATATCTGTAGGCTATTGCACATGGCTAGTAGTTATAATGGTTCATGGGCCATCAGTATCAGTTATGGACGTCTGGTGGTTATAATGATTCAAGGACCATGGTTATGGGTTATGGACACCTGTTCAAGGGCCATCAGTATCAGTTATGGACATCTAGTGGTTATAATGGTTCAGGGACGATTGTTATGGGTAATGGACACCTATTACTTTTAAAATGGATATCTATAGGCTATTGGTCATGGCTAGTAGTTATAATGGTTCAAGGGCCATCGATATGAGTTATGGACATGTAGTGGTTGTAATGGTTCAATGGCCTTGGTTATGTGTTATGGACACCTATTACTTGTAAAATGTATATTTATAGGCTATTGGTCGTGGCTAGTAGTTATAATGGTTCAAGGGCCATCAGTCTCAGTTATGGACATCTAGTGGTTATAATGGTTCAAGGACCATGGTTATGGGTTATGGACACCTATTACTTGTAAAATGGATATCTGTAGGCTATTGGACATGGCTAGTTGTTATAATGGTTCAAGGGCCATCAGTATCAGTTATGGACATCTAGTGGTTATAATGGTTCAAGGGCCATGGGTATGGGTTAGGGACACCTATTACTTTTAAAATGGATATCTATATACTATTGGTCATGGCTAGTAGTAATAATGGTTCAAGGGCCATGGTTATGGGGTACGGACACCTATTACTTGTAAAATGGATATCTATAGGCTATTGGTCATGGCTAGTAGTTATAATGGTTCAAGGGCCATCAATATCAATTATGGACATCTCGTGGTTATTATGGTTCAAGGACCATGGTTATGGGTTATGGACACCTATTACTTGTAAATTGGATATCTATACGCTATTGGCCATGGCTAGTAGTTATAATAGTTGAAGGGCCGTCAGTATCAGTTATGGACATCTAGTGGTTATAATGGTTCAAGGACCATGGTTATGGGTTATGGACACCTATTACTTGTAAAATGAATTTCTATAGGCTATTGGTCATGGCTAGTAGTTATAATGGTTCAAGTGCCATCAGTATCAGTTATGGACATCTAGTGGTTATAACGGTTCAAGGACCTTGGTTATGGGTTATGGACACCTATTACTTGTAAAAAAGATATCTATATAGGTCATGGGTAGTAGTTATAATGGTTCAAGGGCCATCGGTATCAGTTACAGACATCTAGTGGTTATAATTGTTCAAGGGCCATGGTTATGGGTTATATACACCTATTACTTGTAAAATAGATATTTATAGGCTATTGGTCATGGCTAGTAGTTATAATGGTTCAAGGGCCATCAGTATCAGTTATGGACATCTAGTGGTTATAATGTTCAAGGACCATGGTTATGGGTTATGGACACCTATCACTTGTAAAATGGATATCTATAGGCTATTGGTCATGGCCAGTAGTTATAATGGTTCAAGGGCCATCGATATGAGTCATGGACATGCATGTAGTGGTTATAATGGTTCAATGGCCTTGGTTATGGGTTATGCACACCTATTACTTGCAAAATGGATATCTATAAGCTATAGGTCATGGCTAGATGTTATAATGGTTCAAGGGCCATCAGTATCAGTTACGGACATCTAGTGGTTATAATGGTTCAAGAACCATGGTTATGAATTATGGACACCAATTACTTGTAAATTGGATATCTAGAGGCTATTGGTCATGGCTAGTAGTTATAATGGTTCATGGGCCATCAGTATAAGTTATGGACGTCTGGTGGTTATAATGATTCAAGGACCATGGTTATGGGTTATGGACACCTATTACTTGTAAAATGGATATCTATAGGCTACTGGTCATGGCTAGTAGTTATAATGGTTCAAGGGCCATCAGTATCAGTTATGGACATCTAGTGGTTATAATGGTTCAGGGACGATTGTTATGGGTAATGGACACAAATTACTTTTAAAATGGATATCTGTAGGCTATTGGTCATGGCTAGTAGTTATAATGATTCAAGGGCCATCGATATGAGTTATGGACATGTAGTGGTTATAATGGTTCAATGGCCTTGGTTATGTGTTATGGACACCTATTACTTGTAAAATGTATATTTATCGGCTATTGGTCGTGGCTAGTAGCTATAATGGTTTAAGGGCCATCAGTATCAGTTATGGACATCTAGTGGTTATAATGGTTCAAGGACCATGGTTATGGTTATGGACACCTATTACTTGTAAAATGGATATCTGTAGGCTATTGGACATGGCTAGTAGTTATAATGGTTCAAGGGCCATCAGTATCAGTTATGGACATCTAGTGGTTATAATGGTTCAAGAACCATGGTTATGGGTTATGGACACCTATTACTTGTAAAATTGATATCTGTAGGCTATTGGACATGGCTAGTAGTTATAATGGTTCAAGGGCCATCGATATGAGTAATGGACATGTAGTGGTTATAATGGTTCAATGGCCTTGGTTATGGGTTATGGACACCTATTACTTGTAAAATGCATATCTATAGGCTATTGGTCATGGCTCGTAGTTATAATGGTTCAAGGGCCATTGATATGAGTTATGGACATGTAGTGGTTATTATGGTTCAAGGGCCATGGGTATGGGTTAGGGACACCTATTACTTTTAAAATGGATATCTATAGGCTATTGGTCATGGCTAGTAGTTATAATGGTTCAAGGGCCATCAGTATGAGTTATGGACATCTAGTGGCTATAATGGTTCAAGGGCCATGGTTATGGGTTACGGACACCTATTACTTGTAAAATGAATATCTATAGGCTATTGGTCACGGCTAGTAGTTATAATGGTTCAAGGGTCATCAGTATTAATTTTGGACATCTAGTGGTTATAATGTTTCAAGGACCATGGTTATGGGTTATGGACCCCTATTACTTGTAAATTGGATATCTATACGCTATTGGCCATGGCTAGTAGTTATAATAGTTGAAGGGCCATCAGTATCAGTTATGGACATCTAATGGTTATAATGGTTCAAGGACCATGGTTATGGGTTATGGGCACCTATTACTTGTAAAATGAATTTCTATAGGCTATTGGTCATGGCTAGTGGTTATAATGGTTCAAGGGCCATCAGTATCAGTTATGGATATCTAGTGGTTATAATGGTTCAAGGACCTTGGTTATGGGTTATGGACACCTATTACTTGTAAAATAGATATCTATATAGGTCATGGGTAGTAGTTATAATGGTTCAAGGGCCATCGGTATCAGTTACAGACATTTAGTGGTTATAATTGTTCAAGGGCCATGGTTATGGGTTATATACACCTATTACTTGTAAAATAGATATCTATAGGCTAATTGTCATGGCTAGTAGTTATAATGGTTCAAGGGCCATCAGTATCAGTTATGGACATCTAGTGGTTATAATGTTCAAGGACCATGGTTATGGGTTATGGACACCTATTACTTGTAAAATGGATATCTATAGGCTATTGGTCATGGCTAGTAGTTATAATGGTTCAAGGGCCATCGATATGAGTCATGGACATGCATGTAGTGGTTATAATGATTCAATGGCCTTGGTTATAGCTAGTTGTTATAATGGTTCAAGGGCCATCAGTATCAGTTATGGACATCTAGTGGTTATAATGGTTCAAGAACCATGGTTATGGATTATGGACACCTATTACTTGTAAATTGGATATCTAGAGGCTATTGGTCTTGGCTAGTAGTTATAATGGTTGAAGGGCCATCAGTATCAGTTATGGACATCTAGTGGTTATAATGGTTCAAGTACCATGGTTATGGGTTATGGATACCTAATACTTGTAAAATGGATATCTGTAGGCTATTGGACATGGCTAGTAGTTATAATGGTTCATGGGCCATCAGTATCAGTTATGGACGTCTGGTGGTTATAATGATTCAAGGACCATTGTTATGGGTTATGGACACCTATTCAAGGGCCATCAGTATCAGTTATGGACATCTAGTGGTTATAATGGTTCAGGGACGATTGTTATGGGTAATGGACACCTATTACTTTTAAAATGGATATCTATAGGCTATTGGTCATGGCTAGTAGTTATAATGGTTCAAGGGCCATCGATATGAGTTATGGACATGTAGTGGTTATAATGGTTCAATGGCCTTGGTTATGTGTTATGGACACCTATTACTTGTAAAATGTATATTTATAGGCTATTGGTCGTGGCTAGTAGTTATAATGGTTCAAGGGCCATCAGTATCAGTTATGGACATCTAGTGGTTATAATGGTTCAAGGACCATGGTTATGGGTTATGGACACATATTACTTGTAAAATGGATATCTGTAGGCTATTGGACATGGCTAGTTGTTATAATGGTTCAAGGGCCATCAGTATCAGTTATGGACATCTAGTGGTTATAATGGTTCAAGGGCCATGGGTATGGGTTAGGGACACCTATTACTTTTAAAATGGATATCTATATACTATTGGTCATGGCTAGTAGTAATAATGGTTCAAGGGCCATGGTTATGGGGTACGGACACCTATTACTTGTAAAATGGATATCTATAGGCTATTGGTCATGGCTAGTAGTTATAATGGTTCAAGGGCCATCAATATCAATTATGGACATCTCGTGGTTATTATGGTTCAAGGACCATGGTTATGGGTTATGGACACCTATTACTTGTAAATTGGATATCTATACGCTATTGGCCATGGCTAGTAGTTATAATAGTTGAAGGGCCGTCAGTATCAGTTATGGACATCTAGTGGTTATAATGGTTCAAGGACCATGGTTATGGGTTATGGACACCTATTACTTGTAAAGTGAATTTCTATAGGCTATTGGTCATGGCTAGTAGTTATAATGGTTCAAGTGCCATCAGTATCAGTTATGGACATCTAGTGGTTATAACGGTTCAAGGACCTTGGTTATGGGTTATGGACACCTATTACTTGTAAAAAAGATATCTATATAGGTCATGGGTAGTAGTTATAATGGTTCAAGGGCCATCGGTATCAGTTACAGACATCTAGTGGTTATAATTGTTCAAGGGCCATGGTTATGGGTTATATACACCTATTACTTGTAAAATAGATATTTATAGGCTATTGGTCATGGCTAGTAGTTATAATGGTTCAAGGGCCATCAGTATCAGTTATGGACATCTAGTGGTTATAATGTTCAAGGACCATGGTTATGGGTTATGGACACCTATTACTTGTAAAATGGATATCTATAGGCTATTGGTCATGGCTAGTAGTTATAATGGTTCAAGGGCCATCGATATGAGTCATGGACATGCATGTAGTGGTTATAATGATTCAATGGCCTTGGTTATAGCTAGTTGTTATAATGGTTCAAGGGCCATCAGTATCAGTTATGGACATCTAGTGGTTATAATGGTTCAAGAACCATGGTTATGGATTATGGACACCTATTACTTGTAAATTGGATATCTAGAGGCTATTGGTCTTGGCTAGTAGTTATAATGGTTGAAGGGCCATCAGTATCAGTTATGGACATCTAGTGGTTATAATGGTTCAAGTACCATGGTTATGGGTTATGGATACCTAATACTTGTAAAATGGATATCTGTAGGCTATTGGACATGGCTAGTAGTTATAATGGTTCATGGGCCATCAGTATCAGTTATGGACGTCTGGTGGTTATAATGATTCAAGGACCATTGTTATGGGTTATGGACACCTATTCAAGGGCCATCAGTATCAGTTATGGACATCTAGTGGTTATAATGGTTCAGGGACGATTGTTATGGGTAATGGACACCTATTACTTTTAAAATGGATATCTATAGGCTATTGGTCATGGCTAGTAGTTATAATGGTTCAAGGGCCATCGATATGAGTTATGGACATGTAGTGGTTATAATGGTTCAATGGCCTTGGTTATGTGTTATGGACACCTATTACTTGTAAAATGTATATTTATAGGCTATTGGTCGTGGCTAGTAGTTATAATGGTTCAAGGGCCATCAGTATCAGTTATGGACATCTAGTGGTTATAATGGTTCAAGGACCATGGTTATGGGTTATGGACACATATTACTTGTAAAATGGATATCTGTAGGCTATTGGACATGGCTAGTTGTTATAATGGTTCAAGGGCCATCAGTATCAGTTATGGACATCTAGTGGTTATAATGGTTCAAGGGCCATGGGTATGGGTTAGGGACACCTATTACTTTTAAAATGGATATCTATATACTATTGGTCATGGCTAGTAGTAATAATGGTTCAAGGGCCATGGTTATGGGGTACGGACACCTATTACTTGTAAAATGGATATCTATAGGCTATTGGTCATGGCTAGTAGTTATAATGGTTCAAGGGCCATCAATATCAATTATGGACATCTCGTGGTTATTATGGTTCAAGGACCATGGTTATGGGTTATGGACACCTATTACTTGTAAATTGGATATCTATACGCTATTGGCCATGGCTAGTAGTTATAATAGTTGAAGGGCCGTCAGTATCAGTTATGGACATCTAGTGGTTATAATGGTTCAAGGACCATGGTTATGGGTTATGGACACCTATTACTTGTAAAGTGAATTTCTATAGGCTATTGGTCATGGCTAGTAGTTATAATGGTTCAAGTGCCATCAGTATCAGTTATGGACATCTAGTGGTTATAACGGTTCAAGGACCTTGGTTATGGGTTATGGACACCTATTACTTGTAAAAAAGATATCTATATAGGTCATGGGTAGTAGTTATAATGGTTCAAGGGCCATCGGTATCAGTTACAGACATCTAGTGGTTATAATTGTTCAAGGGCCATGGTTATGGGTTATATACACCTATTACTTGTAAAATAGATATTTATAGGCTATTGGTCATGGCTAGTAGTTATAATGGTTCAAGGGCCATCAGTATCAGTTATGGACATCTAGTGGTTATAATGTTCAAGGACCATGGTTATGGGTTATGGACACCTATCACTTGTAAAATGGATATCTATAGGCTATTGGTCATGGCCAGTAGTTATAATGGTTCAAGGGCCATCGATATGAGTCATGGACATGCATGTAGTGGTTATAATGGTTCAATGGCCTTGGTTATGGGTTATGCACACCTATTACTTGCAAAATGGATATCTATAAGCTATAGGTCATGGCTAGATGTTATAATGGTTCAAGGGCCATCAGTATCAGTTACGGACATCTAGTGGTTATAATGGTTCAAGAACCATGGTTATGAATTATGGACACCAATTACTTGTAAATTGGATATCTAGAGGCTATTGGTCATGGCTAGTAGTTATAATGGTTCATGGGCCATCAGTATAAGTTATGGACGTCTGGTGGTTATAATGATTCAAGGACCATGGTTATGGGTTATGGACACCTATTACTTGTAAAATGGATATCTATAGGCTACTGGTCATGGCTAGTAGTTATAATGGTTCAAGGGCCATCAGTATCAGTTATGGACATCTAGTGGTTATAATGGTTCAGGGACGATTGTTATGGGTAATGGACACAAATTACTTTTAAAATGGATATCTGTAGGCTATTGGTCATGGCTAGTAGTTATAATGATTCAAGGGCCATCGATATGAGTTATGGACATGTAGTGGTTATAATGGTTCAATGGCCTTGGTTATGTGTTATGGACACCTATTACTTGTAAAATGTATATTTATCGGCTATTGGTCGTGGCTAGTAGCTATAATGGTTTAAGGGCCATCAGTATCAGTTATGGACATCTAGTGGTTATAATGGTTCAAGGACCATGGTTATGGTTATGGACACCTATTACTTGTAAAATGGATATCTGTAGGCTATTGGACATGGCTAGTAGTTATAATGGTTCAAGGGCCATCAGTATCAGTTATGGACATCTAGTGGTTATAATGGTTCAAGAACCATGGTTATGGGTTATGGACACCTATTACTTGTAAAATTGATATCTGTAGGCTATTGGACATGGCTAGTAGTTATAATGGTTCAAGGGCCATCGATATGAGTAATGGACATGTAGTGGTTATAATGGTTCAATGGCCTTGGTTATGGGTTATGGACACCTATTACTTGTAAAATGCATATCTATAGGCTATTGGTCATGGCTCGTAGTTATAATGGTTCAAGGGCCATTGATATGAGTTATGGACATGTAGTGGTTATTATGGTTCAAGGGCCATGGGTATGGGTTAGGGACACCTATTACTTTTAAAATGGATATCTATAGGCTATTGGTCATGGCTAGTAGTTATAATGGTTCAAGGGCCATCAGTATGAGTTATGGACATCTAGTGGCTATAATGGTTCAAGGGCCATGGTTATGGGTTACGGACACCTATTACTTGTAAAATGAATATCTATAGGCTATTGGTCACGGCTAGTAGTTATAATGGTTCAAGGGTCATCAGTATTAATTTTGGACATCTAGTGGTTATAATGTTTCAAGGACCATGGTTATGGGTTATGGACCCCTATTACTTGTAAATTGGATATCTATACGCTATTGGCCATGGCTAGTAGTTATAATAGTTGAAGGGCCATCAGTATCAGTTATGGACATCTAATGGTTATAATGGTTCAAGGACCATGGTTATGGGTTATGGGCACCTATTACTTGTAAAATGAATTTCTATAGGCTATTGGTCATGGCTAGTGGTTATAATGGTTCAAGGGCCATCAGTATCAGTTATGGATATCTAGTGGTTATAATGGTTCAAGGACCTTGGTTATGGGTTATGGACACCTATTACTTGTAAAATAGATATCTATATAGGTCATGGGTAGTAGTTATAATGGTTCAAGGGCCATCGGTATCAGTTACAGACATTTAGTGGTTATAATTGTTCAAGGGCCATGGTTATGGGTTATATACACCTATTACTTGTAAAATAGATATCTATAGGCTAATTGTCATGGCTAGTAGTTATAATGGTTCAAGGGCCATCAGTATCAGTTATGGACATCTAGTGGTTATAATGTTCAAGGACCATGGTTATGGGTTATGGACACCTATTACTTGTAAAATGGATATCTATAGGCTATTGGTCATGGCTAGTAGTTATAATGGTTCAAGGGCCATCGATATGAGTCATGGACATGCATGTAGTGGTTATAATGATTCAATGGCCTTGGTTATAGCTAGTTGTTATAATGGTTCAAGGGCCATCAGTATCAGTTATGGACATCTAGTGGTTATAATGGTTCAAGAACCATGGTTATGGATTATGGACACCTATTACTTGTAAATTGGATATCTAGAGGCTATTGGTCTTGGCTAGTAGTTATAATGGTTGAAGGGCCATCAGTATCAGTTATGGACATCTAGTGGTTATAATGGTTCAAGTACCATGGTTATGGGTTATGGATACCTAATACTTGTAAAATGGATATCTGTAGGCTATTGGACATGGCTAGTAGTTATAATGGTTCATGGGCCATCAGTATCAGTTATGGACGTCTGGTGGTTATAATGATTCAAGGACCATTGTTATGGGTTATGGACACCTATTCAAGGGCCATCAGTATCAGTTATGGACATCTAGTGGTTATAATGGTTCAGGGACGATTGTTATGGGTAATGGACACCTATTACTTTTAAAATGGATATCTATAGGCTATTGGTCATGGCTAGTAGTTATAATGGTTCAAGGGCCATCGATATGAGTTATGGACATGTAGTGGTTATAATGGTTCAATGGCCTTGGTTATGTGTTATGGACACCTATTACTTGTAAAATGTATATTTATAGGCTATTGGTCGTGGCTAGTAGTTATAATGGTTCAAGGGCCATCAGTATCAGTTATGGACATCTAGTGGTTATAATGGTTCAAGGACCATGGTTATGGGTTATGGACACATATTACTTGTAAAATGGATATCTGTAGGCTATTGGACATGGCTAGTTGTTATAATGGTTAAAGGGCCATCAGTATCAGTTATGGACATCTAGTGGTTATAATGGTTCAACAACCATGGTTATGGGTTATGGACACCTATTACTTGTAAAATGGATATATGTAGGCTATTGGACATGGCTAGTAGTTATGATGGTTCAAGGGCCATCAATATCAGTTATGGACATCTAGTGGTTATAATGGTTCAGGGACCATTGTTATGGGTAATGGACACCTATTACTTTTAAAATGGATATCTATAGGCTATTGCTCATAGCTAGTAGTTATAATGGTTCAAGGGCCATCGATATGAGTAATGGACATGTAGTGGTTATAATGGCTTAATGGCCTTGGTTATGGGTTATGGACACCTATTACTTGTAAAATGCATATCTATAGGCTATTGGTCATGGCTTGTAGTTATAATGGTTCAAGGGCCATTGATATGAGTTATGGACATGTAGTGGTTATAATGGTTCAAGGGCCATGGGTATGGGTTAGGGACACCTATTACTTTGAAAATGGATATCTATAAGCTATGTGTCATGGCTAGTAGTAATAATGGTTCAAGGGCCATCAGTATGAGTTATGGACATCTAGTGGCTATAATGGTTCAAGGGCCATGGTTATAGGTTACGGACACCTATTACTTGTAAAATGGATATCTATAGGCTATTGGTCATGGATAGTAGTTATAATGGTTCAAGGGTCATCAGTATTAATTTTGGACATCTAGTGGTTATAATGTTTCAAGGACCATGGTTATGGGTTATGGACCCCTATTACTTGTAAATTGGA
Source organism: Calendula officinalis (assembly GCA_963853835.1). Taxonomy (NCBI): domain Eukaryota; kingdom Viridiplantae; phylum Streptophyta; class Magnoliopsida; order Asterales; family Asteraceae; genus Calendula; species Calendula officinalis. Next base: position 186,514 of record CAWKYE010000035.1, on the reverse strand, counting down.
TATCTATACGCTATTGGCCATGGCTAGTAGTTATAATAGTTGAAGGGCCATCAGTATCAGTTATGGACATCTAATGGTTATAATGGTTCAAGGACCATGGTTATGGGTTATGGGCACCAATTACTTGTAAAATGAATTTCTATAGGCTATTGGTCATGGCTAGTGGTTATAATGGTTCAAGGGCCATCAGTATCAGTTATGGACATCTAGTGGTTATAATCGTTCAAGGACCTTGGTTATGGGTTATGGACACCTATTACTTGTAAAATAGATATCTATATAGGTCATGGGTAGTAGTTATAATGGTTCAAGGGCCATCGGTATCAGTTACAGACATCTAGTGGTTATAATTGTTCAAGGGCCATGGTTATGGGTTATATACACCTATTACTTGTAAAATAGATATCTATAGGCTATTGGTAATGGCTAGTAGTTATAATGGTTCAAGGGCCATCAGTATCAGTTATGGACATCTAGTGGTTATAATGTTCAAGGACCATGGTTATGGGTTATGGACACCTATTACTTGTAAAATGGATATCTATAGGCTATTGGTCATGGCTAGTAGTTATAATGGTTCAAGGGCCATCGATATGAGTTATGGACATGCATGTAGTGGTTATAATGGTTCAATGGCCTTGGTTATAGCTAGTTGTTATAATGGTTCAAGGGCCATCAGTATCAGTTATGGACATCTAGTGGTTATAATGGTTCAAGAACCGTGGTTATGGATTATGGACACCTATTACTTGTAAATTGGATATCTAGAGGCTATTGGTCATGGCTAGTAGTTATAATGGTTGAAGGGCCATCAGTATCAGTTATGGACATCTAGTGGTTATAATGGTTCAAGTACCATGGTTATGGGTTATGGATACCTAATACTTGTAAAATGGATATTTGTAGGCTATTGGACATGGCTAGTTGTTATAATGGTTCATGGGCCATCAGTATCAGTTATGGACGTCTGGTTGTTATAATGATTCAAGGACCATGGTTATGGGTTATGGACACCTATTCAAGGGCCATCAGTATCAGTTATGGACATCTAGTGGTTATAATGGTTCAGGGACGATTGTTATGGGTAATGGACACCTATTACTTTTAAAATGGATATCTATAGGCTATTGGTCATGGCTAGTAGTTATAATGGTTCAAGGGCCATCGATATGAGTTATGGACATGTAGTGGTTATAATGGTTCAATGGCCTTGGTTATGTGTTATGGACACCTATTACTTGTAAAATGTATATTTATAGGCTATTGGTCGTGGCTAGTATTATAATGGTTCAAGGGCCATCAGTATCAGTTATGGACATCTAGTGGTTATAATGGTTCAAGGACCATGGTTATGGGTTATGGACACCTATTACTTGTAAAATGGATATCTGTAGGCTATTGGACATGGCTAGTTGTTATAATGGTTCAAGGGCCATCAGTATCAGTTATGGACATCTAGTGGTTATAATGGTTCAACAACCATGGTTATGGGTTATGGACACCTATTACTTGTAAAATGGATATCTGTAGGCTATTGGACATGGCTAGTAGTTATGATGGTTCAAGGGCCATCAGTATCAGTTATGGACATCTAGTGGTTATAATGGTTCAGGGACCATTGTTATGGGTAATGGACACGTATTACTTTTAAAATGCATATCTATAGGCTATTGGTCATAGCTAGTAGTTATAATGGTTCAAGGGCCATCGATATGAGTAATGGACATGTAGTGGTTATAATGGTTCAATGGCCTTGGTTATGGGTTATGGACACCTATTACTTGTAAAATGCATATCTATAGGCTATTGGACATGGCTTGTAGTAATAATGGTTCAAGGGCCATCAGTATGAGTTATGGACATCTAGTGGCTATAATGGTTCAAGGGCCATGGTTATGGGTTACGGACACCTATTACTTGTAAAATGGATATCTATAGGCTATTGGTCATGGCTAGTAGTTATAATGGTTCAAGGGTCATCAGTATTAATTTTGGACATCTAGTGGTTATAATGGTTCAAGGACCATGGTTATGGGTTATGGACCCCTATTACTTGTAAATTGGATATCTATACGCTATTGGCCATGGCTAGTAGTTATAATAGTTGAAGGGCCATCAGTATCATTTATGGACATCTAATGGTTATAATGGTTCAAGGACCATGGTTATGGGTTATGGGTTATGGGCACCTATTACTTGTAAAATGAATTTCTATAGGCTATTGGTCATGGCTAGTGGTTATAATGGTTCAAGGGCCATCAGTATCAGTTATGGACATCTAGTGGTTATAATGGTTCAAGGACCTTGGTTAAGGGTTATGGACACCTATTACTTGTAAAATAGATATCTATATAGGTCATGGGTAGTAGTTATAATGGTTCAAGGGCCATCGGTATCAGTTACAGACATCTAGTGGTTATAATTGTTCAAGGGCCATGGTTATGGGTTATAAACACCTATTACTTGTAAAATAGATATCTATAGGCTATTGGTCATGGCTAGTAGTTATAATGGTTCAAGGGCCATCAGTATCTGTTATGGACATCTAGTGGTTATAATGTTCAAGGACCAGGGTTATGGGTTATGGACACCTATTACTTGTAAAATGGATATCTATAGGCTATTGGTCATGGCTAGTAGTTATAATGGTTCAAGGGCCATCGACATGAGTCATGGACATGCATGTAGTGGTTATAATGGTTCAATGGCCTTTTTTTTTTTGGGTAAAGGGTTTACCCCGGTAAAATATATTAATCACCAAAAAAAAAAGTACAAAGGAACGTGGAAAAGGTACCACATTAACCACGAGCACAAGCACTCGACACCCAAGACTACCTAAGTTTATGACATGCCATAAACCATACTCAGCAACAAACAACTAAACTCTAGCTACAAAAGATAAACCAAACAAACCAAACTAGCTAGAGAAAGCAAAACTACTACGTTTGATCTATGTGAGCATGTAGAACTAACGACTTCGGGAGCTTCCAATTGTTCAGCATCCTTTGCACTTGATCCGTGTTCTTCTTAAATCTCATTGATAGCAACTTAAGCCGAATGGTAACAATAATTTCATCGTACAACTGTATATGAGTTTTGGGCTTCTTGGAATATAACCGAACATTGCGCTCTCGCCAAAGAAAATAAGTGGTGGCAGCAAGCGAAACTCTAGCAATTAGACTTCTCGCAGATCTTCCCCTGGATATAGTAATAAGAAAATCTAACACATCAGTAATAACGGCCGTACTAATACCAATCCCTGCTAGACGACGAACTTTACCCCATATTTCAGAAGAATATGGACACTCAAAAAATAAGTGTGCATGGGAGTCAGGCGGACCATCACATAACGGGCAATGTAATGTACTTAAGTCTGTATTAGGGGCAACATCCCATTGTTTGAGCCGATCCTGAGTTTTAAGGCGTTGGTAAACAACCAGCCACAAGTGAAAAGCATGTCTCGGTATACAATGAGAAAACCAAACTACCTTCTGCCAAAGGACTTCCGTCCCCCGCGTTCTAATCGAATCCCATGCAGTGGGGACCGAGAACGGCATCAAAGACCCATAATGATCCCTCCATAATACCGTATCAGCCGTATTTGGAATCAAAGTAGGCACCGGGATTTGAGATAAGATAGGATACTTTTGATACCATTCAAAAGGCCATCTCCAACTCTCATTTGCGACCAAATCAGCAACGGAATCTTGCATAGAGAACCCTGAACGTGCAATGTCTCGCATAGTATGCAGCTGATTCAACGGGCTAGCCGAGCACCAGTTATCAAACCATACATAGGTAGTTTTACCATCATGAATTTTGTTCCAAATAAAGGGCCGAATACTGCTTCTAATTTGGATTAATTTCCGCCATCCCCATGAAACATATCCCGTACATGGGACTTCCCAAAAGCTTCGTCCCGCGAGCTTATAAGAGTGGATCCATTTGACCCATAATGACTCTTTATTTGTCACAATAGACCAGATATGAGTAGCCATAAGGGAAACATTAAAGTCATGAATTCTTCGAATACCAAGCCCCCCTTCATTTTTCGGCTTACACACCAACTCCCAAGCAACTTTTGCCTTCCCCTTTTTCATCTCCCCCTGGCACCATAAAAAACCCCCGCATCAATTGTTCAAGATCATGAACAATACGAGAAGGGAGAATAAAAACCGACGCCCAATAGATATGCAAGGAAGATAAGACAGATATAATTAATTGAACTCTCCCCGCAAACGAGAGGAACTTGTTCTTCCAATCAGCAATCCTCATCCGCAACTTTTCAACGAGAACCTTACAGTCTCTATAAAGTAACCTAGTCGAAATGAGCAGGACTCCAAGATACTTGACTGGGAGCGTACCTTCAGCAAAAGGCATAATCTGAAGAATATCGTGACGTATTGAAGGCGGGACATTGCAGAAGAATATTGTACTCTTAGGAATACTAGGCACTAACCCCGAGACCTCCTTAAACTCATTCAAGGAATCCAAAATCAAGTTCGTTGAGCTGACATTCCCTCGTGCAAACAGAAATAAATCATCTGCAAAACAAAGGTTAATAATCTTTTGTTGCTCACAACGAAAGTGATACTGAAAATCCTCACTTTCCCGCACTCTACGTTGTAGAATAAGAGATAACACTTCCATAACAAGAGTGAAAAGATAAGGAGACATAGGATCGCCTTGTCTCAACCCCCTTTTGCCCTTGAACCAGCCATGGATATCACCATTAATAGAGACAGAGAATGGAGGGGTGGTAATACATTCCATGATCCAAGTGACCATTCTCAAAGGAAACCCGAAACCTAGTAAAACATTATGAAGAAACTCCCAGTCAACCGTATCATAAGCTTTCTGGATATCAACTTTAAACGCACATCGGGGATGGCCATTTTGCAGATGATAGTTATGCATAAGCTCCTGAGTCACTAAAATATTGTCTGATATTCTTCGGCCCGGGATAAAGGCCGATTGGTTAATACCCACAATATCACCTAAGACATCTTTAATTCGGTTAGTGATAACCTTGTTAATACATTTATATAAGACATTACAGCAAGAATAGGGCGGTATTCCGTAACTCTAGAAGGAGTAGCAATCTTTGGAATAAGAGCAAGGGTAGTATGATTAACTTCTTTAAGAAGCTTACCAGACATAAAAAATTCACGAACAGCACTACATACATCATTACCAACGATATCCCAAGCCTTCTTAAAAAATGCAGAAGTATAACCATCTGGCCCCGAGGCTTTATCATCACCAATAGAGAACATTGCATCTTTTATTTCCGCATCCATAATTTCCCGGACCATAAAATCAGCCTTATTAGGCTCTATAGTGTTAGTAAACAGATCATGCAACACAAGAGGGTTCGTTGGACCCGCAATACCAAGGAAATTCTCATAGTAACCAGTAAAAACATGAGCAACATCCTTACCTTCTCGCAAGACATCGTCACCATCAAATATGGCATCAATACGACTTCTATGGCATCTGCTCTTCAAGGAATTGTGAAAAAATGCCGAGTTGGAATCACCAACCCGAAGCCACTCCACCTTGGATTTCTGTTTTAGAAACCTTTCCTCATCCAAGACCGCATCCTTAAAAGCTTGCAAATAGGTTGCTTCCTCCTCCCTAAGCTCTATACAGTGCGGGTTTTTATCTAGAGCACGTTGGATCTCATCTAGCTCCAAACGAAGATTCTGAACTTTTGTATGTAAATTACCTTGCTCCTTTAATAAAATCCGCAGTGGGGACTTAAGAAGCTTCAATCTTTTAACCACTCTGAACATTGCAAAACCTGTTACTTCTGAAGACCATCCCGACTTCACAATATCATGGAAGCCTTTTTTGTGAGCTAAAAAATTGAAGAATTTAAAGGGCTTGCGTTTCGACTGACATAAGTCAGGGATACGAAGAATGCAAGGGGAATGATCAGAAATACGATATTTATGGGTTATGCACACCTATTACTTGTAAAATGGATATCTATAGGCTATAGGTCATGGATAGTTGTTATAATGGTTCAAGGGCCATCAGTATCAGTTATGGACATCTAGTGGTTATAATGGTTCAAGAATCATGGTTATGGGTTATGGACACCTATTACTTGTAAATTGGATATCTAGAGGCTATTGGTCATGGCTAGTAGTTATAATGGTTGAAGGGCCATCAGTATCAGTTATGGACATCTACTGGTTATAATGGTTCAAGAACCATGGTTATGGGTTATGGATACCTATTACTTGTAAAATGGATATCTGTAGGCTATTGGACATGGCTAGTAGTTATAATGATTGAAGGACCATCAGTATCAGTTATGGACATCTAGTGGTTATAATGGTTCAGGGACGATTGTTATGGGTAATGGACACCTATTACTTGTAAAATGGACATCTATAGGCTACTGGTCATGGCTAGTAGTTATAATGGTTCAAGGGCCATCGATATGAGTTATGGACATGTAGTGGTTATAATGGTTCACTGGCCTTGGTTATGGGTTATGGACACCTATTACTTGTAAAATGGATATTTATAGGCTATTGGTCATGGCTAGTAGTTATAATGGTTCAAGGGCCATCAGTATCAGTTATGGACATCTAGTGGTTATAATGATTCAAGGACCATGGTTATGGGTTATGGACACCTATTACTTGTCAAATGGATATCTATAGGCTATTGGTCATGGCTAGTAGTTATAATGGTTCAAGGGCCATCAGTATCAGTTATGGACATCTAGTGGTTATAATGGTTCAAGAACCATGGTTATGGGTTATGGACACCTATTACTCGTAAAATGGATATTTATAGTCTATCTGTCATGGCTAGTAGTTATAATGGTTCAAGGGCCATCTGTATAAGTTATGGACATCTAGTGGTTATAATCGTTCAAGGACCATGGTTATGGGTTATGGACACGTATTACTTGTAAAATGAATAGCTATAGGCTATTGGTCATGGCTAGTAGTTATAATGGTTCAAGGGCCATCAGTATCAGTTTTGGACATCTAGTTGTTATAATGGTTCAAGGACCATGGTTATGGGTTATGGACACCTATTACTTGTAAAATGAATTTCTATAGGCTATTGGTCATGGCTAGTAGTTATAATGGTTCAAGGGCCATCGGTATCAGTTATAGACATCTTGTTGTTATAATGGTTCTAGGACCTTGGTTATGAGTTACAGACACCTATTACTTGTAAAATAGATATCTACATAGGGCATGGGTAGTAGTTATAATGGTTTAAGGGCCATCGGTATCAGTTACAGACATCTAGTGGTTATAATTGTTCAAGGGCCATGGTTATGGGTTATAAACACCTATTACTTGTAAAATAGATATCTATAGGCTATTGGTCATGGCTAGTAGTTATAATGGTTCAAGGGCCATCAGTATCAGTTTTGGACATCTAGTTGTTATAATGGTTCAAGGACCATGGTTATGGGTTATGGACACCTATTACTTGTAAAATGAATTTCTATAGGCTATTGGTCATGGCTAGTAGTTATAATGATTCAAGGGCCATCAGTATCAGTTATGGACATCTAGTGGTTATAATGGTTCAAGGACCTTGGTTATGGGTTACGGACACCTATTACTTGTAAAATAGATATCTATATAGGTCATGGGTAGTAGTTATAATGGTTCAAGGGCCATCGGTATCAGTTACAGACATCTAGTGGTTATAATTGTTCAAGGGATGAGGTTATGGGTTATAAACACCTATTACTTGTAAAATAGATATCTATAGGCTATTGGTCATGGCTAGTAGTTATAATGGTTCAAGGGCCATCAGTATCAGTTTTGGACATCTAGTTGTTATAATGGTTCAAGGACCATGGTTATGGGTTATGGACACCTATTACTTGTAAATTGGATATCTAGAGGCTATTGGTCATGGCTAGTAGTTATAATGGTTGAAGGGCCATCAGTATCAGTTATGGACATCTAGTGGTTATAATGGTTCAAGAACCATGGTTATGGGTTATGGACACCTATTACTTGTAAAATGGATATCTATAGGCTATTGGTCATGGCTAGTAGTTATAATGGTTCAAGGGCCATCAGTATCACTTATGGACATCTAGTGGTTATAATGATTCAGGGACGATTGTTATGGGTAATGGACACCTATTACTTGTAAAATGACATCTATAGGCTACTGGTCATGGCTAGTAGTTATAATGGTTCAAGGGCCATCGATATGAGTTATGGACATGTAGTGGTTATAATGGTTCACTGGCCTTGGTTATGGGTTATGGACACCTATTACTTGTAAAATGGATATTTATAGGCTATTGGTCATGGCTAGTAGTTATAATGGTTCAAGGGCCATCAGTATCAGTTATGGACATCTAGTGGTTATAATGATTCAAGGACCATGGTTATGGGTTATGGACACCTATTACTTGTCAAATGGATATCTATAGGCTATTGGTCATGGCTAGTAGTTATAATGGTTCAAGGGCCATCAGTATCAGTTATGGACATCTAGTGGTTATAATGGTTCAAGAACCATGGTTATGGGTTATGGACACCTATTACTCGTAAAATGGATATTTATAGTCTATCTGTAATGGCTAGTTGTTATAATGGTTCAAGGGCCATCAGTATAAGTTATGGACATCTAGTGGTTATAATCGTTCAAGGACCATGGTTATGGGTTATGGACACGTATTACTTGTAAAATGAATAGCTATAGGCTATTGGTCATGGCTAGTAGTTATAATGGTTCAAGGGCCATCAGTATCAGTTTTGGACATCTAGTTGTTATAATGGTTCAAGGACCATGGTTATGGGTTATGGACACCTATTACTTGTAAAATGAATTTCTATAGGCTATTGGTCATGGCTAGTAGTTATAATGGTTCAAGGGCCATCGGTATCAGTTATGGACATCTTGTTGTTATAATGGTTCAAGGACCTTGGTTATGAGTTACAGACACCTATTACTTGTAAAATAGATATCTACATAGGTCATGGGTAGTAGTTATAATGGTTTAAGGGCCATCGATATCAGTTACAGACATCTAGTGGTTATAATTGTTCAAGGGCCATGGTTATGGGTTATAAACACCTATTACTTGTAAAATAGATATCTATAGGCTATTGGTCATGGCTAGTAGTTATAATGGTTCAAGGGCCATCAGTATCAATTTTGGACATCTAGTTGTTATAATGGTTCAAGGACCATGGTTATGGGTTATGGACACCTATTACTTGTAAAATGAATTTCTATAGGCTATTGGTCATGGCTAGTAGTTATAATGATTCAAGGGCCATCAGTATCAGTTATGGACATCTAGTGGTTATAATGGTTCAAGGACCTTGGTTATGGGTTACGGACACCTATTACTTGTAAAATAGATATCTATATAGGTCATGGGTAGTAGTTATAATGGTTCAAGGGCCATCGGTATCAGTTACAGACATCTAGTGGTTATAATTGTTCAAGGGATGAGGTTATGGGTTATAAACACCTATTACTTGTAAAATAGATATCTATAGGATATTGGTCATGGCTAGTAGTTATAATGGTTCAAGGGCCGTCAGTATCAGTTATGGACATCTAGTGGTTATAATGGTTCAAGAACCATGGTTATGGGTTATGGACACCTATTACTCGTAAAATGGATATTTATAGGCTATCTGTCATGGCTAGTAGTTATAATGGTTCAAGGGTCATCAGTATAAGTTATGGACATCTAGTGGTTATAATCGTTCAAGGACCATGGTTATGGGTTATGGACACGTATTACTTGTAAAATGAATAGCTATAGGCTATTGGTCATGGCTAGTAGTTATAATGGTTCAAGGGCCATCAGTATCAGTTTTGGACATCTAGTTGTTATAATGGTTCAAGGACCATGGTTATGGGTTATGGACACCTATTACTTGTAAAATGAATTTCTATAGGCTATTAGTCATGGCTAGTAAATATAATGGTTCAAGGGCCATCAGTATCAGTTATGGACATCTAGTGGTTATAATGGTTCAAGGACCTTGGTTATGAGTTACGGACACCTATTACTTGTAAAATAGATATCTATATAGGTCATGGGTAGTAGTTATAATGGTTTAAGGGCCATCGGTATCAGTTACAGACATCTAGTGGTTATAATTGTTCAAGGGCCATGGTTATGGGTTATAAACACCTATTACTTGTAAAATAGATATCTATAGGCTATTGGTCATGGCTAGTAGTTATAATGGTTCAAGGGCCATCAGTATCAGTTATGGACATCTAGTGGTTATAATGTTCAAGGACCATGGTTATGGGTTATGGACACCTATTACTTGTAAAATGGATATCTAAAGGCTATTGCTCATGGCTAGTAGTTATAATGGTTCAAGGGCCATCGATATGAGTTATGGACATGTATGTAGTGGTTATAATGGTTCAATGGCCTTGGTTATGGGTTATGCACATCTATTACTTGTAAAATGGATATCTTTAGGCTATAGGTCTTGGCTAGTTGTTATAATGGTTCAAGGGCCATCAGTATCAGTTATGGACATCTAGTGGTTATAATGGTTCAAGAACCATGGTTATGGGTTATGGACACCTATTACTTGTAAATTGGATATCTAGAGGCTATTGGTCATGGCTAGTAGTTATAATGGTTGAAGGGCCATCAGTATCAGTTATGGACATCTAGTGGTTATAATGGTTCAAGAACCATGGTTATGGGTTATGGACACATATTACTCGTAAAATGGATATTTATAGGCTATCTGTCATGGCTAGTAGTTATAATGGTTCAAGGGCCATCAGTATAAGTTATGGACATCTAGTGGTTATAATCGTTCAAGGACCATGGTTATGGGTTATGGACACCTATTACTTGTAAAATGAATTTCTATAGGCTATTGGTCATGGCTAGTAGTTATAATGGTTCAAGGGCCATCGGTATCAGTTATGGACATCTAGTTGTTATAATGGTTCAAGGACCTTGGTTATGAGTTACGGACACCTATTACTTGTAAAATAGATATCTATATAGGTCATGGGTAGTAGTTATAATGGTTTAAGGGCCATCGGTATCAGTTACAGACATCTAGTGGTTATAATTGTTCAAGGGCCATGGTTATGGGTTATAAACACCTATTACTTGTAAAATAGATATCTATAGGCTATTGGTCATGGCTAGTAGTTATAATGGTTCAAGGGCCATCAGTATCAGTTTTGGACATCTAGTTGTTATAATGGTTCAAGGACCATGGTTATGGGTTATGGACACCTATTACTTGTAAAATGAATTTCTATAGGCTATTGGTCATGGCTAGTAGTTATAATGATTCAAGGGCCATCAGTATCAGTTATGGACATCTAGTGGTTATAATGGTTCAAGGACCTTGGTTATGGGTTATGGACACCTATTACTTGTAAAATAGATATCTATATAGGTCATGGGTAGTAGTTATAATGGTTCAAGGGCCATCGGTATCAGTTACAGACATCTAGTGGTTATAATTGTTAAATGGATGGGGTTTTGGGTTATAAACACCTATTACTTGTAAAATAGATATATATAGGATATTGGTCATGGCTAGTAGTTATAATGGTTCAAGGGCCATCAGTATCAGTTATGGACATCTAGTGGTTATAATGGTTCAACAACCATGGTTATGGGTTATGGACACCTATTACTCGTAAAATGGATATTTATAGGCTATCTGTCATGGCTAGTAGTTATAATGGTTCAAGGGCCATCAGTATAAGTTATGGACATCTAGTGGTTATAATCGTTCAAGGACCATGGTTATGGGTTATGGACACGTATTACTTGTAAAATAAATAGCTATAGGCTATTGGTCATGGCTAGTAGTTATAATGGTTCAAGGGCCATCGGTATCAGTTTTGGACATCTAGTTGTTATAATGGTTCAAGGACCATGGTTATGGGTTATGGACACCTATTACTTGTAAAATGAATTTCTATAGGCTATTGGTCATGGCTAGTAGTTATAATGGTTCAAGGGCCATCAGTATCAGTTATGGACATCTAGTGGTTATAATGGTTCAAGGACCTTGGTTATGAGTTACGGACACCTATTACTTGTAAAATAGATATCTATATAGGTCATGGGTAGTAGTTATAATGGTTTAAGGGCCATCGGTATCAGTTACAGACATCTAGTGGTTATAATTGTTCGAGGGCCATGGTTATGGGTTATAAACACCTTTTACTTGTAAAATAGATATCTATAGGCTATTGGTCATGGCTAGTAGTTATAATGGTACAAGGGCCATCAGTATCAGTTATGGGCATCTAGTGGTTATAATGTTCAAGGACCATGGTTATGGGTTATGGACACCTATTACTTGTAAAATGGATATCTAAAGGCTATTGGTCATGGCTAGTAGTTATAATGGTTCAAGGGCCATCGATATGAGTTATGGACATGCATGTAGTGGTTATAATGGTTCAATGGCCTTGGTTATGGGTTATGCACATCTATTACTTGTAAAATGGATATCTTTAAGCTATAGGTCTTGGCTAGTTGTTATAATGGTTCAAGGGCCATCAGTATCAGTTATGGACATCTAGTGGTTATAATGGTTCAAGAACCATGGTTATGGGTTATGGACACCTATTACTTGTAAATTGGATATCTAGAGGCTATTGGTCATGGCTAGTAGTTATAATGGTTGAAGGGCCATCAATATCAGTTATGGACATCTAGTGGTTATAATGGTTCAAGAACCATGGTTATGGATTATGGACACCTATTATTTGTAAAATGGATATCTATAGGCTACTGGTCATGGCTAGTAGTTATAATGGTTCAAGGGCCATCAGTATCACTTATGGACATCTAGTGGTTATAATGATTCAGGGACGATTGTTATGGGTAATGGACACCTATTACTTGTAAAATAGATATCTATAGGCTACTGGTCATGGCTAGTAGTTATAATGGTTCAAGGGCCATCGATATGAGTTATGGACATGTAGTGGTTATAATGGTTCACTGGCCTTGGTTATGGGTTATGGACACCTATTACTTGTAAAATGGATATTTATAGGCTATTGGTCATGGCTAGTAGTTATAATGGTTCAAGGGCCATCAGTATCAGTTATGGACATCTAGTGGTTATAATGATTCAAGGACCATGGTTATGGGTTATGGACACCTATTACTTGTCAAATGGATATCTATAGGCTATTGGTCATGGCTAGTAGTTATAATGGTTCAAGGGCCATCAGTATCAGTTATGGACATCTAGTGGTTATAATGGTTCAAGAACCATGGTTATGGGTTATGGGACAACTATTACTTATAAAATGGATATTTATAGGCTATCTGTCATGGCTAGTAGTTATAATGGTTCAAGGGCCATCAGTATAAGTTATGGACATCTAGTGGTTATAATCGTTCAAGGACCATGGTTATGGGTTATGGACACGTATTACTTGTAAAATGAATAGCTATAGGCTATTGGTCATGGCTAGTAGTTATAATGGTTCAAGGGCCATCAGTATCAGTTTTGGACATCTAGTTGTTATAATGGTTCAAGGACCATGGTTATGGGTTATGGACACCTATTACTTGTAAAATGAATTTCTATAGGCTATTGGTCATGGCTAGTAGTTATAATGGTTCAAGGGCCATCGGTATCAGTTATGGACATCTAGTTGTTATAATGGTTCAAGGACCTTGGTTATGAGTTACGGACACCTATTACTTGTAAAATAGATATCTATATAGGTCATGGGTAGTAGTTATAATGGTTTAAGGGCCATCGGTATCAGTTACAGACATCTAGTGGTTATAATTGTTCAAGGGCCATGGTTATGGGTTATAAACACCTATTACTTGTAAAATAGATATCTATAGGCTATTGGTCATGGCTAGTAGTTATAATGGTTCAAGGGCCATCAGTATCAGTTTTGGACATCTAGTTGTTATAATGGTTCAAGGACCATGGTTATGGGTTATGGACACCTATTACTTGTAAAATGAATTTCTATAGGCTATTGGTCATGGCTAGTAGTTATAATGATTCAAGGGCCATCAGTATCAGTTATGGACATCTAGTGGTTATAATGGTTCAAGGACCTTGGTTATGGGTTATGGACACCTATTACTTGTAAAATAGATATCTATATAGGTCATGGGTAGTAGTTATAATGGTTCAAGGGCCATCGGTATCAGTTACAGACATCTAGTGGTTATAATTGTTAAATGGATGGGGTTTTGGGTTATAAACACCTATTACTTGTAAAATAGATATATATAGGATATTGGTCATGGCTAGTAGTTATAATGGTTCAAGGGCCATCAGTATCAGTTATGGACATCTAGTGGTTATAATGGTTCAACAACCATGGTTATGGGTTATGGACACCTATTACTCGTAAAATGGATATTTATAGGCTATCTGTCATGGCTAGTAGTTATAATGGTTCAAGGGCCATCAGTATAAGTTATGGACATCTAGTGGTTATAATGGTTCAAGGACCTTGGTTATGAGTTACGGACACCTATTACTTGTAAAATAGATATCTATATAGGTCATGGGTAGTAGTTATAATGGTTTAAGGGCCATCGGTATCAGTTACAGACATCTAGTGGTTATAATTGTTCGAGGGCCATGGTTATGGGTTATAAACACCTTTTACTTGTAAAATAGATATCTATAGGCTATTGGTCATGGCTAGTAGTTATAATGGTTCAAGGGCCATCAGTATCAGTTATGGGCATCTAGTTGTTATAATGTTCAAGGACCATGGTTATGGGTTATGGACACCTATTACTTGTAAAATGGATATCTAAAGGCTATTGGTCATGGCTAGTAGTTATAATGGTTCAAGGGCCATCGATATGAGTTATGGACATGCATGTAGTGGTTATAATGGTTCAATGGCCTTGGTTATGGGTTATGCACATCTATTACTTGTAAAATGGATATCTTTAAGCTATAGGTCTTGGCTAGTTGTTATAATGGTTCAAGGGCCATCAGTATCAGTTATGGACATCTAGTGGTTATAATGGTTCAAGAACCATGGTTATGGGTTACGGACACCTATTACTTGTAAATTGGATATCTAGAGGCTATTGGTCATGGCTAGTAGTTATAATGGTTGAAGGGCCATCAATATCAGTTATGGACATCTAGTGGTTATAATGGTTCAAGAACCATGGTTATGGATTATCGACACCTATTATTTGTAAAATGGATATCTATAGGCTACTGGTCATGGCTAGTAGTTATAATGGTTCAAGGGCCATCAGTATCACTTATGGACATCTAGTGGTTATAATGATTCAGGGACGATTGTTATGGGTAATGGACACCTATTACTTGTAAAATGGATATCTATAGGCTACTGGTCATGGCTAGTAGTTATAATGGTTCAAGGGCCATCGATATGAGTTATGGACATGTAGTGGTTATAATGGTTCACTGGCCTTGGTTATGGGTTATGGACACCTATTACTTGTAAAATGGATATTTATAGGCTATTGGTCATGGCTAGTAGTTATAATGGTTCAAGGGCCATCAGTATCATTTATGGACATCTAGTGGTTATAATGATTCAAGGACCATGGTTATGGGTTATGGACACCTATTACTTGTCAAATGGATATCTATAGGCTATTGGTCATGGCTAGTAGTTATAATGGTTCAAGGGCCATCAGTATCAGTTATGGACATCTAGTGGTTATAATGGTTCAAGAACCATGGTTATGGGTTATGGGACAACTATTACTCGTAAAATGGATATTTATAGGCTATCTGTCATGGCTAGTAGTTATAATGGTTCAAGGGCCATCAGTATAAGTTATGGACATCTAGTGGTTATAATCGTTCAAGGACCATGGTTATGGGTTATGGACACGTATTACTTGTAAAATGAATAGCTATAGGCTATTGGTCATGGCTAGTAGTTATAATGGTTCAAGGGCCATCAGTATCAGTTTTGGACATCTAGTTGTTATAATGGTTCAAGGACCATGGTTATGGGTTATGGAGACCTATTACTTGTAAAATGAATTTCTATAGGCTATTGGTCATGGCTAGTAGTTATAATGGTTCAAGGGCCATCGGTATCAGTTATGGACATCTAGTTGTTATAATGGTTCAAGGACCTTGGTTATGGGTTATGGACACCTTATACTTGTAAAATAGATATCTATATAGGTCATGGGTAGTAGTTATAATGGTTCAAGGGCCATCGGTATCAGTTACAGACATCTAGTGGTTATAATTGTTAAATGGATGGGATTTTGGGTTATAAACACCTATTACTTGTAAAATAGATATATATAGGATATTGGTCATGGCTAGTAGTTATAATGGTTCAAGGGCCATCAGTATCAGTTATGGACATCTAGTGGTTATAATGGTTCAACAACCATGGTTATGGGTTATGGACACCTATTACTCGTAAAATGGATATTTATAGGCTATCTGTCATGGCTAGTAGTTATAATGGATCAAGGGCCATCAGTATAAGTTATGGACATCTAGTGGTTATAATCGTTCAAGGACCATGGTTAGGGGTTATAGACACGTATTACTTGTAAAATGAATAGCTATAGGCTATTGGTCATGGCTAGTAGTTATAATGGTTCAAGGGCCATCGATATCAGTTTTGGACATCTAGTTGTTATAATGGTTCAAGGACCATGGTTATGGGTTATGGACACCTATTACTTGTAAAATGAATTTCTATAGGCTATTGGTCATGGCTAGTAGTTATAATGGTTCAAGGGCCATCAGTATCAGTTATGGACATCTAGTGGTTATAATGGTTCAAGGACCTTGGTTATGAGTTACGGACACCTATTACTTGTAAAATAGATATCTATATAGGTCATGGGTAGTAGTTATAATGGTTTAAGGGCCATCGGTATCAGTTACAGACATCTAGTGGTTATAATTGTTCGAGGGCCATGGTTATGGGTTATAAACACCTTTTACTTGTAAAATAGATATCTATAGGCTATTGGTCATGGCTAGTAGTTATAATGGTTCAAGGGCCATCAGTATCAGTTATGGGCATCTAGTGGTTATAATGTTCAAGGACCATGGTTATGGGTTATGGGACAACTATTACTCGTAAAATGGATATTTATAGGCTATCTGTCATGGCTAGTAGTTATAATGGTTCAAGGGCCATCAGTATAAGTTATGGACATCTAGTGGTTATAATCGTTCAAGGACCATGGTTATGGGTTATGGACACGTATTACTTGTAAAATGAATAGCTATAGGCTATTGGTCATGGCTACTAGTTATAATGGTTCAAGGGCCATCAGTATCAGTTATGGATATCTAGTGGTTATCATGGTTCAAGAACCATGGTTATGGGTTATGGACACCTATTACTTGTAAAATGGATATCTGTAGGCTATTGGACATGGCTAGTAGTTATAATGGTTCAAGGGCCATCAGTATCAGTTATGGACATCTAGTGGTTATAATGATTCAAGGGCCATGGTTATGGGTTATGGACACCTATTACTTGTAAAATGGATATCTATAGGCTATTGGTCATGGCTAGTAGTTATAATGGTCCAAGGGCCATCGGTATCAGTTATGGAAATCTAGTGGTTATAATGGTTCAGGGACGACTGTTATGCGTAATGGACACCTATTACTTTTAAAATGGATATCTATAGGCTATTGGTCATGGCTAGTAGTTATAATGGTTCAAGGGCCATCGATATGAGTTATGGACATGTAGTGGTTATAATGGTTCAATGGCCTTGGTTATGGGTTATGGACACCTATTACTTGTAAAATGTATATTTATAGGCTATCGGTCATGGCTAGTAGTTATAATGGTTCAAGGGCCATCAGTATCAGTTATGGACATCTAGTTGTTATAATGGTTCAAGGACCATGGTTATGGGTTATGGACATCTATTACTTGTAAAATGGATATCTATAGACTATTGGTCAAGGCTAGTAGTTATAATGGTTCAGGGGCCATCAATATGAGTTATGGACATGTAGTGGTTATAATGGTTCACTGGCCTTGGTTATGGGTTAAGGACACCTATTACTTGTAAAATCGATATCTATAGGCTATTCGTCATGGCTACTAGTTATAATGGTTCAAGGGCCATCAGTATCAGTTATGGATATCTAGTGGTTATCATGGTTCAAGAACCATGGTTATGGGTTATGGACACTATTACTTGTAAAATGGATATCTGTAGGCTATTGGACATGGCTAGTAGTTATAATGGTTCAAGGGCCATCAGTATCTGTTATGGACATCTAGTGGTTATAATGATTCAAGGGCCGTGGTTATGGGTTATGGACACCTATTACTTGTAAAATGGATATCTATAGGCTACTGGTCATGGCTAGTAGTTATAATGGTTCAAGGGCCATCGGTATCAGTTATGGAAATCTAGTGGTTATAATGGTTCAGGGACGATGGTTATGGGTTATGGACACCTATTACTTGTAAAATGTATATCTATAGGCTATTGGTCATGGCTAGTAGTTATAATGGTTCAAGGGCCATCAATATCAGTTATGGACATCTAGTTGTTATAATGGTTCAAGGACCATGGTTATTGGTTATGGACACCTATTACTTGTAAAATGGATATCTATAGCCTATTGGTCATGGCTAGTAGTTATAATGGTTCAAGGGCCATCGATATGAGTTATGGACATGTAGTGGTTATAATGGTTCACTGGCCTTGGTTATGGGTTAAGGACACCTATTACTATTAAAATCGATATCTATAGGCTATTGGTCATGGCTATTAGTTATAATGGTTCAAGGGCCATCGGTATCAGTTATGGAAATCTAGTGGTTATAATGGTTCAGGGACGATTGTTATGCATAATGGACACCTATTACTTTTAAAATGGATATCTATAGGCTATTGGTCATGGCTAGTAGTTATAATGGTTCAAGGGCCATCGATATAAGTTATGGACATGTAGTGGTTATAATGGTTCAATGGCCTTGGTTATGGGTTATGGACACCTATTACTTGTAAAATGTATATTTATAGGCTATCGGTCATGGCTAGTAGTTATAATGGTTCAAGGTCCATCAGTATCAGTTATGGACATCTAGTTGTTATAATTGTTCAAGGACCATGGTTATGGGTTATGGACACCTATTACTTGTAAAATGAATATCTATAGACTATTGGTCATGGCTAGTAGTTATAATGGTTCAGGGGCCATCGATATGAATTATGGACATGTAGTGGTTATAATGGTTCACTGGCCTTGGTTATGGGTTATGGACACCTATTACTTTTAAAATGGATATCTGTAGGGTACTGGTCAAGGTTACTAGTTAAATTGGTTCATGGGCCATCAGTATCAGTTATGGACATCTAGTGGTTATAATGGTTCAAGAACCATGGTTAATGGTTATGGACACCTATTACTTGTAAATTGTATATCTGTAGGCTATTGGACATGGCTAGTAGTTATAATGATTCATGGGCCTTCAGTATCAGTCATGGACATCTAGTGGTTATAATGATTCAAGGACCATGGTTATGGGTTATGGCCACCAATTACTTGTAAAATGGATATCTATAGGCTATTGGTCAAGGCTAGTAGTTATAATGGTTCAAGGGCCATCAGTGTCAGTTATGGACATCTAGTGGTTATAATGGTTCGACGACGATTGTTATGGGTAATGGACACCTATTACTTTTAAAATGGTTATCTATAGGCTATTGGTCATGGCTAGTAGTAATAATGGTTTAAGGGCCATCGATATGAGTTATGGACATGTAGTGGTTATAATGGTTCAATGGCCTTGGTTGTGGGTTATGGACACCTATTACTTGTAAAATGTATATCTATAGGCTATTGGTCATGGCTAGTAGTTATAATGGTTCAAGGGCCATCGGTATCAGTTATGGAAATCTAGTGGTTATAATGATTCAAGGGCCATGGTTATGGGTTATGGACACCTATTACTTGTAAAATGGATATCTATAGGCTATTGCTCATGGCTAGTAGTTATAATGGTTCAAGAGCCATCGGTATCAGTTATGGAAATCTAGTGGTTATAATGGTTCAGGGAGGATTGTTATGCGTAATGGACACCTATTACTTTTAAAATGGATATCTATACGCTATTGGTCATGGCTAGTAGTTATAATGGTTCAAGGGCAATCGATATGAGTTATGGACATGTAGTGGTTATAATGGTTCAATGGCCTTGGTTATGGGTTATGGACACCTATTACTTGTAAAATGTATATTTATAGGCTATCGGTCATGGCTAGTAGTTATAATGGTTCAAGGGCCATCAGTATCAGTTATGGACATCTAGTGGTTATAATGGTTCAAGAACCATGGTTATGGGTTATGGACACCTATTACTTGTAAAATGTATATCTGTAGGCTATTGGACATGGCTAGTAGTTATAATGGTTCAAGGGCCATCAGTATCTGTCATGGACATCTAGTGGTTATAATGATTCAAGGACCATGGTTTTGGGTTATGGACACCTATTACTTGTAAAATGGATATCTATAGGCTATTGGTCATGGCTAGTAGTTATAATGGTTCAAGGGCCATCGGTATCAGTTATGGAAATCTAGTGGTTATAATGGTTTAGGGAGGATTGTTATGCGTAATGGACACCTATTACTTTTAAAATGGATATCTATAGGCTATTGGTCATGGCTAGTAGTTATAATGGTTCAAGGGCCATCGATATGAGTTATGGACATGTAGTGGTTATAATGGTTCAATGGCCTTGGTTATGGGTTATGGACACCTATTACTTGTAAAATGGATATTTATAGGCTATTGGTCATGGCTAGTAGTTATAATGGTTCAAGGGCCATCAGTATCAGTTATGGACATCTAGTGGTTATAATGATTCAAGGACCATGGTTATGGGTTATGGACACCTATTACTTGTCAAATGGATATCTATAGGCTATTGGTCATGGCTAGTAGTTATAATGGTTCAAGGGCCATCGGTATCAGTTATGGACATCTAGTGGTTATAAGGGTTCAAGGACCTTGGTTATGAGTTACGGACACCTATTACTTGTAAAATAGATATATATATATAGGTCATGGGTAGTAGTTATAATGGTTTAAGGGCCATCGGTATCAGTTACAGACATCTAGTGGTTATAATTGTTTGAGGGCCATGGTTACGGGTTATAAACACCTTTTACTTGTAAAATAGATATCTATAGGCTATTGGTCATGGCTAGTAGTTATAATGGTTCAAGGGCCATCAGTATCAGTTATGGGCATCTAGTGGTTATCATGTTCAAGGACCATGGCTATGGGTTATGGACACCTATTACTTGTAAAATGGATATCTAAAGGCTATTGGTCATGGCTAGTAGTTATAGTGGTTCAAGGGCCATCGATATGAGTTATGGACATGCATGTAGTGGTTATAATGGTTCAATGGCCTTGGTTATGGGTTATGCACATCTATTACTTGTAAAATGGATATCTTTAAGCTATAGGTCTTGGCTAGTTGTTATAATGGTTCAAGGGCCATCAGTATCAGTTATGGACATCTAGTGGTTATAATGGTTCAAGAACCATGGTTATGGGTTATGGACACCTATTACTTGTAAATTGGATATCTAGAGGCTATTGGTCATGGCTAGTAGTAATAATGGTTGAAGGGCCATCAATATCAGTTATGGACATCTAGTGGTTATAATGGTTCAAGAACCATGGTTATGGATTATGGACACCTATTATTTGTAAAATGGATATCTATAGGCTACTGGTCATGGCTAGTAGTTATAATGGTTCAAGGGCCATCAGTATCACTTATGGACATCTAGTGGTTATAATGATTCAGGGACGATTGTTATGGGTAATGGACACCTATTACTTGTAAAATGGATATCTATAGGCTACTGGTCGTGGCTAGTAGTTATAATGGTTCAAGGGCCATCGATATGAGTTATGGACATGTAGTGGTTATAATGGTTCACTGGCCTTGGTTATGGGTTATGGACACCTATTACTTGTAAAATGGATATTTATAGGCTATTGGTCATGGCTAGTAGTTATAATGGTTCAAGGGCCATCAGTATCAGTTATGAACATCTAGTGGTTATAATGATTCAAGGACCATGGTTATGGGTTATGGACACCTATTACTTGTCAAATGGATATCTATAGGCTATTGGTCATGGCTAGTAGTTATAATGGTTCAAGGGCCATCTGTATCAGTTATGGACATCTAGTGGTTATAATGGTTCAAGAACCATGGTTATGGGTTATGGGACAACTATTACTCGTAAAATGGATATTTATAGGCTATCTGTCATAGCTAGTAGTTATAATGGTTCAAGGGCCATCAGTATAAGTTATGGACATCTAGTGGTTATAATCGTTCAAGGACCATGGTTATGGGTTATGGACACGTATTACTTGTAAAATGAATAGCTATAGGCTATTGGTCATGGCTAGTAGTTATAATGGTTCAAGGGCCATCAGTATCAGTTTTGGACATCTAGTTGTTATAATGGTTCAAGGACCATGGTTATGGGTTATGGACACCTATTACTTGTAAAATGAATTTCTATAGGCTATTGGTCATGGCTAGTAGTTATAATGGTTCAAGGGCCATCGGTATCAGTTATGGACATCTAGTTGTTATAATGGTTCAAGGACCTTGGTTATGAGTTATGGACACCTATTACTTGTAAAATAGATATCTATATAGGTCATGGGTAGTAGTTATAATGGTTTAAGGGCCATCGGTATCAGTTCCAGACATCTAGTGGTTATAATTGTTCAAGGGCCATGGTTATGGGTTATAAACTCCTATTACTTGTAAAATAGATATCTATAGGCTATTGGTCATGGCTAGTAGTTATAATGGTTCAAGGGCCATCAGTATCAGTTTTGGACATCTAGTTGTTATAATGGTTCAAGGACCATGGTTATGGGTTATGGACACCTATTACTTGTAAAATGAATTTCTATAGGCTATTGGTCATGGCTAGTAGTTATAATGATTCAAGGGCCATCAGTATCAGTTACGGACATCTAGTGGTTATAATGGTTCAAGGACCTTGGTTATGGGTTATGGACACCTATTACTTGTAAAATAGATATCTATATAGGTCATGGGTAGTAGTTATAATGGTTCAAGGGCCATCGGTATCAGTTACAGACATCTAGTGGTTATAATTGTTAAATGGATGGGGTTTTGGGTTATAAACACCTATTACTTGTAAAATAGATATATATAGGATATTGGTCATGGCTAGTAGTTATAATGGTTCAAGGGCCATCAGTATCAGTTATGGACATCTAGTGGTTATAATGGTTCAACAACCATGGTTATGGGTTATGGACACCTATTACTCGTAAAATGGATATTTATAGGCTATCTGTCATGGCTAGTAGTTATAATGGTTCAAGGGCCATCAGTATAAGTTATGGACATCTAGTGGTTATAATCGTTCAAGGACCATGGTTATGGGTTATGGACACGTATTACTTGTAAAATGAATAGCTATAGGCTATTGGTCATGGCTAGTAGTTATAATGGTTCAAGGGCCATCGGTATCAGTTTTGGACATCTAGTTGTTATAATGGTTCAAGGACCATGGTTATGGGTTATGGACACCTATTACTTGTAAAATGAATTTCTATAGGCTATTGGTCATGGCTAGTAGTTATAATGGTTCAAGGGCCATCAGTATCAGTTATGGACATCTAGTGGTTATAATGGTTCAAGGACCTTGGTTATGAGTTACGGACACCTATTACTTGTAAAATAGATATCTATATAGGTCATGGGTAGTAGTTATAATGGTTTAAGGGCCATCGGTATCAGTTACAGACATCTAGTGGTTATAATTGTTCGAGGGCCATGGTTATGGGTTATAAACACCTTTTACTTGTAAAATAGATATCTATAGGCTATTGGTCATGGCTAGTAGTTATAATGGTTCAAGGGCCATCAGTATCAGTTATGGGCATCTAGTGGTTATAATGTTCAAGGACCATGGTTATGGGTTATGGGACAACTATTACTCGTAAAATGGATATTTATAGGCTATCTGTCATGGCTAGTAGTTATAATGGTTCAAGGGCCATCAGTATAAGTTATGGACATCTAGTGGTTATAATCGTTCAAGGACCATGGTTATGGGTTATGGACACGTATTACTTGTAAAATGAATAGCTATAGGCTATTGGTCATGGCTACTAGTTATAATGGTTCAAGGGCCATCAGTATCAGTTATGGATATCTAGTGGTTATCATGGTTCAAGAACCATGGTTATGGGTTATGGACACCTATTACTTGTAAAATGGATATCTGTAGGCTATTGGACATGGCTAGTAGTTATAATGGTTCAAGGGCCATCAGTATCAGTTATGGACATCTAGTGGTTATAATGATTCAAGGGCCATGGTTATGGGTTATGGACACCTATTACTTGTAAAATGGATATCTATAGGCTATTGGTCATGGCTAGTAGTTATAATGGTTCAAGGGCCATCGGTATCAGTTATGGAAATCTAGTGGTTATAATGGTTCAGGGACGACTGTTATGCGTAATGGACACCTATTACTTTTAAAATGGATATCTATAGGCTATTGGTCATGGCTAGTAGTTATAATGGTTCAAGGGCCATCAATATGAGTTATGGACATGTAGTGGTTATAATGGTTCAATGGCCTTGGTTATGGGTTATGGACACCTATTACTTGTAAAATGTATATTTATAGGCTACTGGTCATGGCTAGTAGTTATAATGGTTCAAGGGCCATCGGTATCAGTTATGGAAATCTAGTGGTTATAATGGTTCAGGGACGATGGTTATGGGTTATGGACACCTATTACTTGTAAAATGTATATCTATAGGCTATTGGTCATGGCTAGTAGTTATAATGGTTCAAGGGCCATCAATATCAGTTATGGACATCTAGTTGTTATAATGGTTCAAGGACCATGGTTATTGGTTATGGACACCTATTACTTGTAAAATGGATATCTATAGCCTATTGGTCATGGCTAGTAGTTATAATGGTTCAAGGGCCATCGATATGAGTTATGGACATGTAGTGGTTATAATGGTTCACTGGCCTTGGTTATGGGTTAAGTACACCTATTACTTTTAAAATCGATATCTATAGGCTATTGGTCATGGCTATTAGTTATAATGGTTCAAGGGCCATCGGTATCAGTTATGGAAATCTAGTGGTTATAATGGTTCAGGGACGATTGTTATGCATAATGGACACCTATTACTTTTAAAATGGATATGTATAGGCTATTGGTCATGGCTAGTAGTTATAATGGTTAGAGGGCCATCGATATAAGTTATGGACATGTAGTGGTTATAATGGTTCAATGGCCTTGGTTATGGGTTATGGACACCTATTACTTGTAAAATGTATATTTATAGGCTATCGGTCATGGCTAGTAGTTATAATGGTTCAAGGTCCATCAGTATCAGTTATGGACATCTAGTTGTTATAATTGTTCAAGGACCATGGTTATGGGTTATGGACACCTATTACTTGTAAAATGAATATCTATAGACTATTGGTCATGGCTAGTAGTTATAATGGTTCAGGGGCCATCGATATGAATTATGGACATGCAGTGGTTATAATGGTTCACTGGCCTTGGTTATGGGTTATGGACACCTATTACTTTTAAAATGGATATCTGTAGGGTACTGGTCAAGGTTACTAGTTAAAATGGTTCATGGGCCATCAGTATCAGTTATGGACATCTAGTGGTTATAATGGTTCAAGAACCATGGTTAATGGTTATGGACACCTATTACTTGTAAACTGTATATCTGTAGGCTATTGGACATGGCTAGTAGTTATAATGATTCATGGGCCTTCAGTATCAGTCATGGACATCTAGTGGTTATAATGATTCAAGGACCATGGTTATGGGTTATGGACACCTATTACTTGTAAAATGGATATCTATAGGCTATTGGTCAAGGCTAGTAGTTATAATGGTTCAAGGGCCATCAGTGTCAGTTATGGACATCTAGTGGTTATAATGGTTCGACGACGATTGTTATGGGTAATGGACACCTATTACTTTTAAAATGGTTATCTATAGGCTATTGGTCATGGCTAGTAGTAATAATGGTTTAAGGGCCACCGATATGAGTTATGGACATGTAGTGGTTATAATGGTTCAATGGCCTTGGTTGTGGGTTATGGACACCTATTACTTGTAAAATGTATATCTATAGGCTATTGGTCATGGCTAGTAGTTATAATGGTTCAAGGGCCATCGGTATCAGTTATGGAAATCTAGTGGTTATAATGATTCAAGGGCCATGGTTATGGGTTATGGACACCTATTACTTGTAAAATGGATATCTATAGGCTATTGCTCATGGCTAGTAGTTATAATGGTTCAAGGGCCATCGGTATCAGTTATGGAAATCTAGTGGTTATAATGGTTCAGGGAGGATTGTTATGCGTAATGGACACCTATTACTTTTAAAATGGATATCTATAGGCTATTGGTCATGGCTAGTAGTTATAATGGTTCAAGGGCCATCGATATGAGTTATGGACATGTAGTGGTTATAATGGTTCAATGGCCTTGGTTATGGGTTATGGACACCTATTACTTGTAAAATGTATATTTATAGGCTATCGGTCATGGCTAGTAGTTATAATGGTTCAAGGGCCATCAGTATCAGTTATGGACATCTAGTGGTTATAATGGTTCAAGAACCATGGTTATGGGTTATGGACACCTATTACTTGTAAAATGTATATCTGTAGGCTATTGGACATGGCTAGTAGTTATAATGGTTCAAGGGCCATCAGTATCTGTCATGGACATCTAGTGGTTATAATGATTTAAGGACCATGGTTTTGGGTTATGGACACCTATTACTTGTAAAATGGATATCTATAGGCTATTGGTCATGGCTAGTAGTTATAATGGTTCAAGGGCCATCGGTATCAGTTATGGAAATCTAGTGGTTATAATGGTTCAGGGAGGATTGTTATGCGTAATGGACACCTATTACTTTTAAAATGGATATCTATAGGCTATTGGTCATGGCTAGTAGTTATAATGGTTCAAGGGCCATCGATATGAGTTATGGACATGTAGTGGTTATAATGGTTCAATGGCCTTGGTTATGGGTTATGGACACCTATTACTTGTAAAATGTATATTTATAGGCTATCGGTCATGGCTAGTAGTTATAATGGTTCAAGGGCCATCAGTATCAGTTATGGACATCTAGTGGTTATAATGGTTCAAGAACCATGGTTATGGGTTATGGACACCTATTACTTGTAAAATGTATATCTGTAGGCTATTGGACATGGCTAGTAGTTATAATGGTTCATGGGCCATCAGTATCAGTCATGGACATCTAGTGGTTATAATGATTCAAGGACCATGGTTATGGGTTATGGACACCTATTACTTGTAAAATGGATATCTATAGGCTATTGGTCAAGGCTAGTAGTTATAATGGTTCAAGGGCCATCAGTGTCAGTTATGGACATCTAGTGGTTATAATGGTTCGACGACGATTGTTATGGGTAATGGACACCTATTACTTTTAAAATGGTTATCTATAGGCTATTGGTCATGGCTAGTAGTAATAATGGTTTAAGGGCCATCGATATGAGTTATGGACATGTAGTGGTTATAATGGTTCAATGGCCTTGGTTGTGGGTTATGGACACCTATTACTTGTAAAATGTATATCTATAGGCTATTGGTCATGGCTAGTAGTTATAATGGTTCAAGGGCCATCGGTATCAGTTATGGAAATCTAGTGGTTATAATGATTCAAGGGCCATGGTTATGGGTTATGGACACCTATTACCTGTAAAATGGATATCTATAGGCTATTGGTCATGGCTAGTAGTTATAATGGTTCAAGGGCCATCGGTATCAGTTATGGAAATCTAGTGGTTATAATGGTTCAGGGAGGATTGTTATGCGTAATGGACACATATTACTTTTAAAATGGATATCTATAGGCTATTGGTCATGGCTAGTAGTTATAATGGTTCAAGGGCCATCGATATGAGTTATGGACATGTAGTGGTTATAATGGTTCAATGGCCTTGGTTATGGGTTATGGACACCTATTACTTGTAAAATGTATATTTATAGGCTATCGGTCATGGCTAGTAGTTATAATGGTTCAAGGGCCATCAGTATCAGTTATGGACATCTAGTGGTTATAATGGTTCAAGAACCATGGTTATGGGTTATGGACACCTGTTACTTGTAAAATGTATATCTGTAGGCTATTGGACATGGCTAGTAGTTATAATGGTTCAAGGGCCATCAGTATCAGTCATGGACATCTAGTGGTTATAATGATTCAAGGACCATGGTTTTGGGTTATGGACACCTATTACTTGTAAAATGGATATCTATAGGCTATTGGTCATGGCTAGTAGTTATAATGGTTCAAGGGCCATCGGTATCAGTTATGAAAATCTAGTGGTTATAATGGTTCAGGGAGGATTGTTATGCGTAATGGACACCTATTACTTTTAAAATGGATATCTATAGGCTATTGGTCATGGCTAGTAGTTATAATGGTTCAAGGGCCATCGATATGAGTTATGGATATGTAGTGGTTATAATGGTTCAATGGCCTTGGTTATGGGTTATGGACACCTATTAGTTGTAAAATGTATATTTATAGGCTATCGGTCATGGCTAGTAGTTATAATGGTTCAAGGGCCATCAGTATCAGTTATGCACATCTAGTGGTTATAATGGTTCAAGAACCATGGTTATGGGTTATGGACACCTATTACTTGTAAAATGTATATCTGTAGGCTATTGGACATGGCTAGTAGTTATAATGGTTCAAGGGCCATCAGTATCAGTCATGGACATCTAGTGGTTATAATGATTCAAGGACCATGGTTTTGGGTTATGGACACCTATTACTTGTAAAATGGATATCTATAGGCTATTGGTCAAGGCTAGTAGTTATAATGGTTCAAGGGCCATCAATGTCAGTTATTGACATCTAGTGGTTATAATGGTTCGATGACGATTGTTATGGGTAATGGACACCTATTACTTGTAAAATGGTTATCTATAGGCTATTGGTCATGGCTAGTAGTTATAATGGTTTAAGGGCCATCGATATGAGCTATGGACATGTAGTGGTTATAATGGTTCAATGGCCTTGGTTGTGGGTTATGGACACCTATTACTTGTAAAATGTATATCTATAGGCTATTGGTCATGGCTAGTAGTTATAATGGTTCAAGGGCCATCAGTATCAGTTATGGACATCTAGTTGTTATAATGGTTCAAGGACCATGGTTATGGGTTATGGACACCTATTACTTGTAAAATGGATATCTATAGCCTATTGGTCATGGCTAGTAGTTATAATGGTTCAAGGGCCATCGATATGAGTTATGGACATGTAGTGGTTATAATGGTTCACTGTCCTTGGTTATGGGTTAAGGACACCTATTACTTGTAAAATCGATATCTATAGGCTATTCGTCATGGCTACTAGTTATAATGGTTCAAGGGCCATCAGTATCAATTATGGATATTTAGAGGTTATCATGGTTCAAGAACCATGGTTATGGGTTATGGACACCTATTACTTGTAAAATGGATATCTGTAGGCTATTGGACATGGCTAGTAGTTATAATGGTTCAAGGGCCATCAGTATCAGTTATGGACATCTAGTGGTTATAATGATTCAAGGGCCATGGTTATGGGTTATGGACACCTATTACTTGTAAAATGGATATCTATAGGCTATTGGTCATGGCTAGTAGTTATAATGGTTCAAGGGCCATCGGTATCAGTTATGGAAATCTAGTGGTTATAATGGCTCAAGGACGATTGTTATGCGTAATGGACACCTATTACTTTTAAAATGGATATCTATAGGCTATTGGTCATGGCTAGTAGTTATAATGGTTCAAGGGCCATCGATATGAGTTATGGACATGTAGTGGTTATAATGGTTCAATGGCCTTGGTTATGGGTTATGGACACCTATTACTTGTAAAATGTATATTTATAGGCTATCGGTCATGGCTAGTAGTTATAATGGTTCAAGGGCCATCAGTATCAGTTATGGACATCTAGTTGTTATAATGGTTCAAGGACCATGGTTATGGGTTATGGACATCTATTACTTGTAAAATGGATATCTATAGACTATTGGTCATGGCTAGTAGTTATAATGGTTCAGGGGCCATCGATATGAGTTATGGACATGTAGTGGTTATAATGGTTCACTGGCCTTGGTTATGGGTTAAGGACACCTATTACTTGTAAAATCGATATCTATAGGCTATTCGTAATGGCTACTAGTTATAATGGTTCAAGGGCCATCAGTATCAGTTATGGATATCTAGTGGTTATCATGGTTCAAGAACCATGGTTATGGGTTATGGACACCTATTACTTATAAAATGGATATCTGTAGGCTATTGGACATGGCTAGTAGTTATAATGGTTCAAGGGCCATCAGTATCAGTTATGGACATCTAGTGGTTATAATGATTCAAGGGCCATGGTTATGGGTTATGGACACCTATTACTTGTAAAATGGATATCTATAGGCTACTGGTCATGGCTAGTCGTTATAATGGTTCAAGGGCCATCGGTATCAGTTATGGAAATCTAGTGGTTATAATGGTTCAGGGACGATGGTTATGGGTTATGGACACCTATTACTTGTAAAATGTATATCTATAGGCTATTGGTCATGGCTAGTAGTTATAATGGTTCAAGGGCCATCGATATGAGTTATGGACATGTAGTGGTTATAATGGTTCACTGTCCTTGGTTATGGGTTAAGGACACCTATTACTTGTAAAATCGATATCTATAGGCTATTCGTCATGGCTACTAGTTATAATGGTTCAAGGGCCATCAGTATCAATTATGGATATCTAGAGGTTATCATGGTTCAAGAACCATGGTTATGGGTTATGGACACCTATTACTTGTAAAATGGATATCTGTAGGCTATTGGACATGGCTAGTAGTTATAATGGTTCAAGGGCCATCAGTATCAGTTATGGACATCTAGTGGTTATAATGATTCAAGGGCCATGGTTATGGGTTATGGACACCTATTACTTGTAAAATGGATATCTATAGGCTATTGGTCATGGCTAGTAGTAATAATGGTTTAAGGGCCACCGATATGAGTTATGGACATGTAGTGGTTATAATGGTTCAATGGCCTTGGTTGTGGGTTATGGACACCTATTACTTGTAAAATGTATATCTATAGGCTATTGGTCATGGCTAGTAGTTATAATGGTTCAAGGGCCATCGGTATCAGTTATGGAAATCTAGTGGTTATAATGATTCAAGGGCCATGGTTATGGGTTATGGACACCTATTACTTGTAAAATGGATATCTATAGGCTATTGCTCATGGCTAGTAGTTATAATGGTTCAAGGGCCATCGGTATCAGTTATGGAAATCTAGTGGTTATAATGGTTCAGGGAGGATTGTTATGCGTAATGGACACCTATTACTTTTAAAATGGATATCTATAGGCTATTGGTCATGGCTAGTAGTTATAATGGTTCAAGGGCCATCGATATGAGTTATGGACATGTAGTGGTTATAATGGTTCAATGGCCTTGGTTATGGGTTATGGACACCTATTACTTGTAAAATGTATATTTATAGGCTATCGGTCATGGCTAGTAGTTATAATGGTTCAAGGGCCATCAGTATCAGTTATGGACATCTAGTGGTTATAATGGTTCAAGAACCATGGTTATGGGTTATGGACACCTATTACTTGTAAAATGTATATCTGTAGGCTATTGGACATGGCTAGTAGTTATAATGGTTCAAGGGCCATCAGTATCTGTCATGGACATCTAGTGGTTATAATGATTTAAGGACCATGGTTTTGGGTTATGGACACCTATTACTTGTAAAATGGATATCTATAGGCTATTGGTCATGGCTAGTAGTTATAATGGTTCAAGGGCCATCGGTATCAGTTATGGAAATCTAGTGGTTATAATGGTTCAGGGAGGATTGTTATGCGTAATGGACACCTATTACTTTTAAAATGGATATCTATAGGCTATTGGTCATGGCTAGTAGTTATAATGGTTCAAGGGCCATCGATATGAGTTATGGACATGTAGTGGTTATAATGGTTCAATGGCCTTGGTTATGGGTTATGGACACCTATTACTTGTAAAATGTATATTTATAGGCTATCGGTCATGGCTAGTAGTTATAATGGTTCAAGGGCCATCAGTATCAGTTATGGACATCTAGTGGTTATAATGGTTCAAGAACCATGGTTATGGGTTATGGACACCTATTACTTGTAAAATGTATATCTGTAGGCTATTGGACATGGCTAGTAGTTATAATGGTTCATGGGCCATCAGTATCAGTCATGGACATCTAGTGGTTATAATGATTCAAGGACCATGGTTATGGGTTATGGACACCTATTACTTGTAAAATGGATATCTATAGGCTATTGGTCAAGGCTAGTAGTTATAATGGTTCAAGGGCCATCAGTGTCAGTTATGGACATCTAGTGGTTATAATGGTTCGACGACGATTGTTATGGGTAATGGACACCTATTACTTTTAAAATGGTTATCTATAGGCTATTGGTCATGGCTAGTAGTAATAATGGTTTAAGGGCCATCGATATGAGTTATGGACATGTAGTGGTTATAATGGTTCAATGGCCTTGGTTGTGGGTTATGGACACCTATTACTTGTAAAATGTATATCTATAGGCTATTGGTCATGGCTAGTAGTTATAATGGTTCAAGGGCCATCGGTATCAGTTATGGAAATCTAGTGGTTATAATGATTCAAGGGCCATGGTTATGGGTTATGGACACCTATTACCTGTAAAATGGATATCTATAGGCTATTGGTCATGGCTAGTAGTTATAATGGTTCAAGGGCCATCGGTATCAGTTATGGAAATCTAGTGGTTATAATGGTTCAGGGAGGATTGTTATGCGTAATGGACACATATTACTTTTAAAATGGATATCTATAGGCTATTGGTCATGGCTAGTAGTTATAATGGTTCAAGGGCCATCGATATGAGTTATGGACATGTAGTGGTTATAATGGTTCAATGGCCTTGGTTATGGGTTATGGACACCTATTACTTGTAAAATGTATATTTATAGGCTATCGGTCATGGCTAGTAGTTATAATGGTTCAAGGGCCATCAGTATCAGTTATGGACATCTAGTGGTTATAATGGTTCAAGAACCATGGTTATGGGTTATGGACACCTGTTACTTGTAAAATGTATATCTGTAGGCTATTGGACATGGCTA
Organism: Calendula officinalis; assembly: GCA_963853835.1. Lineage (NCBI taxonomy): Eukaryota > Viridiplantae > Streptophyta > Magnoliopsida > Asterales > Asteraceae > Calendula > Calendula officinalis. The sequence goes on along the minus strand of CAWKYE010000035.1, from coordinate 153,234 downwards.
GTAGTTATAATGGTTCAAGGGCCATCAGTATCAGTCATGGACATCTAGTGGTTATAATGATTCAAGGACCATGGTTTTGGGTTATGGACACCTATTACTTGTAAAATGGATATCTATAGGCTATTGGTCATGGCTAGTAGTTATAATGGTTCAAGGGCCATCGGTATCAGTTATGAAAATCTAGTGGTTATAATGGTTCAGGGAGGATTGTTATGCGTAATGGACACCTATTACTTTTAAAATGGATATCTATAGGCTATTGGTCATGGCTAGTAGTTATAATGGTTCAAGGGCCATCGATATGAGTTATGGATATGTAGTGGTTATAATGGTTCAATGGCCTTGGTTATGGGTTATGGACACCTATTAGTTGTAAAATGTATATTTATAGGCTATCGGTCATGGCTAGTAGTTATAATGGTTCAAGGGCCATCAGTATCAGTTATGCACATCTAGTGGTTATAATGGTTCAAGAACCATGGTTATGGGTTATGGACACCTATTACTTGTAAAATGTATATCTGTAGGCTATTGGACATGGCTAGTAGTTATAATGGTTCAAGGGCCATCAGTATCAGTCATGGACATCTAGTGGTTATAATGATTCAAGGACCATGGTTTTGGGTTATGGACACCTATTACTTGTAAAATGGATATCTATAGGCTATTGGTCAAGGCTAGTAGTTATAATGGTTCAAGGGCCATCAATGTCAGTTATTGACATCTAGTGGTTATAATGGTTCGATGACGATTGTTATGGGTAATGGACACCTATTACTTGTAAAATGGTTATCTATAGGCTATTGGTCATGGCTAGTAGTTATAATGGTTTAAGGGCCATCGATATGAGCTATGGACATGTAGTGGTTATAATGGTTCAATGGCCTTGGTTGTGGGTTATGGACACCTATTACTTGTAAAATGTATATCTATAGGCTATTGGTCATGGCTAGTAGTTATAATGGTTCAAGGGCCATCAGTATCAGTTATGGACATCTAGTTGTTATAATGGTTCAAGGACCATGGTTATGGGTTATGGACACCTATTACTTGTAAAATGGATATCTATAGCCTATTGGTCATGGCTAGTAGTTATAATGGTTCAAGGGCCATCGATATGAGTTATGGACATGTAGTGGTTATAATGGTTCACTGTCCTTGGTTATGGGTTAAGGACACCTATTACTTGTAAAATCGATATCTATAGGCTATTCGTCATGGCTACTAGTTATAATGGTTCAAGGGCCATCAGTATCAATTATGGATATTTAGAGGTTATCATGGTTCAAGAACCATGGTTATGGGTTATGGACACCTATTACTTGTAAAATGGATATCTGTAGGCTATTGGACATGGCTAGTAGTTATAATGGTTCAAGGGCCATCAGTATCAGTTATGGACATCTAGTGGTTATAATGATTCAAGGGCCATGGTTATGGGTTATGGACACCTATTACTTGTAAAATGGATATCTATAGGCTATTGGTCATGGCTAGTAGTTATAATGGTTCAAGGGCCATCGGTATCAGTTATGGAAATCTAGTGGTTATAATGGCTCAAGGACGATTGTTATGCGTAATGGACACCTATTACTTTTAAAATGGATATCTATAGGCTATTGGTCATGGCTAGTAGTTATAATGGTTCAAGGGCCATCGATATGAGTTATGGACATGTAGTGGTTATAATGGTTCAATGGCCTTGGTTATGGGTTATGGACACCTATTACTTGTAAAATGTATATTTATAGGCTATCGGTCATGGCTAGTAGTTATAATGGTTCAAGGGCCATCAGTATCAGTTATGGACATCTAGTTGTTATAATGGTTCAAGGACCATGGTTATGGGTTATGGACATCTATTACTTGTAAAATGGATATCTATAGACTATTGGTCATGGCTAGTAGTTATAATGGTTCAGGGGCCATCGATATGAGTTATGGACATGTAGTGGTTATAATGGTTCACTGGCCTTGGTTATGGGTTAAGGACACCTATTACTTGTAAAATCGATATCTATAGGCTATTCGTAATGGCTACTAGTTATAATGGTTCAAGGGCCATCAGTATCAGTTATGGATATCTAGTGGTTATCATGGTTCAAGAACCATGGTTATGGGTTATGGACACCTATTACTTATAAAATGGATATCTGTAGGCTATTGGACATGGCTAGTAGTTATAATGGTTCAAGGGCCATCAGTATCAGTTATGGACATCTATTGGTTATAATGATTCAAGGGCCATGGTTATGGGTTATGGACACCTATTACTTGTAAAATGGATATCTATAGGCTACTGGTCATGGCTAGTCGTTATAATGGTTCAAGGGCCATCGGTATCAGTTATGGAAATCTAGTGGTTATAATGGTTCAGGGACGATGGTTATGGGTTATGGACACCTATTACTTGTAAAATGTATATCTATAGGCTATTGGTCATGGCTAGTAGTTATAATGGTTCAAGGGCCATCGATATGAGTTATGGACATGTAGTGGTTATAATGGTTCACTGTCCTTGGTTATGGGTTAAGGACACCTATTACTTGTAAAATCGATATCTATAGGCTATTCGTCATGGCTACTAGTTATAATGGTTCAAGGGCCATCAGTATCAATTATGGATATCTAGAGGTTATCATGGTTCAAGAACCATGGTTATGGGTTATGGACACCTATTACTTGTAAAATGGATATCTGTAGGCTATTGGACATGGCTAGTAGTTATAATGGTTCAAGGGCCATCAGTATCAGTTATGGACATCTAGAGGTTATAATGATTCAAGGGCCATGGTTATGGGTTATGGACACCTATTACTTGTAAAATGGATATCTATAGGCTATTGGTCATGGCTAGTAGTTATAATGGTTCAAGGGCCATCGGTATCAGTTATGGAAATCTAGTGGTTATAATGGCTCAAGGACGATTGTTATGCGTAATGGACACCTATTACTTTTAAAATGGATATCTATAGGCTACTGGTCATGGCTAGTCGTTATAATGGTTCAAGGGCCATCGGTATCAGTTATGGAAATCTAGTGGTTATAATGGTTCAGGGACGATGGTTATGGGTTATGGACACCTATTACTTGTAAAATGTATATCTATAGGCTATTGGTCATGGCTAGTAGTTATAATGGTTCAAGGGCCATCAGTATCAGTTTTGGACATCTAGTTGTTATAATTGTTCAAGGACCATGGTTATGGGTTATGGACACCTATTACTTGTAAAATGGATATCTGTAGGCTATTGGACATGGCTAGTAGTTATAATGGTACAAGGGCCATCGATATGAGTTATGGACATGTAGTGGTTATAATGGTTCATTGGCCTTGGTTATGGGTTATGGACACCTATTACTTGTAAAATGAATATCTATAGGCTACTGGTCATGGTTACTAGTTATAATGGTTCATGGGCCATCAGTATCAGTTATGGACATCTAGTGGTTATAATGGTTCAAGAACCATGGTTATGGGTTATGGACACCTATTACTTGTAAAATGGATATCTGTAGGCTATTGGACATGGCTAGTAGTTATAATGGTACAAGGGCCATCGATATGAGTTATGGACATGTAGTGGTTATAATGGTTCACTGGCCTTGGTTATGGGTTAAGGACACCTATTACTTGTAAAATCGATATCTATAGGCTATTCGTCATGGCTACTAGTTATAATGGTTCAAGGGCCATCAGTATCAGTTATGGATATCTAGTGGTTATCATGGTTCAAGAACCATGGTTATGGGTTATGGACACCTATTACTTGTAAAATGGATATCTGTAGGCTATTGGACATGGCTAGTAGTTATAATGGTTCAAGGGCCATTAGTATCACTTATGGAAATCTAGTGGTTATAATGATTCAAGGGCCATGGTTATGGGTTATGGACACCTATTACTTGTAAAATGGATATCTATAGGCTATTGGTCATGGCTAGTAGTTATAATGGTTCAAGGGCCATCGGTATCAGTTATGGAAATCTAGTGGTTATAATGGCTCAAGGACGATTGTTATGCGTAATGGACACCTATTACTTTTAAAATGGATATCTATAGGCTATTGGTCATGGCTAGTAGTTATAATGGTTCAAGGGCCATCGATATGAGTTATGGACATGTAGTGGTTATAATGGTTCAATGGCCTTGGTTATGGGTTATGGACACCTATTACTTGTAAAATGTATATTTATAGGCTATCGGTCATGGCTAGTAGTTATAATGGTTCAAGGGCCATCAGTATCAGTTATGGACATCTAGTGGTTATAATGGTTCAAGAACCATAGTTATGGGTTATGGACACCTGTTACTTGTAAAATGTATATCTGTAGGCTATTGGACATGGCTAGTAGTTATAATGGTTCAAGGGCCATCAGTATCAGTCATGGACATCTAGTGGTTATAATGATTCAAGGACCATGGTTTTGGGTTATGGACACCTATTACTTGTAAAATGGATATCTATAGGCTATTGGTCATGGCTAGTGGTTATAATGGTTCAAGGGCCATCGGTATCAGTTATGGAAATCTAGTGGTTATAATGGTTCAGGGAGGATTGTTATGCGTAATGGACACCTATTACTTTTAAAATGGATATCTATAGGCTATTGGTCATGGGCTAGTAGTTATAATGGTTCAAGGGCCATCGATATGAGTTATGGACATGTAGTGGTTATAATGGTTCAATGGCCTTGGTTATGGGTTATTGACACCTATTAGTTGTAAAATGTATATTTATAGGCTATCGGTCATGGCTAGTAGTTATAATGGTTCAAGGGCCATCAGTATCAGTTATGGACATCTAGTGGTTATAATAGTTCAAGAACCATGGTTATGGGTTATGGACACCTATTACTTGTAAAATGTATATCTGTAGGCTATTGGACATGGCTAGTAGTTATAATGGTTCATGGGCCATCAGTATCAGTCATGGACATCTAGTGGTTATAATGATTCAAGGACCATGGTTATGGGTTATGGACACCTATTACTTGTAAAATGGATATCTATAGGCTATTGGTCAAGGCTAGTAGTTATAATGGTTCAAGGGCCATCGGTATCAGTTATGGAAATCTAGTGGTTTTAATGGCTCAAGGACGATTGTTATGCGTAATGGACACCTATTACTTTTAAAATGGATATCTATAGGCTATTGGTCATGGCTAGTAGTTATAATGGTTCAAGGGCCATCGATATGAGTTATGGACATGTAGTGGTTATAATGGTTCAATGGCCTTGGTTATGGGTTATGGACACCTATTACTTGTAAAATGTATATTTATAGGCTATCGGTCATGGCTAGTAGTTATAATGGTTCAAGGGCCATCAGTATCAGTTATGGACATCTAGTGGTTATAATGGTTCAAGAACCATGGTTATGGGTTATGGACACCTGTTACTTGTAAAATGTATATCTGTAGGCTATTGGACATGGCTAATAGTTATAATGGTTCAAGGGCCATCAGTATCAGTCATGGACATCTAGTGGTTATAATGATTCAAGGACCATGGTTTTGGGTTATGGACACCTATTACTTGTAAAATGGATATCTATAGGCTATTGGTCATGGCTAGTAGTTATAATGGTTCAAGGGCCATCGGTATCAGTTATGGAAATCTAGTGGTTATAATGGTACAGGGAGGATTGTTATGCGTAATGGACACCTATTACTTTTAAAATGGATATCTATAGGCTATTGGTCATGGCTAGTAGTTATAATGGTTCAAGGGCCATCGATATGAGTTATGGACATGTAGTGGTTATAATGGTTCAATGGCCTTGGTTATGGGTTATGGACACCTATTAGTTGTAAAATGTATATTTATAGGCTATCGGTCATGGCTAGTAGTTATAATGGTTCAAGGGCCATCAGTATCAGTTATGCACATCTAGTGGTTATAATGGTTCAAGAACCATGGTTATGGGTTATGGACACCTATTACTTGTAAAATGTATATCTGTAGGCTATTGGACATGGCTAGTAGTTATAATGGTTCAAGGGCCATCAGTATCAGTCATGGACATCTAGTGGTTATAATGATTCAAGGACCATGGTTTTGGGTTATGGACACCTATTACCTGTAAAATGGATATCTATAGGCTATTGGTCAAGGCTAGTAGTTATAATGGTTCAAGGGCCATCGGTATCAGTTATGGAAATCTAGTGGTTTTAATGGTTCGACGACGATTGTTATGGGTAATGGACACCTATTACTTGTAAAATGGTTATCTATAGGCTATTGGTCATGGCTAGTAGTTATAATGGTTTAAGGGCCATCGATATGAGTTATGGACATGTAGTGGTTATAATAGTTCAATGGCCTTGGTTGTGGGTTATGGACACCTATTACTTGTAAAATGTATATCTATAGGCTATTGGTCATGGCTAGTAGTTATAATGGTTCAAGGGCCATCAGTATCAGTTATGGACATCTAGTTGTTATAATGGTTCAAGGACCATGGTTATGGGTTATGGACACCTATTACTTGTAAAATGGATATCTATAGCCTATTGGTCATGGCTAGTAGTTATAATGGTTCAAGGGCCATCGATATGAGTTATGGACATGTAGTGGTTATAATGGTTCACTGTCCTTGGTTAAGGGTTAAGGACACCTATTACTTGTAAAATCGATATCTATAGGCTATTCGTCATGGCTACTAGTTATAATGGTTCAAGGGCCATCAGTATCAATTATGGATATCTAGTGGTTATCATGGTTCAAGAACCATGGTTATGGGTTATGGACACCTATTACTTGTAAAATGGATATCTGTAGGCTATTGGACATGGCTAGTAGTTATAATGGTTCAAGGGCCATCAGTATCAGTTATGGACATCTAGTGGTTATAATGATTCAAGGGCCATGGTTATGGGTTATGGACACCTATTACTTGTAAAATGGATATCTATAGGCTATTGGTCATGGATAGTAGTTATAATGGTTCAAGGGCCATCGGTATCAGTTATGGAAATCTAGTGGTTATAATGGCTCAAGGACGATTGTTATGCGTAATGGACACCTATTACTTTTAAAATGGATATCTATAGGCTATTGGTCATGGCTAGTAGTTATAATGGTTCAAGGGCCATCGATATGAGTTATGGACATGTAGTGGTTATAATGGTTCAATGGCCTTGGTTATGGGTTATGGACACCTATTACTTGTAAAATGTATATTTATAGGCTATCGGTCATGGCTAGTAGTTATAATGGTTCAAGGGCCATCAGTATCAGTTATGGACATCTAGTTGTTATAATGGTTCAAGGACCATGGTTATGGGTTATGGACATCTATTACTTGTAAAATGGATATCTATAGACTATTGGTCATGGCTAGTAGTTATAATGGTTCAGGGGCCATCGATATGAGTTATGGACATGTAGTGGTTATAATGGTTCACTGGCCTTGGTTATGGGTTAAGGACACCTATTACTTGTAAAATCGATATCTATAGGCTATTCGTCATGGCTACTAGTTATAATGGTTCAAGGGCCATCAGTATCAGTTATGGATATCTAGTGGTTATCATGGTTCAAGAACCATGGTTATGGGTTATGGACACCTATTACTTGTAAAATGGATATCTGTAGGCTATTGGACATGGCTAGTAGTTATAATGGTTCAAGGGCCATCAGTATCAGTTATGGACATCTAGTGGTTATAATGATTCAAGGGCCATGGTTATGGGTTATGGACACCTATTACTTGTAAAATGGATATCTATAGGCTACTGGTCATGGCTAGTCGTTATAATGGTTCAAGGGCCATCGGTATCAGTGAAGGAAATCTAGTGGTTATAATGGTTCAGGGACGATGGTTATGGGTTATGGACACCTATTACTTGTAAAATGTATATCTATAGGCTATTGGTCATGGCTAGTAGTTATAATGGTTCAAGGGCCATCAGTATCAGTTTTGGACATCTAGTTGTAATAATTGTTGAAGGACCATGGTTATGGGTTATGGACACCTATTATTTGTAAAATGGATATCTATAGCCTATTGGTCATGGCTAGTAGTTATAATGGTTCAAGGGCCATCGATATGAGTTATGGACATGTAGTGGTTATAATGGTTCACTGGCCTTGGTTATGGGTTAAGGACACCTATTACTTGTAAAATTGATATCTATAGGCTATTCGTCATTACTACTAGTTATAATGGATCAAGGGCCATCAGTATCAGTTATGGATATCTAGTGGTTATCATGGTTCAAGAACCATGGTTATGGGTTATGGACACCTATTACTTGTAAAATGGATATCTGTAGGCTATTGGACATGGCTAGTAGTTATAATGGTTCAAGGGCCATTAGTATCACTTATGGACATCTAGTGGTTATAATGATTCAAGGGCCATGGTTATGGGTTATGGACACCTATTACTTGTAAAATGGATATCTATAGGCTATTGGTCATGGCTAGTAGTTATAATGGTTCAAGGGCCATCGGTATCAGTTATGGAAATCTAGTGGTTATAATGGTTCAGGGACGATTGTTATGCGTAATGGACACCTATTACTTTTAAAATGGATATCCATAGGCTATTGGTCATGGCTAGTAGTTATAATGATTCAAGGGCCATCGATATGAGTTACGGACATGTAGTTGTTATAATGGTTCAATGGCCTTGGTTATGGGTTATGGACACCTATTACTTGTAAAATGTATATTTATAGGCTATCGGTCATGGCTAGTAGTTATAATGGTTCAAGGGCCATCAGTATCAGTTATGGACATCTAGTTTTTATAATGGTTCAAGGACCATGGTTATGGGTTATGGACACCTATTACTTGTAAAATGGATATCTATAGACTATTGGTCATGGCTAGTAGTTATAATGGTTCAGGGGCCATCGATATGAGTTATGGACATGTAGTGGTTATAATGGTTCACTGGCCTTGGTTATGGGTTATGGACACCTATTACTTGTAAAATGGATATCTGTAGGGTACTGGTCAAGGTTACTAGTTAAAATGGTTCATGGGCCATCAGTATCAGTTATGGACATCTAGTGGTTATAATGGTTCAAGAACCATGGTTATGGGTTATGGACACCTATTACTTGTAAAATGGATATCTGTAGGCTATTGGACATGGCTAGTAGTTATAATGGTACAAGGGCCATCGATATGAGTTATGGACATGTAGTGGTTATAATGGTTCAAGGGCCATCGATATGAGTTATGGACATGTAGTGGTTATAATGGTTCAATGGCCTTGGTTATGGGTTATGGACACCTATTACTTGTAAAATGTATATTTATAGGCTATCGGTCATGGCTAGTAGTTATAATGGTTCAAGGGCCATCAGTATCAGTTATGGACATCTAGTGGTTATAATGGTTCAAGAACCATGGTTATGGGTTATGGACACCTGTTACTTGTAAAATGTATATCTGTAGGCTATTGGACATGGCTAGTAGTTATAATGGTTCAAGGGCCATCAGTATCAGTTATGGACATCTACTTTTTATAATGGTTCAAGGACCATGGTTATGGGTTATGGACACCTATTACTTGTAAAATGGATATCTATAGACTATTGGTCATGGCTAGTAGTTATAATGGTTCAGGGGCCATCGATATGAGTTATGGACATGTAGTGGTTATAATGGTTCACTGGCCTTGGTTATGGGTTATGGACACCTATTACTTGTAAAATGGATATCTGTAGGGTACTGGTCAAGGTTACTAGTTAAAATGGTTCATGGGCCATCAGTATCAGTTATGGACATCTAGTGGTTATAATGGTTCAAGAACCATGGTTATGGGTTATGGACACCTATTACTTGTAAAATGGATATCTGTAGGCTATTGGACATGGCTAGTAGTTATAATGGTACAAGGGCCATCGATATGAGTTATGGACATGTAGTGGTTATAATGGTTCAAGGGCCATCGATATGAGTTATGGACATGTAGTGGTTATAATGGTTCAATGGCCTTGGTTATGGGTTATGGACACCTATTACTTGTAAAATGTATATTTATAGGCTATCGGTCATGGCTAGTAGTTATAATGGTTCAAGGGCCATCAGTATCAGTTATGGACATCTAGTGGTTATAATGGTTCAAGAACCATGGTTATGGGTTATGGACACCTGTTACTTGTAAAATGTATATCTGTAGGCTATTGGACATGGCTAGTAGTTATAATGGTTCAAGGGCCATCAGTATCAGTCATGGACATCTAGTGGTTATAATGATTCAAGGACCATGGTTTTGGGTTATGGACACCTATTACTTGTAAAATGGATATCTATAGGCTATTGGTCATGGCTAGTAGTTATAATGGTTCAAGGGCCATCGGTATCAGTTATGGAAATCTAGTGGTTATAATGGTACAGGGAGGATTGTTATGCGTAATGGACACCTATTACTTTTAAAATGGATATCTATAGGCTATTGGTCATGGCTAGTAGTTATAATGGTTCAAGGGCCATCGATATGAGTTATGGACATGTAGTGGTTATAATGGTTCAATGGCCTTGGTTATGGGTTATGGACACCTATTAGTTGTAAAATGTATATTTATAGGCTATCGGTCATGGCTAGTAGTTATAATGGTTCAAGGGCCATCAGTATCAGTTATGGACATCTAGTTTTTATAATGGTTCAAGGACCATGGTTATGGGTTATGGACACCTATTACTTGTAAAATGGATATCAATAGACTATTGGTCATGGCTAGTAGTTATAATGGTTCAGGGGCCATCGATATGAGTTATGGACATGTAGTGGTTATAATGGTTCACTGGCCTTGGTTATGGGTTATGGACACCTATTACTTGTAAAATGGATATCTGTAGGGTACTGGTCAAGGTTACTAGTTAAAATGGTTCATGGGCCATCAGTATCAGTTATGGACATCTAGTGGTTATAATGGTTCAAGAACCATGGTTATGGGTTATGGACACCTATTACTTGTAAAATGGATATCTGTAGGCTATTGGACATGGCTAGTAGTTATAATGGTACAAGGGCCATCGATATGAGTTATGGACATGTAGTGGTTATAATGGTTCAAGGGCCTTGGTTGTGGGTTATGGACACCTATTACTTGTAAAATGTATATCTATAGGCTATTGGTCATGGCTAGTAGTTATAATGGTTCAAGGGCCATCAGTATCAGTTATGGACATCTAGTTGTTATAATGGTTCAAGGACCATGGTTATGGGTAATGGACACCTATTACTTGTAAAATGGATATCTATAGCCTATTGGTCATGGCTAGTAGTTATAATGGTTCAAGGGCCATCGATATGAGTTATGGACATGTAGTGGTTATAATGGTTCACTGTCCTTGGTTAAGGGTTAAGGACACCTATTACTTGTAAAATCGATATCTATAGGCTATTCGTCATGGCTACTAGTTATAATGGTTCAAGGGCCATCAGTATCAATTATGGATATCTAGTGGTTATCATGGTTCAAGAACCATGGTTATGGGTTATGGACACCTATTACTTGTAAAATGGATATCTGTAGGCTATTGGACATGGCTAGTAGTTATAATGGTTCAAGGGCCATCAGTATCAGTTATGGACATCTAGTGGTTATAATGATTCAAGGGCCATGGTTATGGGTTATGGACACCTATTACTTGTAAAATGGATATCTATAGGCTATTGGTCATGGATAGTAGTTATAATGGTTCAAGGGCCATCGGTATCAGTTATGGAAATCTAGTGGTTATAATGGCTCAAGGACGATTGTTATGCGTAATGGACACCTATTACTTTTAAAATGGATATCTATAGGCTATTGGTCATGGCTAGTAGTTATAATGGTTCAAGGGCCATCGATATGAGTTATGGACATGTAGTGGTTATAATGGTTCAATGGCCTTGGTTATGGGTTATGGACACCTATTACTTGTAAAATGTATATTTATAGGCTATCGGTCATGGCTAGTAGTTATAATGGTTCAAGGGCCATCAGTATCAGTTATGGACATCTAGTTGTTATAATGGTTCAAGGACCATGGTTATGGGTTATGGACATCTATTACTTGTAAAATGGATATCTATAGACTATTGGTCATGGCTAGTAGTTATAATGGTTCAGGGGCCATCGATATGAGTTATGGACATGTAGTGGTTATAATGGTTCACTGGCCTTGTTTATGGGTTAAGGACACCTATTACTTGTAAAATCGATATCTATAGGCTATTCGTCATGGCTACTAGTTATAATGGTTCAAGGGCCATCAGTATCAGTTATGGATACCTAGTGGTTATCATGGTTCAAGAACCATGGTTATGGGTTATGGACACCTATTACTTGTAAAATGGATATCTGTAGGCTATTGGACATGGCTAGTAGTTATAATGGTTAAAGGGCCATCAGTATCAGTTATGGACATCTAGTGGTTATAATGATTCAAGGGCCATGGTTATGGGTTATGGACACCTATTACTTGTAAAATGGATATCTATAGGCTACTGGTCATGGCTAGTCGTTATAATGGTTCAAGGGCCATCGGTATCAGTTAAGGAAATCTAGTGGTTATAATGGTTCAGGGACGATGGTTATGGGTTATGGACACCTATTACTTGTAAAATGTATATCTATAGGCTATTGGTCATGGCTAGTAGTTATAATGGTTCAAGGGCCATCAGTATCAGTTTTGGACATCTAGTTGTTATAATTGTTGAAGGACCATGGTTATGGGTTATGGACACCTATTATTTGTAAAATGGATATCTATAGCCTATTGGTCATGGCTAGTAGTTATAATGGTTCAAGGGCCATCGATATGAGTTATGGACATGTAGTGGTTATAATGGTTCACTGGCCTTGGTTATGGGTTAAGGACACCTATTACTTGTAAAATCGATATCTATAGGCTATTCGTCATGACTACTAGTTATAATGGATCAAGGGCCATCAGTATCAGTTATGGATATCTAGTGGTTATCATGGTTTAAGAACCATGGTTATGGGTTATGGACACCTATTACTTGTAAAATGGATATCTGTAGGCTATTGGACATGGCTAGTAGTTATAATGGTTCAAGGGCCATTATTATCACTTATGGACATCTAGTGGTTATAATGATTCAAGGGCCATGGTTATGGGTTATGGACACCTATTACTTGTAAAATGGATATCTATAGGCTATTGGTCATGGCTAGTAGTTATAATGGTTCAAAGGCCATCGGTATGAGTTATGGACATCTAGTGATTATGATGGTTCAAGAGCCATGGTTATGGGTTATGGACACCACTTACCTTTAAAATGGAGAACTATACGCTATTGGTCATGGCTAGTAGTTATAATGGTTCAAGGGCCATCGGTATCAGTTATGGAAATCTAGTGGTTATAATGGTTCAGGGACGATTGTTATGCGTAATGGACACCTATTACTTTTAAAATGGATATCCATAGGCTATTGGTCATGGCTAGTAGTTATAATGATTCAAGGGCCATCGATATGAGTTACGGACATGTAGTTGTTATAATGGTTCAATGGCCTTGGTTATGGGTTATGGACACCTATTACTTGTAAAATGTATATTTATAGGCTATCGGTCATGGCTAGTAGTTATAATGGTTCAAGGGCCATCAGTATCAGTTATGGACATCTAGTTTTTATAATGGTTCAAGGACCATGGTTATGGGTTATGGACACCTATTACTTGTAAAATGGATATCTATAGACTATTGGTCATGGCTAGTAGTTATAATGGTTCAGGGGCCATCGATATGAGTTATGGACATGTAGTGGTTATAATGGTTCACTGGCCTTGGTTATGGGTTATGGACACCTATTACTTGTAAAATGGATATCTGTAGGGTACTGGTCAAGGTTACTAGTTAAAATGGTTCATGGGCCATCAGTATCAGTTATGGACATCTAGTGGTTATAATGGTTCAAGAACCATGGTTATGGGTTATGGACACCTATTACTTGTAAAATGGATATATGTAGGCTATTGGACATGGCTAGTAGTTATAATGGTACAAGGGCCATCGATATGAGTTATGGACATGTAGTGGTTATAATGGTTCATTGGCCTTGGTTATGGGTTATGGACACCTATTATTTGTAAAATGAATATCTATAGGCTACTGGTCATGGTTACTAGTTATAATGGTTCATGGGCCATCAGTATCAGTTATGGACATCTAGTGGTTATAATGGTTCAAGAACCATGGTTATGGGTTATGGACACCTATTACTTGTAAAATGGATATCTGTAGGCTATTGGACATGGCTAGTAGTTATAATGGTACAAGGGCCATCGATATGAGTTATGGACATGTAGTGGTTATAATGGTTCATTGGCCTTGGTTATGGGTTATGGACACCTATTACTTGTAAAATGGATATCTATAGGCTACTGGTCATGGTTACAAGTTATAATGGTTCATGGGCCATCAGTATCAGTTATGGACATCTAGTGGTTATAATGGCTCAAGAACCATGGTTATGGGTTATGGACACCTATTACTTGTAAAATGTATATCTGTAGGCTATTGGACATGGCTAGTAGTTATAATGGTTCAAGGGCCATCAGAATCAGTTATGGACATCTAGTGGTTATAATGATTCAAGGACCATGGTTATGGGTTATGGACACCTATTACTTGTAAAATGGATATATGTAGGCTATTGGACATGGCTAGTAGTTATAATGGTTAAAGGTCCATCAGTATCAGTTATGGACATCTAGTGGTTATAATGATTCAAGGACCATGGTTATGGGTTATGGACACCTATTACTTGTAAAATGGATATCTATAGGCTATTGGTCATGGCTAGTAGTTATAATGGTTCAAGGGCCATCGATATGAGTTATGGACATGTAGTGGTTATAATGGTTCACTGGCCTTGGTTATGGGTTATGGTCACCTATTACTTGTAAAATGGATATTTATAGGCTATTGGTCATGGCTAGTAGTTATAATGGTTCAAGGACCATCAGTATCAGTTATGGACAACTACTGGTTATAATGGTTCAAGGACGATGGTTATGGGTTATGGACACCTATTACTTGTAAACTGGATATCTATAGGCTATTGGTCAAGGCTAGTAGTTATAATGGTTCAAGGGCCATCGATATGAGTTATGGACATGTAGTGGTTATAATGGTTCAATGGCCTTGGTTATGGGTTATGGACACCTATTACTTGTAAAATGGATATCTATAGGCTACTGGTCATGGTTACTAGTTATAATGGTTAATGGGCCATCAGTATCAGTTATGGACAACTAGTGGTTATAATGGTTCAAGAACCATGGTTATGGGTTATGGACACCTATTACTTGTAAAATGTATATCTGTAGGCTATTGGACATGGCTAGTAATTATAATGGTTCAAGGGCCATCAGTATCAGTTAAGGACATCTAGTGGTTATAATGATTCAAGGACCATGGTTATGGGTTATGGACACCTATTACTTGTAAAATGGATATCTATAGGCTATTGGTCATGGCTAGTAGTTATAATGGTTCAAGCGCCATCGATATGAGTTATGTGGTTATAATGGTTCACTGTCCTTGGTTATGGGTTATGGACACCTATTACTTGTAAAATGGATATTTATAGGCTATTGGTCATGGCTAGTAGTTATAATGGTTCAAGGGCCATCACTATCAGTTATGGACAACTACTGGTTATAATGGTTCAAGGACCATGGTTATGGGTTATGGACACCTATTACTTGTAAAATGGATATCTATAGGCTATTGGTCATGGCTAGTAGTTATAATGGTTCAAGGGCCATCGATATGAGTTACGGACATGTAGTGGTTATAATGGTTCACTGGCCTTGGTTATGGGTTATGGACTCCTATTACTTGTAAAATGGATATCTATAGGCTACTGGTCATGGTTACTAGTTATAATGGTTCATGGGCCATTAGTATCAGTTATTGACATCTAGTGGTTATAATGGTTCAAGAACCATGGTTATGGGTTATGGACACCTATTACTTGTAAAATGTATATCTGTAGGCTATTGGACATGGCTAGTAGTTATAATGGTTCAAGGGCCATCAGTATCAGTTATGGACATCTAGTGGTTATAATGATTCAAGGACCATGGTTACGGGTTATGGACACCTATTACTTGTAAAATGGATATCTATAGGCTATTGGTCATGGCTAGTAGTTATAATGGTTCAAGGGCCATAAGTGTCAGTTATGGACATCTAGTGGTTATAATGGTTCGACGACGATTGTTATGGGTAATGGACACCTATTACTTGTAAAATGGTTATCTATAGGCTATTGGTCATGGCTAGTAGTTATAATGGTTCAAGGGCCATCGATATGAGTTATGGACATGTAGTGGTTATAATGGTTCATTGGCCTTGGTTATGGGTTATGGACACCTATTACTTGTAAGATGGATATTTATAGGCTATTGGTCATGGCTAGTAGTTATAATGGTTCAAGGACCATCAGTATCAGTTATGGACAACTACTGGTTATAATGGTTCAAGGACCATGGTTATGGGTTATGGACACCTATTACTTGTAAAATGGATATCTATAGGCTATTGGTCATGGCTAGTAGTTATAATGGTTCAAGGGCCATCGATATGAGTTATGGACATGTAGTGGTTATAATGGTTCACTGGCCTTGGTTATGGGTTATGGACACCTATTACTTGTAAAATCGATATCTATAGGCTATTCGTCATGGCTACTAGTTATAATGGTTCAAGGGCCATCAGTATCCGTTATGGATATCTAGTGGATATCATGGTTCAAGAACCATGGTTATGGGTTATGGACACCTATTACTTGTAAAATGGATATCTGTAGGCTATTGGACATGGCTAGTAGTTGTAATGGTTCAAGGGCCATCAGTATCAGTTATGGACATCTAGTGGTTATAATGATTCAAGGGCCATGGTTATGGGTATGGACACCTATTACTTGTAAAATGGATATCTATAGGCTATTGGTCATGGCTAGTAGTTATAATGGTTCAAGAGCCATCGGTATCAGTTATGGAAATCTAGTGGTTATAATGGTTCAGGGACGATTGTTATGCGTAATGGACACCTATTACTTGTAAAATGTATATTTATAGGCTATCGGTCATGGCTAGTAGTTATAATGGTTCAAGGGCCATCAGTATCAGTTATGGACATCTGGTTGTTATAATGGTTCAACGACCATGGTTATGGGTTATGGACACCTATTACTTGTAAAATGGATATCTAAAGACTATTGGTCATGGCTAGTAGTTATAATGGTTCAGGGGCCATCGATATGAGTTATGGACATGTAGTGGTTATAATGGTTCACTGGCCTTGGTTATGGGTTATGGACACCTATTACTTGTAAAATGGATATCTGTAGGGTACTGGTCAAGGTTACTAGTTAAAATGGTTCATGGGCCATCAGTATCAGTTATGGACATCTAGTGGTTATAATGGTTCAAGAACCATGGTTATGGGTTATGGACACCTATTACTTGTAAAATGGATATCTGTAGGCTATTGGACATGGCTAGAAGTTATAATGATACAAGGGCCATCGATATGAGTTATGGACATGTAGTGGTTATAATGGTTCATTGGCCTTGGTTATGGGTTATGGACACCTATTACTTGTAAAATGGATATCTATAGGCTACTGGTCATGGTTACTAGTTATAATGGTTCATGGGCCATCAGTATCAGTTATGGACATCTAGTGGTTATAATGGTTCAAGAACCATGGTTATGGGTTATGGACACCTATTACTTGTAAAATGGATATCTGTAGGCTATTGGACATGGCTAGTAGTTATAATGGTACAAGGGCCATCGATATGAGTTATGGACATGTAGTGGTTATAATGGTTCATTGGCCTTGGTTATGGGTTATGGACACCTATTACTTGTAAAATGGATATCTATAGGCTACTGGTAATGGTTACTAGTTATAATGGTTCATGGGCCATCAGTATCAGTTATGGACATCTAGTGGTTATAATGGCTCAAGAACCATGGTTATGGGTTATGGACACCTATTACTTGTAAAATGTATATCTGTAGGCTATTGGACATGGCTAGTATTTATGATGGTTCAATGGCCATCAGTATCAGTTATGGACATCTAGTGGTTATAATGATTCAAGGACCATGGTTATGGGTTATGGACACCTATTACTTGTAAAATGGATATCTGTAGGCTATTGGACATGGCTAGTAGTTATAATGGTTCATGGTCCATCAGTATCAGTTATGGACATCTAGTGGTTATAATGATTCAAGGACCATGGTTATGGGTTATGGACACCTATTACTTGTAAAATGGATATCTATAGGCTATTGGTCATGGCTAGTAGTTATAATGGTTCAAGGGCCATCGATATGAGTTATGGACATGTAGTGGTTACAATGGTTCACTGGCCTTGGTTATGGGTTATGGACACCTATTACTTGTAAAATGGATATTTATAGGCTATTGGTCATGGCTAGTAGTTATAATGGTTCAAGGACCATCAGTATCAGTTATGGACAACTACTGGTTATAATGGTTCAAGGACCATGGTTATGGGTTATGGACACCTATTACTTGTAAAATGGATATCTATAGGCTATTGGTCATGGCTAGTAGTTATAATGGTTCAAGGGCCATCGATATGAGTTATGGACATGTAGTGGTTATAATGGTTCACTGGCCTTGGTTATGGGTTATGGACACCTATTACTTGTAAAATGGATATCTATAGGCTACTAGTTATAATGGTTCATGGGCCATCAGTATCAGTTATGGACATCTAGTGGTTATAATGGTTCAAGAACCATGGTTATGGGTTATAGACACCTAGTACTTGTAAAATGTATATCTGTAGGCTATTGGACATGGCTAGTAATTATAATGGTTCAAGGGCCATCAGTATCAGTTATGGACATCTAGTGGTTATAATGATTCAAGGACCATGGTTATGGGTTATGGACACCTATTACTTGTAAAATGGATATCTATAGGCTATTGGTCATGGCTAGTAGTTATAATGGTTCAAGGGCCATCGATATGAGTTATGGACATGTAGTGGTTATAATGGTTCACTGGCCTTGGTTATGGGTTATGGACACCTATTACTTGTAAAATGGATATTTATAGGCTATTGGTCATGGCTAGTAGTTATAATGGTTCAAGGGCCATCAGTATCAGTTATGGACATCTAGTGGTTATAATGGTTCAAGAACCATGGTTATGGGTTATGGTCACCTATTACTTGTAAAATGTATATCTGTAGGCTATTGGACATGGCTAGTAGTTATAATGGTTCAAGGGCCATTAGTATCAGTTATGGACATCTAGTGGTTATAATGATTCAAGGACCATGGTTATGGGTTATGGACACCTATTACTTGTAAAATGGATATCTATAGGCTATTGGTCATGGCTAGTAGTTATAATGGTTCAAGGGCCATAAGTGTCAGTTATGGACATCTAGTGGTTATAATGGTTCGACGTCGATTGTTATGGGTAATGGACACCTATTACTTGTAAAATGGTTATCTATAGGCTTTGGTCATGGCTAGTAGTTATAATGGTTCAAGGACCATCGATATGAGTTATGGACATGTAGTGGTTATAATGGTTCACTGGCCTTGGTTATGGGTTATGGACACCTATTACTTGTAAAATGGATATCTATAGGCTACTGGTAATGGTTACTAGTTATAATGGTTCATGGGCCATCAGTATCAGTTATGGACATCTATTACTTGTTAAATGGATATCTGTAAGCTATTGGACATGGCTAGTAGTTATAATGGTTCAAGGGACCTATTACTTGTAAAATGGATATCTATAGGCTATTGGTCATGGCTAGTAGTTATAATGGTTCAAGGGCCATCGATATGAGTTATGGACATGTAGTGGTTATAATGGTTCACTGGCCTTGGTTATGGGTTATGGACACCTATTACTTGTAAAATGGATATCTATAGGCTACTGGTCATGGTTACTAGTTATAATGGTTCATGGGCCATCAGTATCAGTTTTGGACACCCATTATAACTTCGGCCCGAACATCCCTCTTCGGCCCGAAGTCTTCAATATCCAAGATTGTGTGACAAAAGGTGCTATACTAAAACATTCATAACTTTCAGCTCGGGTGTCTGTTTCACGCCCAAGAGTAACCAAAATAGCTGGTTCGTTCGTCACTGCCAAGAACAAGTTCGGCCCGAACTTTTCACTGTTCCCGGCCCGAACTTCATTTTCGGCCCGAACTTCAACCTCGGCCCGAACTCCGACCTCGGCCCGAACTTCAACCTTGGCCCGAAGATCATCCTCGGCCCGAACACCGAACTTCGGCCAGAACACCACTTCGGCCCGAACACCACATCGGCCCGAACATCCCACTTCGGCCCGAACACCACTTCGGCCCGAACATCCCTCTTCGGCCCGAACTCTTCAATATCCAAGATTGTGTGACAAAAGGTGCTATACTAAAACATTCATAACATTCAGCTCGGGTGTCCGTTTCCCGCCCACGAGTAACCAAAATAGCTGGTTCGTTCGTCACTACCAAGAACAAGTTCGGCCCGAACTCTTCACTGTTCCCGGCCCGAACTTCATTTTCGGCCCGAACTTCAACCTCGACCCGAACTTCAACCTCGGCCCGAACTCCGACCTCGGCCCGAACTTCAACCTCGGCCCGAACATCATCCTCGGCCCGAACACCGAACTTCGGCCCGAACACCACTTCGGCCCGAACACCACTTCGGCCCGAACATCCCACTTCGGCCCGAACACCACTTCGGACCGAACATCCCTCTTCGGCCCGAACTCTTCAATATCCAAGATTGTGTGACAAAAGGTGCTATACTAAAACATTCATAACTTTCAGCTCGGGTGTCCGTTTCACGCCCACGAGTAACCAAAATAGCTGGTTCGTTCGTCACTGCCAAGAACAAGTTCGGCCCGAACTCTTCACTGTTCCCGGCCCGAACTTCATTTTCGGCCCGAACTTCAACCTCGGCCCGAACTTCAACCTCGGCCCGAACTCCGACCTCGACCCGAACTTCAACCTCGGCTCGAACATCATCCTCGGCCCGAACACCGAACTTCGGCCCGAACACCACTTCGGCCCGAACACCACTTCGGCCCGAACATCCCACTTCGGCCCGAACACCACTTCGGCCCGAACATCCCTCTTCGGCCCGAACTCTTCAATATCCAAGATTGTGTGACAAAAGGTGCTATACTAAAACATTCATAACTTTCAGCTCAGGTGTCCGTTTCACGCCCACGAGTAACCAAAATAGTTGGTTCGTTCGTCACTGCCAAGAATAAGTTCGGCCCGAACTCTTCACTGTTCCCGGCCTGAACTTAATTTTCGGCCCGAACTTCAACCTCGGCCCTAACATCAACCTCGGCCCGAACTCCGAACTCGGCCCGAACTTCAACCTCGGCCCGAACATCATCCTTGGCCCGAACACCGAACTTCGGCCCGAACACCACTTCGGCCCGAACACCACTTCGGCCCGAACATCCCTCTTCGACCCGAACTCTTCAATATCCAAGATTGTGTGACAAAAGGTGCTATACTAAAACATTCATAACTTTCAGCTCGGGTGTCCGTTTCACGCCCACGAGTAACCAAAATAGCTGGTTCGTTCGTCACTGCCAAGAACAAGTTCGGCCCGAACTCTTCACTGTTCCCGGCCCGAACTTCATTTTCGGCCCGAACTTCAACCTCGGCCCGAACTTCAACCTCGGCCCGAACTCCGACCTCGGCCCGAACTTCAACCTCGGCCCGAACATCATCCTTGGCCCGAACACCGAACTTCGGCCCGAACACCACTTCGGCCCGAACACCACTTCGGCCCGAACATCCCACTTCGGCCCGAACACCACTTCGGCCCGAACATCCCTCTACGGCCCGAGCTCTTCAATATCCAAGATTGTGTGACAAAAGGTGCTATACTAAAACATTCATAACTTTCAGCTCGGGTGTCCGTTTCACGCCCACGAGTAACCAAAATAGCTGGTTCGTTCGTCACTGCCAAGAACAAGTTCGGCCCGAACTCTTCACTGTTCCCGGCCCGAACTTCATTTTCGGCCCGAACTTCAACCTCGGCCCGAACTTCAACCTCGGCCCGAACTTCAACCTCGGCCCGAACTCCGACCTCGGCCCGAACTTCAACCTCGGCCCGAAGATCATCCTCGGCCCGAACACCGAACTTCGGCCAGAACACCACTTCGGCCCGAACACCACTTCGACCCGAACATCCCACTTCGGCCCGAACACCACTTCGGCCCGAACATCCCTCTTCGGCCCGAACTCTTCAATATCCAAGATTGTGTGACAAAAGGTGCTATACTAAAACATTCATAACTTTCAGCTCGGGTGTCCGTTTCACGCCCACGAGTAACCAAAATAGCTTGTTCGTTCGTCACTGCCAAGAACAAGTTCGGCCCGAACTCTTCATTGTTCCCGGCCCGAAATTCATTTTCGGCCCGAACTTCAACCTCGGCCCGAACTTCAACCTCGGCCCCAACTTCAACCTCGGCCCGAACATCATCCTCAGCCCGAACACCGAATTTCGGCCCGAACACCACTTCGGTCCGAACACCACTTCGGCCCGAACATCCCACTTCGGTCCGAACACCACTTCGGCCCGAACATCCCTCTTCGGCCCGAACTCTTCAATACCCAAGATTGTGTGACAAAAGGTGTTATACTAAAACATTCATAACTTTCAACTCGGTTGTCCGTTTCACGCCCACGAGTAAGCAAAATAGCTGGTTCGTTCGTCACTCCCAAGAACAAGTTCGGCCCGAACACTTCACTGTTCCCGGCCCGAACTTCATTTTCGGCCGAACTTCATTTTCGACCCGAACTTCAACCTCGGCCCGAACTTCAACCTCGGCCCGAATTCCGACCTCGGCCCAAACTTCAACCTCGGCCTGAACATCATCCTCGGCCCGAACACCGAACTTCGGCCCGAACACCACTTCGGCCCGAACATCTCACTTCGGCCCGAATACCACTTCGGCCCGAACATCCCTCTTCGGCCCGAACTCTTCAATATCCAAGATTGTGTGACAAAAGGTCCTATACTAAAACATTCATAACTTTCAGCTCGGGTGTCCATTTCACGCCCACGAGTAACCTAAATAGCTGGTTCGTTCGTCACTGCCAAGACCAACAAGTTCGGCATGAACTCTTCACTGTTCCCGGCCCGAACTTCATTTTCGGCCCGAACTTCAACCTCGGCCCGAACTTCAACCTCGACCCGAACTCCGACCTCGGCCCGAACTTCAACCTCGGCCCGAACATCATCCTCGGCCCGAACACCGAACTTCGGCCCGAACACCACTTCGGACCGAACATCCCACTTCGGCCCGAACACCACTTCGGCCCGAACATCCCTCTACGGCCCGAACTCTTCAATATCCAAGATTGTGTGACAAAAGGTGCTATACTAAAACATTCATAACTTTCAGCTCGGGTGTCCGTTTCACGCCCACGAGTAACCAAAATAGCTGGTTCGTTCGTCACTGCCA
The DNA here is from genome assembly GCA_963853835.1 of Calendula officinalis. NCBI lineage: Eukaryota > Viridiplantae > Streptophyta > Magnoliopsida > Asterales > Asteraceae > Calendula > Calendula officinalis. The sequence continues at coordinate 129,738 of CAWKYE010000035.1, read as the reverse complement.
AGAACAAGTTCGGCCCGAACTCTTCACTGTTCCCGGCCCGAACTTCATTTTCGGCCCGAACTTCAACCTCGGCCCGAACTTCAACCTCCGCCCGAACTCTGACCTCGGCCCGAACTTCAACCTCGGCCCGAACATCATCCTCTGCCCGAACACCGAACTTCGGCCCGAACACCACTTCGGCCCGAACATCCCACTTCGGCCCAAACACCACTTCGGCCCAAACATCCCTCTTCGGCCCGAACTCTTCAATATCCAAGATTGTGTGACAAAAGGTGCTATACTTAAACATTCATAACTTTCATCTCGGGTGTCCGTTTCACGCCCACGAGTAACCAAAATAGCTGGTTCGTTCGTCACTGCCAAGAACAAGTTCGGCCCGAACTCTTCACTGTTCCCGGCCCGAACTTCATTTTCGGCCCGAACTTCAACCTCGGCCCGAACATCAACCTCGGCCCAAACTCCGAACTCGGTCCGAACTTCAACCTCGGCCCGAACATCATCCTTGGCCCGAACACCGAACTTCGGCCCGAACACCATTTCGGCCCGAACACCACTTCGGCCCGGACATCCCACTTCGGCCCGAACACCACTTCGGCCCGAACATCCCTCTTCGGCCCGAACTCTTCAATATCCAAGATTGTGTGACACAAGGTGCTATACTAAAACATTCATAACTTTCAGCTCGGGTGTCCGTTTCACGCCCACGAGTAACCAAAATAGTTGGTTCGTTCGTCACTGCCAAGAACAAGTTCGGCCCGAACTCTTCACTGTTCCCGGCCCGAACTTCATTTTCGGCCCGAACTTCAACCTCGGCCCGAACTTCAACCTCGGCCCGAACTCTGACCTCGGCCCGAACTTCAACCTCGGCCCGAACATCATCCTCGGCCCGAACACAGAACTTCGGCCCGAGCACCACTTCGGTCCGAACACCACTTCGGCCCGAACATCCCACTTCGGCCCAAACACCACTTCGGCCCAAACATCCCTCTTCGGCCCGAACTCTTCAATATCCAAGATTGTGTGACAAAAGGTGCTATACTAAAACATTCATAACTTTCATCTCGGGTGTCCGTTTCACGCCCACGAGTAACCAAAATAGCTGGTTCGTTCGTCACTGCCAAGAACAAGTTCGGCCCGAACTCTTCACTGTTCCCGGCCCGAACTTCATTTTCGTCCCGAACTTCAACCTCGGCCCGAACATCAACCTCGGCCCAAACTCCGAACTCGGTCCGAACTTCAACCTCGGCCCGAACATCATCCTTGGCCCGAACACCGAACTTCGGCCCGAACACCACTTCGGCCCGAACACCACTTCGGCCCGAACACCACTTCGGCCCGAACATCCCTCTTCGGCCCGAACTCTTCAATATCCAAGATTGTGTGACACTAGGTGCTATACTAAATCATTCATAACTTTCAGCTCGGGTGTCCGTTTCACGCCCACGAGTAACCAAAATAGTTGGTTCGTTCGTCACTGCCAAGAACAAGTTCGGCATGAACTCTTCACTGTTCCCGGCCCGAACTTCATTTTCGGCCCGAACTTCAACCTCGGCCCGAACTTCAACCTCGACCCGAACTCCGACCTCGGCCCGAACTTCAACCTCGGCCCGAACATCATCCTCGGCCCGAACACTGAACTTCGGCCCGAACACCACTTCGGACCGAACATCCCACTTCGGCCCGAACACCACTTCGGCCCGAACATCCCTCTACGGCCCGAACTCTTCAATATCCAAGATTGTGTGACAAAAGGTGCTATACTAAAACATTCATAACTTTCAGCTCGGGTGTCCGTTTTACGCCCACGAGTAACCAAAATAGCTGGTTCGTTCGTCACTGCCAAGAACAAGTTCGGCCCGAACTCTTCACTGTTCCCGGCCCGAACTTCATTTTCGGCCCGAACTTCAACCTCGGCCCGAACTTCAACCTCCGCCCGAACTCTGACCTCGGCCCGAACTTCAACCTCGGCCCGAACATCATCCTCTGCCCGAACACCGAACTTCGGCCCGAACACCACTTCGGCCCGAACATCCCACTTCGGCCCAAACACCACTTCGGCCCAAACATCCCTCTTCGGCCCGAACTCTTCAATATCCAAGATTGTGTGACAAAAGGTGCTATACTAAAACATTCATAACTTTCATCTCGGGTGTCCGTTTCACGCCCACGAGTAACCAAAATAGCTGGTTCGTTCGTCACTGCCAAGAACAAGTTCGGCCCGAACTCTTCACTGTTCCCGGCCCGAACTTCATTTTCGGCCCGAACTTCAACCTCGGCCCGAACATCAACCTCGGCCCAAACTCCGAACTCGGTCCGAACTTCAACCTCGGCCCGAACATCATCCTTGGCCCGAACACCGAACTTCGGCCCGAACACCATTTCGGCCCGAACACCACTTCGGCCCGGACATCCCACTTCGGCCCGAACACCACTTCGGCCCGAACATCCCTCTTCGGCCCGAACTCTTCAATATCCAAGATTGTGTGACACAAGGTGCTATACTAAAACATTCATAACTTTCAGCTCGGGTGTCCGTTTCACGCCCACGAGTAACCAAAATAGTTGGTTCGTTCGTCACTGCCAAGAACAAGTTCGGCCCGAACTCTTCACTGTTCCCGGCCCGAACTTCATTTTCGGCCCGAACTTCAACCTCGGCCCGAACTTCAACCTCGGCCCGAACTCTGACCTCGGCCCGAACTTCAACCTCGGCCCGAACATCATCCTCGGCCCGAACACAGAACTTCGGCCCGAGCACCACTTCGGTCCGAACACCACTTCGGCCCGAACATCCCACTTCGGCCCAAACACCACTTCGGCCCAAACATCCCTCTTCGGCCCGAACTCTTCAATATCCAAGATTGTGTGACAAAAGGTGCTATACTAAAACATTCATAACTTTCATCTCGGGTGTCCGTTTCACGCCCACGAGTAACCAAAATAGCTGGTTCGTTCGTCACTGCCAAGAACAAGTTCGGCCCGAACTCTTCACTGTTCCCGGCCCGAACTTCATTTTCGTCCCGAACTTCAACCTCGGCCCGAACATCAACCTCGGCCCAAACTCCGAACTCGGTCCGAACTTCAACCTCGGCCCGAACATCATCCTTGGCCCGAACACCGAACTTCGGCCCGAACACCACTTCGGCCCGAACACCACTTCGGCCCGAACATCCCTCTTCGGCCCGAACTCTTCAATATCCAAGATTGTGTGACACTAGGTGCTATACTAAATCATTCATAACTTTCAGCTCGGGTGTCCGTTTCACGCCCACGAGTAACCAAAATAGTTGGTTCGTTCGTCACTGCCAAGAACAAGTTCGGCATGAACTCTTCACTGTTCCCGGCCCGAACTTCATTTTCGGCCCGAACTTCAACCTCGGCCCGAACTTCAACCTCGACCCGAACTCCGACCTCGGCCCGAACTTCAACCTCGGCCCGAACATCATCCTCGGCCCGAACACCGAACTTCGGCCCGAACACCACTTCGGACCGAACATCCCACTTCGGCCCGAACACCACTTCGGCCCGAACATCCCTCTACGGCCCGAACTCTTCAATATCCAAGATTGTGTGACAAAAGGTGCTATACTAAAACATTCATAACTTTCAGCTCGGGTGTCCGTTTCACGCCCACGAGTAACCAAAATAGCTGGTTCGTTCGTCACTGCCAAGAACAAGTTCGGCCCGAACTCTTCACTGTTCCCGGCCCGAACTTCATTTTCGGCCCGAACTTCAACCTCGGCCCGAACTTCAACCTCCGCCCGAACTCTGACCTCGGCCCGAACTTCAACCTCGGCCCGAACATCATCCTCTGCCCGAACACCGAACTTCGGCCCGAACACCACTTCGGCCCGAACATCCCACTTCGGCCCAAACACCACTTCGGCCCAAACATCCCTCTTCGGCCCGAACTCTTCAATATCCAAGATTGTGTGACAAAAGGTGCTATACTAAAACATTCATAACTTTCATCTCGGGTGTCCGTTTCACGCCCACGAGTAACCAAAATAGCTGGTTCGTTCGTCACTGCCAAGAACAAGTTCGGCCCGAACTCTTCACTGTTCCCGGCCCGAACTTCATTTTCGGCCCGAACTTCAACCTCGGCCCGAACATCAACCTCGGCCCAAACTCCGAACTCGGTCCGAACTTCAACCTCGGCCCGAACATCATCCTTGGCCCGAACACCGAACTTCGGCCCGAACACCATTTCGGCCCGAACACCACTTCGGCCCGGACATCCCACTTCGGCCCGAACACCACTTCGGCCCGAACATCCCTCTTCGGCCCGAACTCTTCAATATCCAAGATTGTGTGACACAAGGTGCTATACTAAAACATTCATAACTTTCAGCTCGGGTGTCCGTTTCACGCCCACGAGTAACCAAAATAGTTGGTTCGTTCGTCACTGCCAAGAACAAGTTCGGCCCGAACTCTTCACTGTTCCCGGCCCGAACTTCATTTTCGGCCCGAACTTCAACCTCGGCCCGAACTTCAACCTCGGCCCGAACTCTGACCTCGGCCCGAACTTCAACCTCGGCCCGAACATCATCCTCGGCCCGAACACAGAACTTCGGCCCGAGCACCACTTCGGTCCGAACACCACTTCGGCCCGAACATCCCACTTCGGCCCAAACACCACTTCGGCCCAAACATCCCTCTTCGGCCCGAACTCTTCAATATCCAAGATTGTGTGACAAAAGGTGCTATACTAAAACATTCATAACTTTCATCTCGGGTGTCCGTTTCACGCCCACGAGTAACCAAAATAGCTGGTTCGTTCGTCACTGCCAAGAACAAGTTCGGCCCGAACTCTTCACTGTTCCCGGCCCGAACTTCATTTTCGTCCCGAACTTCAACCTCGGCCCGAACATCAACCTCGGCCCAAACTCCGAACTCGGTCCGAACTTCAACCTCGGCCCGAACATCATCCTTGGCCCGAACACCGAACTTCGGCCCGAACACCACTTCGGCCCGAACACCACTTCGGCCCGAACACCACTTCGGCCCGAACATCCCTCTTCGGCCCGAACTCTTCAATATCCAAGATTGTGTGACACTAGGTGCTATACTAAATCATTCATAACTTTCAGCTCGGGTGTCCGTTTCACGCCCACGAGTAACCAAAATAGTTGGTTCGTTCGTCACTGCCAAGAACAAGTTCGGCCCGAACTCTTCACTGTTCCCGGCCCGAACTTCATTTTCGGCCCGAACTTCAACCTCGGCCCGAACTTCAACCTCGGCCCGAACTCTGACCTCGGCCCGAACTTCAACCTCGGCCCGAACATCATCCTCGGCCCGAACACAGAACTTCGGCCCGAACACCACTTCGGTCCGAACACCACTTCGGCCCGAACACCACTTCGGCCCGAACATCCCTCTTCGGCCCGAACTCTTCAATATCCAAGATTGTGTGACAAAAGGTGCTATACTAAAACATTCATAACTTTCAGCTCGGGTGTCCGTTTCACGCCCACGAGTAACCAAAATAGCTGGTTCGTTCGTCACTGCCAAGACCAACAAGTTCGGCATGAACTCTTCACTGTTCCCGGCCCGAACTTCATTTTCGGCCCGAACTTCAACCTCGGCCCGAACTTCAACCTCGGCCCGAACTCCGACCTCGGCCCGAACTTCAACCTCGGCCCGAACATCATCCTCGGCCCGAACACCGAACTTCGGCCCGAACAACACTTCGGTCCGAACACCACTTCGGCCCGAACATCCCACTTCGGCCCGAACACCACTTCGGCCCGAACATCCCTCTTCGGCCCGAACTCTTCAATATGCAAGATTGTGTGACAAAAGGTGCTATACTAAAACATTCATAACTTTCAGCTCGGGTGTCCGTTTCACGCCCACGAGTAACCAAAATAGCTGGTTCGTTCGTCACTGCCAAGACCAACAAGTTCGGCATGAACTCTTCACTGTTCCCGGCCCGAACTTCATTTTCGGCCCGAACTTCAACCTCGGCCCTAACATCAACCTCGGCCCAAACTCCGAACTCGGTCCGAACTTCAACCTCAGCCCGAACATCATCCTTGGCCCGAACTCCGAACTTCAGCCCGAACACCATTTCGGCCCGAACACCATTTCGGCCCGAACACCACTTCGGCCCGAACATCCCACTTCGGCCCGAACACCACTTCGGCCCGAACATCCCTCTTCGGCCCGAACTCTTCAATATCCAAGATTGTGTGACAAAAGGTGCTATACTAAAACATTCATAACTTTCAGCTCGGGTGTCCGTTTCACGCCCACGAGTAACCAAAATAGTTGGTTCGTTCGTCTCTGCCAAGAACAAGTTCGGCCCGAACTCTTCACTGTTCCCGGCCCGAACTTCATTTTCGGCCCGAACTTCAACCTCGGCCCGAACTTCAACCTCGGCCCGAACTCCGACCTCGGCCCGAACTTCAACCTCGGCCCGAACATCATCCTCGGCCCGAACACCGAACTTCGGCCCGAACACCACTTCGGTCCGAACACCACTTCGGCCCGAACATCCCACTTCGGCCCGAACACCACTTCGGCCCGAACATCCCTCTTCGGCCCGAACTCTTCAATATCCAAAATTGTGTGACAAAAGGTGCTATACTAAAACATTCATAACTTTCAGCTCGGGTGTCCGTTTCACGCCCACGAGTAACCAAAATAGCTGGTTCGTTCGTCACTGCCAAGAACAAGTTCGGCCCGAACTCTTCACTGTTCCCGGCCCGAACTTCATTTTCGGCCCGAACCTCATTTTCGGCCCGAACTTCAACCTCGGCCCGAACTCCGACCTCGGCCCGAACTTCAACCTCGGCCCGAAGATCATCCTCGGCCCGAACACCGAACTTCGGCCCGAACACCACTTCGGCCCGAACACCACTTCGGCCCGAACATCCCACTTCGGCCCGAACACCACTTCGGCCCGAACATCCCTCTTCAGCCCGAACTCTTCAATATCCAAGATTGTGTGACAAAAGGTGCTATACTAAAACATTCATAACTTTCAGCTCGGGTGTCCGTTTCACGCCCACGAGTAACCAAAATAGATGGTTCGTTCGTCACTGCCAAGACCAACAAGTTCGGCATGAACTCTTCACTGTTCCCGGCCCGAACTTCATTTTCGGCCCGAACTTCAACCTCGGCCCGAACATCAACCTCGGCCCAAACTCCGAACTCGGTCCGAACTTCAACCTCGGCCCGAACATCATCCTTGGCCCGAACTCCGAACTTCGGCCCGAACACCATTTCGGCCCGAACACCATTTCGGCCCGAACACGACTTCGGCCCGAACATCCCACTTCGGCCCGAACATCCCTCTTCGGCCCGAACTCTTCAATATCTAAGATTGTGTGACAAAAGGTGCTATACTAAAACATTCATAACTTTCAGCTCGGGTGTCCGTTTCACGCCCACGAGTAACCAAAATAGTTGGTTCGTTCGTCACTGCCAAGAACAAGTTCGGCCCGAACTCTTCACTGTTCCCGGCCCGAACTTCATTTTCGGCCCGAACTTCAACCTCGGCCCGAACTTCAACCTCGGCCCGAACTCTGACCTCGGCCCGAACTTCAACCTCGGCCCGAACATCATCCTCGGCCCGAACACAGAACTTCGGCCCGAACACCACTTCGGTCCGAACACCACTTCGGCCCGAACACCACTTCGGCCCGAACATCCCTCTTCGGCCCGAACTCTTCAATATCCAAGATTGTGTGACAAAAGGTGCTATACTAAAACATTCATAACTTTCAGCTCGGGTGTCCGTTTCACGCCCACGAGTAACCAAAATAGCTGGTTCGTTCGTCACTGCCAAGACCAACAAGTTCGGCATGAACTCTTCACTGTTCCCGGCCCGAACTTCATTTTCGGCCCGAACTTCAACCTCGGCCCGAACTTCAACCTCGGCCCGAACTCCGACCTCGGCCCGAACTTCAACCTCGGCCCGAACATCATCCTCGGCCCGAACACCGAACTTCGGCCCGAACAACACTTCGGTCCGAACACCACTTCGGCCCGAACATCCCACTTCGGCCCGAACACCACTTCGGCCCGAACATCCCTCTTCGGCCCGAACTCTTCAATATGCAAGATTGTGTGACAAAATGTGCTATACTAAAACATTCATAACTTTCAGCTCGGGTGTCCGTTTCACGCCCACGAGTAACCAAAATAGCTGGTTCGTTCGTCACTGCCAAGACCAACAAGTTCGGCATGAACTCTTCACTGTTCCCGGCCCGAACTTCATTTTCGGCCCGAACTTCAACCTCGGCCCTAACATCAACCTCGGCCCAAACTCCGAACTCGGTCCGAACTTCAACCTCAGCCCGAACATCATCCTTGGCCCGAACTCCGAACTTCAGCCCGAACACCATTTCGGCCCGAACACCATTTCGGCCCGAACACCACTTCGGCCCGAACATCCCACTTCGGCCCGAACACCACTTCGGCCCGAACATCCCTCTTCGGCCCGAACTCTTCAATATCCAAGATTGTGTGACAAAAGGTGCTATACTAAAACATTCATAACTTTCAGCTCGGGTGTCCGTTTCACGCCCACGAGTAACCAAAATAGTTGGTTCGTTCGTCACTGCCAAGAACAAGTTCGGCCCGAACTCTTCACTGTTCCCGGCCCGAACTTCATTTTCGGCCCGAACTTCAACCTCGGCCCGAACTTCAACCTCGGCCCGAACTCCGATCTCGGCCCGAACTTCAACCTCGGCCCGAACATCATCCTCGGCCCGAACACCGAACTTCGGCCCGAACACCACTTCGGTCCGAACACCACTTCGGCCCGAACATCCCACTTCGGCCCGAACACCACTTCGGCCCGAACATCCCTCTTCGGCCCGAACTCTTCAATATCCAAAATTGTGTGACAAAAGGTGCTATACTAAAACATTCATAACTTTCAGCTCGGGTGTCCGTTTCACGCCCACGAGTAACCAAAATAGCTGGTTCGTTCGTCACTGCCAAGAACAAGTTCGGCCCGAACTCTTCACTGTTCCCGGCCCGAACTTCATTTTCGGCCCGAACCTCATTTTCGGCCCGAACTTCAACCTCGGCCCGAACTCCGACCTCGGCCCGAACTTCAACCTCGGCCCGAAGATCATCCTCGGCCCGAACACCGAACTTCGGCCCGAACACCACTTCGGCCCGAACACCACTTCGGCCCGAACATCCCACTTCGGCCCGAACACCACTTCGGCCCGAACATCCCTCTTCAGCCCGAACTCTTCAATATCCAAGATTGTGTGACAAAAGGTGCTATACTAAAACATTCATAACTTTCAGCTCGGGTGTCCGTTTCACGCCCACGAGTAACCAAAATAGCTGGTTCGTTCGTCACTGCCAAGACCAACAAGTTCGGCATGAACTCTTCACTGTTCCCGGCCCGAACTTCATTTTCGGCCCGAACTTCAACCTCGGCCCGAACATCAACCTCGGCCCAAACTCCGAACTCGGTCCGAACTTCAACCTCGGCCCGAACATCATCCTTGGCCCGAACTCCGAACTTCGGCCCGAACACCATTTCGGCCCGAACACCATTTCGGCCCGAACACGACTTCGGCCCGAACATCCCACTTCGGCCCGAACATCCCTCTTCGGCCCGAACTCTTCAATATCTAAGATTGTGTGACAAAAGGTGCTATACTAAAACATTCATAACTTTCAGCTCGGGTGTCCGTTTCACGCCCACGAGTAACCAAAATAGTTGGTTCGTTCGTCACTGCCAAGAACAAGTTCGGCCCGAACCCTTCACTGTTCCCGGCCCGAACTTCATTTTCGGCCCGAACTTCAACCTCGCCCCGAACTTCAACCTCGGCCCGAACTCCGACCTCGGCCCGAACTTCAACCTCGGCCCGAACATCATCCTCGGCCCGAACACCGAACTTCGGCCCGAACACCACTTCGGTCCGAACACCACTTCGGCCCGAACATCCCACTTCGGCCCGAACACCACTTCGGCCCGAACATCCCTCTTCGGCCCGAACTCTTCAATATCCAAGATTGTGTGACAAAAGGTGCTATACTAAAACATTCATAACTTTCAGCTCGGGTGTCCGTTTCACGCCCACGAGTAACCAAAATAGCTGGTTCGTTCGTCACTGCCAAGAACAAGTTCGGCCCGAACTCTTCACTGTTCCCGGCCCGAAGTTCATTTTCGGCCCGAACTTCATTTTCGGCCCGAACTTCAACCTCGGCCCGAACTTCAACCTCGGCCCGAACTCCGACCACGGCCCGAACTTCAACCTCGGCCCGAACATCATCCTCGGCCCGAACACCGAACTTCGGCCCGAACACCACTTCGGCCCGAACACCACTTCGGCCCGAACATCCCACTTCGGCCCGAACACCACTTCGGCCCGAACATCCCTCTTCGGCCCGAACTCTTCAATATCCAAGATTGTGTGACAAAAGGTGCTATACTAAAACATTCATAACTTTCAGCTCGGGTGTCCGTTTCACGCCCACGAGTAACCAAAATAGCTGGTTCGTTCGTCACTGCCAAGACCAACAAGTTCGGCATGAACTCTTCACTGTTCCCGGCCCGAACTTCATTTTCGGCCCGAACTTCAACCTCGGCCCGAACATCAACCTCGGCCCAAACTCCGAACTCGGTCCGAACTTCAACCTCGGCCCGAACATCATCCTTGGCCCGAACTCCGAACTTCGGCCCGAACACCATTTCGGCCCGAACACCACTTCGGCCCGAACATCCCACTTCGGCCCGAACATCCCTCTTCGGCCCGAACTCTTCAATATCCAAGATTGTGTGACAAAAGGTGCTATACTAAAACATTCATAACTTTCAGCTCGGGTGTCCATTTCACGCCCACGAGTAACCAAAATAGTTGGTTCGTTCGTCACTGCCAAGAACAAGTTCGGCCCGAACTCTTCACTGTTCCCGGCCCGAACTTCATTTTCGGCCCGAACTTCAACCTCGGCCCGAACTTCAACCTCGGCCCGAACTCCGACCTCGGCCCGAACTTCAACCTCGGCCCGAACATCATCCTCGGCCCGAACACCGAACTTCGGCCCGAACACCACTTCGGTCCGAACACCACTTCGGCCCGAACATCCCACTTCGGCCCGAACACCACTTCGGCCCGAACATCCCTCTTCGGCCCGAACTCTTCAATATCCAAAATTGTGTGACAAAAGGTGCTATACTAAAACATTCATAACTTTCAGCTCGGGTGTCCGTTTCACGCCCACGAGTAACCAAAATAGCTGGTTCGTTCGTCACTGCCAAGAACAAGTTCGGCCCGAACTCTTCACTGTTCCCGGCCCGAGCTTCATTTTCGGCCCGAACCTCATTTTCGGCCCGAACTTCAACCTCGGCCCGAACTCCGACCTCGGCCCGAACTTCAACCTCGGCCCGAAGATCATCCTTGGCCCGAACACCGAACTTCGGCCCGAACACCACTTCGGCCCGAACACCACTTCGGCCCGAACATCCCACTTCGGCCCGAACACCACTTCGGCCCGAACATCCCTCTTCAGCCCGAACTCTTCAATATCCAAGATTGTGTGACAAAAGGTGCTATACTAAAACATTCATAACTTTCAGCTCGGGTGTCCGTTTCACGCCCACGAGTAACCAAAATAGCTGGTTCGTTCGTCACTGCCAAGACCAACAAGTTCGGCATGAACTCTTCACTGTTCCCGGCCCGAACTTCATTTTCGGCCCGAACTTCAACCTCGGCCCGAACATCAACCTCGGCCCAAACTCCGAACTCGGTCCGAACTTCAACCTCGGCCCGAACATCATCCTTGGCCCGAACTCCGAACTTCGGCCCGAACACCATTTCGGCCCGAACACCATTTCGGCCCGAACACGACTTCGGCCCGAACATCCCACTTCGGCCCGAACATCCCTCTTCGGCCCGAACTCTTCAATATCTAAGATTGTGTGACAAAAGGTGCTATACTAAAACATTCATAACTTTCAGCTCGGGTGTCCGTTTCACGCCCACGAGTAACCAAAATAGTTGGTTCGTTCGTCACTGCCAAGAACAAGTTCGGCCCGAACTCTTCACTGTTCCCGGCCCGAACTTCATTTTCGGCCCGAACTTCAACCTCGCCCCGAACTTCAACCTCGGCCCGAACTCCGACCTCGGCCCGAACTTCAACCTCGGCCCGAACATCATCCTCGGCCCGAACACCGAACTTCGGCCCGAACACCACTTCGGTCCGAACACCACTTCGGCCCGAACATCCCACTTCGGCCCGAACACCACTTCGGCCCGAACATCCCTCTTCGGCCCGAACTCTTCAATATCCAAGATTGTGTGACAAAAGGTGCTATACTAAAACATTCATAACTTTCAGCTCGGGTGTCCGTTTCACGCCCACGAGTAACCAAAATAGCTGGTTCGTTCGTCACTTCCAAGAACAAGTTCGGCCCGAACTCTTCACTGTTCCCGGCCCGAAGTTCATTTTCGGCCCGAACTTCATTTTCGGCCCGAACTTCAACCTCGGCCCGAACTTCAACCTCGGCCCGAACTCCGACCACGGCCCGAACTTCAACCTCGGCCCGAACATCATCCTCGGCCCGAACACCGAACTTCGGCCCGAACACCACTTCGGCCCGAACACCACTTCGGCCCGAACATCCCACTTCGGCCCGAACACCACTTCGGCCCGAACATCCCTCTTCGGCCCGAACTCTTCAATATCCAAGATTGTGTGACAAAAGGTGCTATACTAAAACATTCATAACTTTCAGCTCGGGTGTCCGTTTCACGCCCACGAGTAACCAAAATAGCTGGTTCGTTCGTCACTGCCAAGACCAACAAGTTCGGCATGAACTCTTCACTGTTCCCGGCCCGAACTTCATTTTCGGCCCGATCTTCAACCTCGGCCCGAACATCAACCTCGGCCCAAACTCCGAACTCGGTCCGAACTTCAACCTCGGCCCGAACATCATCCTTGGCCCGAACTCCGAACTTCGGCCCGAACACCATTTCGGCCCGAACACCATTTCGGCCCGAACACCACTTCGGCCCGAACATCCCACTTCGGCCCGAACATCCCTCTTCGGCCCGAACTCTTCAATATCCAAGATTGTGTGACAAAAGGTGCTATACTAAAACATTCATAACTTTCAGCTCGGGTGTCCATTTCACGCCCACGAGTAACCAAAATAGTTGGTTCGTTCGTCACTGCCAAGAACAAGTTCGGCCCGAACTCTTCACTGTTCCCAGCCCGAACTTCATTTTCGGCCCGAACTTCAACCTCGGCCCGAACTTCAACCTCGGCCCGAACTCCGACCTCGGCCCGAACTTCAACCTCGGCCCGAACATCATCCTCGGCCCGAACACCGAACTTCGGCCCGAACACCACTTCGGTCCGAACACCACTTCGGCCCGAACATCCCACTTCGGCCCGAACACCACTTCGGCCCGAACATCCCTCTTCGGCCCGAACTCTTCAATATCCAAGATTGTGTGACAAAAGGTGCTATACTAAAACATTCATAACTTTCAGCTCGGGTGTCCGTTTCACGCCCACGAGTAACCAAAATAGCTGGTTCGTTCGTCACTGCCAAGAACAAGTTCGGCCCGAACTCTTCACTGTTCCCGGCCCGAAGTTCATTTTCGGCCCGAACTTCATTTTCGGCCCGAACTTCAACCTCGATCCGAACTTCAACCTCGGCCCGAACTCCGACCTCGGCCCGAACTTCAACCTCGGCCCGAACATCATCCTCGGCCCGAACACCGAACTTCGGCCCGAACACCACTTCGGCCCGAACACCACTTCGGCCCGAACATCCCACTTCGGCCCGAACACCACTTCGGCCCGAACATCCCTCTTCGGCCCGAACTCTTCAATATCCAAGATTGTGTGACAAAAGGTGCTATACTAAAACATTCATAACTTTCAGCTCGGGTGTCCGTTTCACGCCCACGAGTAACCAAAATAGCTGGTTCGTTCGTCACTGCCAAGACCAACAAGTTCGGCATGAACTCTTCACTGTTCCCGGCCCGAACTTCATTTTCGGCCCGAACTTCAACCTCGGCCCGAACTTCAACCTCGGCCCGAACTCCGACCTCGGCCCAAACTTCAACCTCGACCCGAACATCATCCTCGGTCCAAACACCGAACTTCGGCCCGAACACCACTTCGGCCCGAACACCACTTCCGCCCGAACACCACTTCGGCCCGAACATCCCACTTCGGCCCGAACACCACTTCGGCCCGAACATCCCTCTTCGGCCCGAACTCTTCAATATCCAAGATTGTGTGACAAAAGGTGCTATACTAAAACATTCATAACTTTCAGCTCGGGTGTCCGTTTCACGCCCACGAGTAACCAAAATAAGTGGTTCGTTCGTCAATGCCAAGAACAAGTTCGGCCCGAACTCGTCACTATTCCCGGCCCGAACTTCATTTTCGGCCCGAACTTCAACCTCGGCCCAAACTTCAACCTCGGCCCGAACTCCGACTTCTACCCGAACTTCAACCTCGGCCCGAACATCATCCTCGGCCTGAACACCGAACTTCGGCCCGAACACCGAACTTCGGCCCGAACACCACTTCGGCCCGAACACCACTTCGGCCCGAACATCCCATTTCGGCCCGAACACCACTTCGCCCCGAACATCCCTCTTCGGCCCGAACTCTTCAATATCCAAGATTGTGTGACAAAAGGTGATATACTAAAACATTCATAACTTTCAGCTCGGGTGTCCGTTTCACGCCCACGAGTAACCAAAATAGCTGGTTCGTTCGTCACTGCCAAGAACAAGTTCGGCCCGAACTCTTCACTGTTCCCGGCCCGAACTTCAACCTCGGCCCGAACTTCAACCTCGGCCCGAACTCCGACCTCGGCCCGAACTTCAACCTCGACCCGCACATCATCCTCGGCCCGAACACCGAACTTCGGCCCGAACACCACTTCGGCCCGAACATCCCACTTCGGCCCGAACACCACTTCGCCCCGAACATCCCTCTTCGGCCCGAACTCTTGAATATCCAAGATTGTGTGACAAAAGGTGCTATCCTAAAACATTCATAACTTTCAGCTCGGGTGTCCGTTTCACGCCCACGAGTAACCAAAATAGTTGGTTCGTTCATCACTGCCAAGAACAAGTTCGGCCCGAACTTCAACCTCGGCCCGAACTTCAACCTCGGCCCGAACTCCGACCTCGGCCCGAACTTCAACCTCGACCCGAACATCATCCTCGGGCCGAACACCGAACTTCGGCCCGAATACCACTTCGGCCCGAACACCACTTCGGCCCGAACATCCCACTTCGGCCCGAACACCACTTCGGCCCGAACATCCCTCTTCGGCCCGAACTCCTCAATATCCAAGATTGTGTGACAAAAGGTGCTATACTAAAACATTCATAACTTTCAGCTCGGGTGTCCGTTTCACGCCCACGAGTAACCAAAATAGCTGGTTCGTTCGTCACTGCCAAGAACAAGTTCGGCCCGAACTCTTCACTGTTCCCGGCCCGAACTTCATTTTCGGCCCGAACTTCAACCTCGGCCCGAATTTCAACCTCGGCCCGAACTCCGACTTCGGCCCGAACACCGACTTCGGCCCGAACTTCAACCTCGGCCCGAACATCATCCTCGGCCCGAACACCGAACTTCGGCCCGAACACCACTTCGGCCCGAACACCACTTCGGCCCGAACATCCCAATTCGGCCCGAACACCACTTCGCCCCGAACATCCCTCTTCGGCCCGAACTCTTCAATATCCAAGATTGTGTGACAAAAGGTGATATACTAAAACATTCATAACTTTCAGCTCGGGTGTCCGTTTCACGCCCACGAGTAACCAAAATAGCTGGTTCGTTCGTCACTGCCAAGAACAAGTTCGGCCCGAACTCTTCACTGTTCCCGGCCCGAACTTCAACCTCGGCCAGAACTTCAACCTCGGCCCGAACTCCGACCTCGGCCCGAACTTCAACCTCGACCCGAACATCATCCTCGGGCCGAACACCGAACTTCGGCCCGAACACCACTTCGGCCCGAACACCACTTCGGCCCGAACATCCCACTTCGGTCCGAACACCACTTCGCCCCGAACATCCCTCTTCGGCCCGAACTCTTCAATATCCAAGATTGTGTGACAAAAGGTGCTATACTAAAACATTCATAACTTTCAGCTCGGGTGTCCGTTTCACGCCCACGAGTAACCAAAATAGTTGGTTCGTTCGTCACTGCCAAGAACAAGTTCGGCCCGAACTTCAACCTCGGCCCGAACTTCAAGCTCGGCCCGAACTCCGACCTCGGCCCGAACTTCAACCTCGACCCGAACATCATCCTCGGGCCGAACACCGAACTTCGGCCCGAATACCACTTCGGCCCGAACACCACTTCGGCCCGAACATCCCACTTCGGCCCGAACACCACTTCGGCCCGAACATCCCTCTTCGGCCCGAACTCTTCAATATCCAAGATTGTGTGACAAAAGGTGCTATACTAAATCATTCATAACTTTCAGCTCGGGTGTCCGTTTCACGCCCATGAGTAACCAAAATAGCTGGTTCGTTCGTCACTGCCAAGAACAAGTTCGGCCCGAACTCTTCACTGTTCTCGGCCCGAACTTCATTTTCGGCCCGAACTTCAACCTCGGCCCGAACTCCGACCTCGGCCCGAACATCATCCTCGGCCCGAACACCGAACTTCGGCCCGAACACCACTTCGGCCCGAACACCACTTCGGCCCGAACATCCCACTTCGGCCCGAACACCACTTCGGCCCGAACATCCCTCTTCGGCCCGAATTCTTCAATATCCAAGATTGTGTGACAAAAGGTGCTATACTAAAACATTCATAACTTTCAGCTCGGGTGTCCGTTTCACGCCCACGAGTAACCAAAATAGCTGGTTCGTTCGTCACTGCCAAGAACAAGTTCGGCCCGAACTCTTCACTGTTCCCGGCCCGAACTTCATTTCCGGTCCGAACTTCATCCTCGGCCCGAACTTCAACCTCGGCCCGAACATCATCCTTGGCCCGAACACCGAACTTCGGCCCGAACACCACTTCGGCCCGAACATCCCACTTCGGCCCGAACACCACTTCGGCCCGAACATCCCTCTTCGGCCCGAACTCTTCAATATCCAAGATTGTGAGAAAAGGTGCTATACTAAAACATTCATAACTTTCAGCTCGGGTGTCCGTTTCACGCCCACGAGTAACCAAAATAGCTGGTTCGTTCGTCACTGCCAAGAACAAGTTCAGCCCGAACTCTTCACTGTTCCCGGCCCGAACTTCATTTTCGGCCCGAACTTCAACCTCGGCCCGAACTTCAACCTCGGCCCGAACTCCGACCTCGGCCCGAACTTCAACCTCGGCCCGAACATCATCCTCGGCCCGAACACCGAACTTCGGCCCGAACACCACTTCGGTGCGAACACCACTTCGGCCCGAACATCCGACTTCGGCCCGAACACCACTTCGGCCCGAACATCCCTCTTCGGCCCGAACTCTTCAATATCCAAGATTGCGTGACAAAAGGTGCTATACTAAAACATTCATAACTTTCAGCTCGGGTGTCCGTTTCACGCCCACGAGTAACCAAAATAGCTGGTTCGTTCGTCACTGCCAAGAACAAGTTCGGCCCGAACTCTTCACTGTTCCCGGCCCGAACTTCATTTTCGGCCGAACTTCATTTTCGACCGAACTTCATTTTCGACCCGAACTTCAACCTCGGCCCGAACATCATCCTCGGCCCGAACACCGAGCTTCGGCCCGAACACCACTTCGGCCCGAACATCCCACTTTGGCCCGAACACCAGTTCGGCCCGAACATCCCTCTTCGGCCCGAACTCTTCAATATCCAAGATTGTGTGACAAAAGGTGCTATACTAAAACATTCATAACTTTCAGCTCGGGTGTCCGTTTCACGCCCACGAGTAACCAAAATAGCTGGTTCGTTCGTCACTGCCAAGAACAAGTTCGGCCCGAACTCTTCACTGTTCCCGGCCCGAACTTCATTTTCAGCCCGAACTTCAACCTCGGCCCGAACTTCATCCTCGGCCCGAACTCCGACCTCGGCCCGAACTTCAACCTCGGCCCGAACATCATCCTCGGTCCAAACACCGAATTTCGGCCCGAACACCACTTCGGCCCGAACACCACTTCGGCCCGAACATCCCACTTCGGCCCGAACACCACTTCGGCCCGAACATCCCTCTTCGGCCCGAACTCTTCAATATCCAAGATTGTGTGACAAAATGTGCTATACTAAAACATTCATAACTTTCAGCTCGGGTGTCCGTTTCACGCCCACGAGTAACCAAAATAAGTGGTTCGTTCGTCACTGCCAAGAACAAGTTCGGCCCGAACTCTTCACTGTTCCCGGCCCGAACTTCATTTTCGGCCCGAACTTCAACCTCGGCCTGAACTCCGACTTCGGCCCGAACTTCAACCTCGGCCCGAACATCATCCTCGGCCCGAACACCGAACTTCGGCCCGAACACCGAACTTCGGCCCGAACACCACTTCGGCCCGAACATCCCACTTCGGCCCGAACACCATTTCGCCCCGAACATCCCTCTTCGGCCCGAACTCTTCAATATCCAAGATTGTGTGACAAAAGGTGATATACTAAAACATTCATAACTTTCAGCTCGGGTGTCCGTTTCACGCCCACGAGTAACCAAAATAGCTGGTTCGTTCGTCACTGCCAAGAACAAGTTCGGCCCGAACTCTTCACTGTTCCCGGCCCGAACTTCAACCTCGGCCCGAACTTCAACCTCGGCCCGAACTCCGACCTCGGCCCGAACTTCAACCTCGACCCGAACATCATCCTCGGCCCGAGCACCGAACTTCGGCCCGAACACCACTTCGGCCCGAACACCACTTCGGCCCGAACATCCCACTTCGGCCCGAACACCACTTCGCCCCGAACATCCCTCTTCGGCCCGAACTCTTCAATATCCAAGATTGTGTGACAAAAGGTGCTATACTAAAACATTCATAACTTTCAGCTAGGGTGTCCGTTTCACGCCCACGAGTAACCAAAATAGTTGGTTCGTTCATCACTGCCAAGAACAAGTTTGGCCCGAACTTCAACCTCGGCCCGAACTCCGACCTCGGCTCGAACTTCAACCTCGACCCGAACATCATCCTCGGGCCGAACACCGAACCTCGGCCCGAACACCATTTCGCCCCGAACATCCCTCTTCGGCCCGAACTCTTCAATATCCAAGATTGTGTGACAAAAGGTGATATACTAAAACATTCATAACTTTCAGCTCGGGTGTCCGTTTCACGCCCACGAGTAACCAAAATAGCTGGTTCGTTCGTCACTGCCAAGAACAAGTTCGGCCCGAACTCTTCACTGTTCCCGGCCCGAACTTCAACCTCGGCCCGAACTTCAACCTCGGCCCGAACTCCGACCTCGGCCCGAACTTCAACCTCGACCCGAACATCATCCTCGGGCCGAACACCGAACTTCGGCCCGAACACCACTTCGGCCCGAACACCACTTCGGCCCGAACATCCCACTTCGGTCCGAACACCAGTTCGCCCCGAACATCCCTCTTCGGCCCGAACTCTTCAATATCCAAGATTGTGTGACAAAAGGTGATATACTAAAACATTCATAACTTTCAGCTCGGGTGTCCGTTTCACGCCCACGAGTAACCAAAATAGCTGGTTCGTTCGTCACTGCCAAGAACAAGTTCGGACCGAACTCTTCACTGTTCCCGGCCCGAACTTCATTTTCGGCCCGAACTTCAACCTCGGCCCGAACTTCAACCTCGGCCCGAACTCCGACTTCGGCCCGAACTCCGACTTCGGCCCGAACTTCAACCTCGGCCCGAACATCATCCTCGGCCCGAACACCGAACTTCGGCCCGAACACCGAACTTCGGCCCGAACACCACTTCGGCCCGAACACCACTTCGGCCCGAACATCCCACTTCGGCCCGAACACCACTTCGCCCCGAACATCCCTCTTCGGCCTGAACTCTTCAATATCCAAGATTGTGTGACAAAAGGTGATATACTAAAACATTCATAACTTTCAGCTCGGGTGTCCGTTTCACGCCCACGAGTAACCAAAATAGCTGGTTCGTTCGTCACTGCCAAGAACAAGTTCGGCCCGAACTCTTCACTGTTCCCGGCCCGAACTTCAACCTCGGCCCGAACTTTAACCTCGGCCCGAACTCCGACCTCGGCCGAACTTCAACCTCGACCTGAACATCATCCTCGGGCCGAACACCGAACTTCGGCCCGAACACCACTTCGGCCCGAACACCACTTCGGCCCGAACATCCCACTTCGGTCCGAACACCACTTCGCCCCGAACATCCCTCTTCGGCCCGAACTCTTCAATATCCAAGATTGTGTGACAAAAGGTGCTATACTAAAACATTCATAACTTTCAGCTCGGGTGTGCGTTTCACGCCCACGAGTAACCAAAATAGTTGGTTCGTTCGTCACTGCCAAGAACAAGTTCGGCCCAAACTTCAACCTCGGCCCGAACTTCAAGCTCGGCCCGAACTCCGACCTCGGCCCGAACTTCAACCTCGACCCGAACATCATCCTCGGGCCGAACACCGAACTTCGGCCCGAACACCGAACTTCGGCCCGAATACCACTTCGGCCCGAACACCACTTCGGCCCGAACATCCCACTTCGGCCCGAACACCACTTCGGCCCGAACATCCCTCTTCGGCCCGAACTCTTCAATATCCAAGATTGTGTGACAAAAGGTGCTATACTAAATCATTCATAACTTTCAGCTCGGGTGTCCGTTTCACGCCCATGAGTAACCAAAATAGCTGGTTCGTTCGTCACTGCCAAGAACAAGTTCGGCCCGAACTCTTCACTGTTCTCGGCCCGAACTTCATTTTCTGCCCGAACTTCAACCTCGGCCCGAACTCCGACCTCGGCCCGAACTGCGACCTCGGCCCGAACATCATCCTCGGCCCGAACACCGAACTTCGGCCCGAACACCACTTCGGCCCGAACACCACTTCGGCCCGAACATCCCACTTCGGCCCGAACACCACTTCGGCCCGAATATCCCTCTTCGGCCCGAATTCTTCAATATCCAAGATTGTGTGACAAAAGGTGCTATACTAAAACATTCATAACTTTCAGCTCGGGTGTCCGTTTCACGCCCACGAGTAACCAAAATAGCTGGTTCGTTCGTCACTGCCAAGAACAAGTTCGGCCCGAACTCTTCACTGTTCCCGGCCCGAACTTCATTTCCGGTCCGAACTTCAACCTCGGCCCGAACATCATCCTTGGCCCGAACACCGAACTTCGGCCCGAACACCACTTCGGCCCGAACACCACTTCGGCCCGAACATCCCACTTCGGCCCGAACACCACTTCGGCCCGAACATCCCTCTTCGGCCCGAACTCTTCAATATCCAAGATTGTGAGAAAAGGTGCTATAGTAAAACATTCATAACTTTCAGCTCGGGTGTCCGTTTCACGCCCACGAGTAACCAAAATAGCTGGTTCGTTCGTCACTGCCAAGAACAAGTTCAGCCCGAACTCTTCACTGTTCCCGGCCCGAACTTCATTTTCGGCCCGAACTTCAACCTCGGCCCGAACTTCAACCTCGGCCCGAACTCCGACCTCGGCCCGAACTTCAACCTCGGCCCGAACATCATCCTCGACCCGAACACCGAACTTCGGCCCGAACACCACTTCGGTGCGAACACCACTTCGGCCCGAACATCCCACTTCGGCCCGAACACCACTTCGGCCCGAACATCCCTCTTCGGCCCGAACTCTTCAATATCCAAGATTGCGTGACAAAAGGTGCTATACTAAAACATTCATAACTTTCAGCTCGGGTGTCCGTTTCACGCCCACGAGTAACCAAAATAGTTGGTTCGTTCGTCACTGCCAAGAACAAGTTCGGCCCGAACTCTTCACTGTTCCCGGCCCGAACTTCATTTTCGGCCGAACTTCATTTTCGACCGAACTTCATTTTCGACCCGAACTTCAACCTCGGCCCGAACATCATCCTCGGCCCGAACACCGAACTTCGGCCCGAACACCACTTCGGCCCGAACATCCCACTTTGGCCCGAACACCAGTTCGGCACGAACATCCCTCTTCGGCCCGAACTCTTCAATATCCAAGATTGTGTGACAAAAGGTGCTATATACTAAAACATTCATAACTTTCAGCTCGGGTGTCCGTTTCACGCCCACGAGTAACCAAAATAGCTGGTTCGTTCGTCACTGCCAAGAACAAGTTCGGCCCGAACTCTTCACTGTTCCCGGCCCGAACTTCATTTTCAGCCCGAACTTCAACCTCGGCCCGAACTTCATCCTCGGCCCGAACTCCGACCTCGGCCCGAACTTCAACCTCGGCCCGAACATCATCCTCGGTCCAAACACCGAACTTCGGCCCGAACACCACTTCGGCCCGAACACCACTTCGGCCCGAACATCCCACTTCGGCCCGAACACCACTTCGGCCCGAACATCCCTCTTCGGCCCGAACTCTTCAATATCCAAGATTGTGTGACAAAAGGTGCTATACTAAAACATTCATAACTTTCAGCTCGGGTGTCCGTTTCACGCCCACGAGTAACCAAAATAAGTGGTTCGTTCGTCACTGCCAAGAACAAGTTCGGCCCGAACTCTTCACTGTTCCCGGCCCGAACTTCATTTTCGGCCCGAACTTCAACCTCGGCCCGAACTTCAACCTCGGCCTGAACTCCGACTTCGGCCCGAACTTCAACCTCGGCCCGAACATCATCCTCGGCCCGAACACCGAACTTCGGCCCGAACACCGAACTTCGGCCCGAACACCACTTCGGCCCGAACACCACTTCGGCCCGAACATCCCACTTCGGCCCGAACACCATTTCGCCCAGAACATCCCTCTTCGGCCCGAACTCTTCAATATCCAAGATTGTGTGACAAAAGGTGATATACTAAAACATTCATAACTTTCAGCTCGGGTGTCCGTTTCACGCCCACGAGTAACCAAAATAGCTGGTTCGTTCGTCACTGCCAAGAACAAGTTCGGCCCGAACTCTTCACTCTTCCCGGCCCGAACTTCAACCTCGGCCCGAACTTCAACCTCGGCCCGAACTCCGACCTCGGCCCGAACTTCAACCTCGACCCGAACATCATCCTCGGCCCGAACACCGAACTTCGGCCCGAACACCACTTCGGCCCGAACACCACTTCGGCCCGAACATCCCACTTCGGCCCGAACACCACTTCGCCCCGGACATCCCTCTTCGGCCCGAACTCTTCAATATCCAAGATTGTGTGACAAAAGGTGATATACTAAAACATTCATAACTTTCAGCTCGGGTGTCCGTTTCACGCCCACGAGTAACCAAAATAGCTGGTTCGTTCGTCACTGCCAAGAACAAGTTCGGCCCGAACTCTTCACTCTTCCCGGCCCGAACTTCAACCTCGGCCCGAACTTCAACCTCGGCCCGAACTCCGACCTCGGCCCGAACTTCAACCTCGACCCGAACATCATCCTCGGCCCGAACACCGAACTTCGGCCCGAACACCACTTCGGCCCGAACACCACTTCGGCCCGAACATCCCACTTCGGCCCGAACACCACTTCGCCCCGGACATCCCTCTTCGGCCCGA
Organism: Calendula officinalis; assembly: GCA_963853835.1. Taxonomy (NCBI): domain Eukaryota; kingdom Viridiplantae; phylum Streptophyta; class Magnoliopsida; order Asterales; family Asteraceae; genus Calendula; species Calendula officinalis. The sequence continues at coordinate 106,203 of CAWKYE010000035.1, read as the reverse complement.
TCTCTTCAATATCCAAGATTGTGTGACAAAAGGTGCTATACTAAAACATTCATAACTTTCAGCTCGGGTGTCCGTTTCACGCCCACGAGTAACCAAAATAGTTGGTTCGTTCATCACTGCCAAGAACAAGTTCGGCCCGAACTTCAACCTCGGCCCGAACTCCGACCTCGGCTCGAACTTCAACCTCGACCCGAACATCATCCTCGGGCCGAACACCGAACTTCGGCCCGAATACCACTTCGGCCCGAACACCACTTCGGCCCGAACATCCCACTTCAACCCGAACACCACTTCGGCCCGAACATCCCTCTTCGGCCCGAACTCTTCAATATCCAAGATTGTGTGACAAAAGGTGCTATACTAAAACATTTATAACTTTCAGCTCGGGTGTCCGTTTCACGCCCACGAGTAACCAAAATAGCTGGTTCGTTCGTCACTGCCAAGAACAAGTTCGGCCCGAACTCTTCACTGTTCCCGGCCCGAACTTCATTTTCGGCCCGAACTTCAACCTCGGCCCGAACTTCAACCTCGGCCCGAACTCCGACTTCGGCCCGAACTCCGACCTCGGCCCGAACATCATCCTCGGCCCGAACACCGAACTTCGGCCCGAACACCGAACTTCGGCCCGAACACCACTTCGGCCCGAACACCACTTCGGCCCGAACATCCCACTTCGGCCCGAACACCACTTCGGCCCGAATATCCCTCTTTGGCCCGAATTCTTCAATATCCAAGATTGTGTGACAAAAGGTGCTATACTAAAACATTCATAACTTTCAGCTCGGGTGTCCGTTTCACGCCCACGAGTAACCAAAATAGCTGGTTCGTTCGTCACTGCCAAGAACAAGTTCGGCCCGAACTCTTCACTGTTCCCGGCCCGAACTTCATTTCCGGTCCGAACTTCAACCTCGGCCCGAACTTCAACCTCGGCCCGAACATCATCCTTGGCCCGAACACCGAACTTCGGCCCGAACACCACTTCGGCCCGAACACCACTTCGGCCCGAACATCCCACTTCGGCCCGAACACCACTTCGGCCCGAACATCCCTCTTCGGCCCGAACTCTTCAATATCCAAGATTGTGAGAAAAGGTGCTATACTAAAACATTCATAACTTTCAGCTCGGGTGTCCGTTTCACGCCCACGAGTAACCAAAATAGCTGGTTCGTTCGTCACTGCCAAGAACAAGTTCAGCCCAAACTCTTCACTGTTCCCGGCCCGAACTTCATTTTCGGCCCGAACTTCAACCTCGGCCCGAACTTCAACCTCGGCCCGAACTCCGACCTCGGCCCGAACTTCAACCTCGGCCCGAACATCATCCTCGGCCCGAACACCGAACTTCGACCCGAACACCACTTCGGTGCGAACACCACTTCGGCCCGAACATCCCACTTCGGCCCGAACACCACTTCGGCCCGAACATCCCTCTTCGGCCCGAACTCTTCAATATCCAAGATTGCGTGACAAAAGGTGCTATACTAAAACATTCATAACTTTCAGCTCGGGTGTCCATTTCACGCCCACGAGTAACCAAAATAGTTGGTTCGTTCGTCACTGCCAAGAACAAGTTCGGCCCGAACTCTTCACTGTTCCCGGCCCGAACTTCATTTTCGGCCGAACTTCATTTTCGGCCGAACTTCATTTTCGACCGAACTTCATTTTCGACCCGAACTTCAACCTCGGCCCGAACATCATCCTCGGCCCGAACACCGAACTTCGGCCCGAACACCACTTCGGCCCGAACATCCCACTTTGGCCCGAACACCAGTTCGGCCCGAACATCCCTCTTCGGCCCGAACTCTTCAATATCCAAGATTGTGTAACAAAAGGTGCTATACTAAAACATTCATAACTTTCAGCTCGGGTGTCCGTTTCACGCCCACGAGTAACCAAAATAGCTGGTTCGTTCGTCACTGCCAAGAACAAGTTCGGCCCGAACTCTTCACTGTTCCCGGCCCGAACTTCATTTTCAGCCCGAACTTCAACCTCGGCCCGAACTTCATCCTCGGCCCGAACTCCGACCTCGGCCCGAACTTCAACCTCGGCCCGAACATCATCCTCGGTCCAAACACCGAACTTCGGCCCGAACACCACTTCGGCCCGAACACCACTTCGACCCGAACATCCCACTTCGGCCCGAACACCACTTCGGCCCGAACATCCCTCTTCGGCCCGAACTCTTCAATATCCAAGATTGTGTGACAAAAGGTGCTATACTAAAACATTCATAACTTTCAGCTCGGGTGTCCGTTTCACGCCCACGAGTAACCAAAATAAGTGGTTCGTTCGTCACTGCCAAGAACAAGTTCGGCCCGAACTCTTCACTGTTCCCGGCCCGAACTTCATTTTCGGCCCGAACTTCAACCTCGGCCCGAACTTCAACCTCGGCCTGAACTCCGACTTCGGCCCGAACTTCAACCTCGGCCCGAACATCATCCTCGGCCCGAACACCGAACTTCGGCTCGAACACCGAACTTCGGCCCGAACACCACTTCGGCCCGAACACCACTTCGGCCCGAACATCCCACTTCGGCCCGAACACCATTTCGCCCCGAACATCCCTCTTCGGCCCGAACTCTTGAATATCCAAGATTGTGTGACAAAAGGTGATATACTAAAACATTCATAACTTTCAGCTCGGGTGTCCGTTTCACGCCCACGAGTAACCAAAATAGCTGGTTCGTTCGTCACTGCCAAGAACAAGTTCGGCCCGAACTCTTCACTCTTCCCGGCCCGAACTTCAACCTCGGCCCGAACTTCAACCTCGGCCCGAACTCCGACCTCGGCCCGAACTTCAACCTCGACCCGAACATCATCCTCGGCCCGAACACCGAACTTCGGCCCGAACACCACTTCGGCCCGAACATCCCACTTCGGCCCGAACACCACTTCGCCCCGGACATCCCTCTTCGGCCCGATCTCTTCAATATCCAAGATTGTGTGACAAAAGGTGCTATACTAAAACATTCATAACTTTCAGCTCGGGTGTCCGTTTCACGCCCACGAGTAACCAAAATAGTTGGTTCGTTCATCACTGCCAAGAACAAGTTCGGCCCGAACTTCAACCTCGGCCCGAACTCCGACCTCGGCTCGAACTTCAACCTCGACCCGAACATCATCCTCGGGCCGAACACCGAACTTCGGCCCGAATACCACTTCGGCCCGAACACCACTTCGGCCCGAACATCCCACTTCAACCCGAACACCACTTCGGCCCGAACATCCCTCTTCGGCCCGAACTTTTCAATATCCAAGATTGTGTGACAAAAGGTGCTATACTAAAACATTCATAACTTTCAGCTCGGGTGTCCGTTTCACGCCCACGAGTAACCAAAATAGCTGGTTCGTTCGTCACTGCCAAGAACAAGTTCGGCCCGAACTCTTCACTGTTCCCGGCCCGAACTTCATTTTCGGCCCGAACTTCAACCTCGGCCCGAACTTCAACCTCGGCCCGAACTCCGACTTCGGCCCGAACTTCAACCTCGGCCCGAACATCATCCTCGGCCCGAACACCGAACTTCGGCCCGAACACCGAACTTCGGCCCGAACACCACTTCGGCCCGAACACCACTTCGGCCTGAACATCCCACTTCGGCCCGAACATCACTTCGCCCCGAACATCCCTCTTCGGCCCGAACTCTACAATATCCAAGATTGTGTGACAAAAGGTGATATACTAAAACATTCATAACTTTCAGCTCGGGTGTCCGTTTCACGCCCACGAGTAACCAAAATAGCTGGTTCGTTCGTCACTGCCAAGAACAAGTTCGGCCCGAACTCTTCACTGTTCCCGGCCCGAACTTCAACCTCGGCCCGAACTTCAACCTCGGCCCGAACTCCGACCTCGGCCCGAACTTCAACCTCGACCCGAACATCATCCTCGGGCCGAACACCGAACTTCGGCCCGAACACCACTTCGGCCCGAACACCACTTCGGCCCGAACATCCCACTCCGGTCCGAACACCACGTCGCCCCGAACATCCCTCTTCGGCCCGAACTCTTCAATATCCAAGATTGTGTGACAAAAGGTGCTATACTAAAACATTCATAACTTTCAGCTCGGGTGTCCGTTTCACGCCCACGAGTAACCAAAATAGTTGGTTCGTTCGTCACTGCCAAGAACAAGTTCGGCCCGAACTTCAACCTCGGCCCGAACTTCAACCTCGGCCCGAACTCCGACCTCGGCCCGAACTTCAACCTCGACCCGAACATCATCCTCGGGCCGAACACCGAACTTCGGCCCGAATACCACTTCGGCCCGAACACCACTTCGGCCCGAACATCCCACTTCGGCCCGAACACCACTTCGGCCCGAACATCCCTCTTCGGCCCGAACTCTTCAATATCCAAGATTGTGTGACAAAAGGTGCTATACTAAAACATTCATAACTTTCAGCTCGGGTGTCCGTTTCACGCCCACGAGTAACCAAAATAGCTGGTTCGTTCGTCACTGCCAAGAACAAGTTCGGCCCGAACTCTTCACTGTTCCCGGCCCGAACTTCATTTTCGGCCGAACTTCATTTTCGGCCCGAACTTCAACCTCGGCCCGAACTTCAACCTCGGCCAGAACTCAGACCTCGGCCCGAACTTCAACCTCGGCCCGAACATCATCCTCGGCCCGAACACCGAACTTCGGCCCGAACACCACTTCGGCCCGAACATCCCACTTCGGCCCGAACACCACTTCGGCCCGAACATCCCTCTTCGGCCCGAACTCTTCAATATCCAAGATTGTGTGACAAAAGGTGCTATACTAAAACATTCATAACTTTTAGCTCGGGTGTCCGTTTCACGCCCACGGGTAACCAAAATAGCTGGTTCGTTCGTCACTGCCAAGAACAAGTTCGGCCCGAACTCTTCACTGTTACCGGCCCGAACTTCATTTTCGGCCCGAACTTCAACCTCGGCCCGAACTTCAACCTCGACCCGAACATCATCCTCGGTCCAAACACCGAACTTCGGCCCGAACACCACTTCGGCCCGAACACCACTTCGGCCCGAACATCCCACTTCGGCCCGAACACCACTTCGGCCCGAACATCCCTCTTCGGCCCGAACTCTTCAATATCCAAGATTGTGTGACAAAAGGTGCTATACTAAAACATTCATAACTTTCAGCTCGGGTGTCCGTTTCACGCCCACGAGTAACCAAAATAGCTGGTTCGTTCGTCACTGCCAAGAACAAGTTCGGCCCGAACTCTTCACTGTTCCCTGCCCGAACTTCAACCTCGGCCCGAACTTCAACCTCGGCCCAAACTCCGACCTCGGCCCGAACTTCAACCTCGACCCGAACATCATCCTCGGGCCGAACACCGAACTTCGGCCCGAACATCCCACTTCGGCCCGAACACCACTTCGCCCCGAACATCCCTCTTCGGCCCGAACTCTTCAATATCCAAGATTGTGTGACAAAAGGTGCTATACTAAAACATTCATAACTTTCAGCTCGGGTGTCCATTTCACGCCCACGAGTAACCAAAATAGCTGGTTCGTTCGTCACTGCCAAGAACAAGTTCGGCCCGAACTCTTCACTTTTCCCGGCCCGAACTTCAACCTCGGCCCGAACTTCAACCTCGGCCCGAACTCCGACCTCGGCCCGAACTTCAACCTCGACCCGAACATCATCCTCGGGCCGAACACCGAACTTCGGCCCGAACACCACTTCGGCCCGAACATCCCACTTCGTCCCGAACACCACTTCGGCCCGAACATCCCTCTTCGGCCCGAACTCTTCAATATCCAAGATTGTGTGACAAAAGGTGCTATACTAAAATATTCATAACTTTCAGCTCGGGTGTCCGTTTCACGCCCACGAGTAACCAAAATAGCTGGTTCGTTCGTCACTGCCAAGAACAAGTTCGGGCCGAACTCTTCACTGTTACCGGCCCGAACTTCATTTTCGGCCCGAACTTCAACCTCGGCCCGAACTCCGACCTCGGCCCGAACTCCGACCTCGGCCCGAACTTCAACCTCGGCCCGAACATCATCCTAGGCCCGAACACCGAACTTCGGCCCGAACACCACTTCGGCCCGAACACCACTTCGGCCCGAACATCCCACTTCGGCCCGAACACCACTTCGGCCCGAACATCCCTCTTCGGCCCGAACTCTTCAATATATAAGATTGTGTGACAAAAGGTGCTATACTAAACATTCATAACTTTCAGCTCGGGTGTCCGTTTCACGCCCACGAGTAACCAAAATAGCTGGTTCGTTCGTCACCGCCAAGAACAAGTTCGGCCCGAATTCTTCACTGTTACCGGCCCGAACTTCATTTTCGGCCCGAACTTCAACCTCGGCCCGAACTCCGACCTCGGCCCGAACTCCGACCTCGGCCCGAACTTCAACCTCGGCCCGAACATCATCCTAGGCCCGAACACCGAACTTCGGCCCGAGCACCACTTCGGCCCGAACACCACTTCGGCCCGAACATCCCACTTCGGCCCGAACACCACTTCGGCCCGAACATCCCTCTTCGGCCCGAACTCTTCAATATATAAGATTGTGTGACAAAAGGTGCTATACTAAAACATTCATAACTTTCAGCTCGGGTGTCCGTTTCACGCCCACGAGTAACCAAAATAGCTGGTTCGTTCGTCACTGCCAAGAACAAGTTCGGCCCGAATTCTTCACTGTTCCCGACCCGAACTTCATTTTCGGCCCGAACTTCAACCTCGGCCCGAACTTCAACCTCGGCCCCAACTCCGACCTCGGCCCGAACTTCAACCTCGGCTCGAACATCATCCTCGGCCCGAACACCGAACTTCGGCCCGAGCACCACTTCGGCCCGAACACCACTTCGGCCCCAACATCACACTTCGGCCCGAACACCACTTCGGCCCGAACATCCCTCTTCGGCCCGAACTCTTCAATATCCAAGATTGTGTGACAAAAGGTGCTATACTAAAATATTCATAACTTTCAGCTCGGGTATCCGTTTCACGCCCACGAGTAACCAAAATAGCTGGTTCATTCGTCACTGCCAAGAACAAGTTCGGCCCGAACTCTTCACTGTTACCGGCCCGAACTTCATTTTCGGCCCGAACTTCAACCTCGGCCCGAACTTCAACCTCGGCCCGAACATCATCCTCGGTCCAAACACCGAACTTCGGCCCGAACACCACTTCGGCCCGAACACCACTTCGGCCCGAACATCCCACTTCGGCCCGAACATCCCACTTCGGCCCGAACATCCCTCTTCGGCCCGAACTCTTCAATATCCAAGATTGTGTGACAAAAGGTGCTATACTAAAACATTCATAACTTTCAGCTCGGGTGTCCGTTTCACGCCCACGAGTAACCAAAATAGCTGGTTCGTTCGTCACTGCCAAGAACAAGTTCGGCCCGAACTCTTCACTGTTCCCTGCCCGAACTTCAACCTCGGCCCGAACTTCAACCTCGGCCCGAACTCCGACCTCGGCCCGAACTTCAACCTCGACCCGAACATCATCCTCGGGCCGAACACCGAACTTCGGCCCGAACACCACTTCGGCCCGAACACCACTTCGGCCCGAACATCCCACTTCGGCCCGAACACCACTTCGCCCCGAACATCCCTCTTCGGCCCGAACTCTTCAATATCCAAGATTGTGTGACAAAAGGTGCTATACTAAAACATTCATAACTTTCAGCTCGAGTGTCCATTTCACGCCCACGAGTAACCAAAATAGCTGGTTCGTTCGTCACTGCCAAGAACAAGTTCGGCCCGAACTCTTCACTTTTCCCGGCCCGAACTTCAACCTCGGCCCGAACTTCAACCTCGGCCCGAACTCCGACCTCGGCCCGAACTTCAACCTCGACCCGAACATCATCCTCGGGCCGAACACCGAACTTCGGCCCGAACACCACTTCGGCCCGAACATCCCACTTCGTCCCGAACACCACTTCGGCCCGAACATCCCTCTTCGGCCCGAACTCTTCAATATCCAAGATTGTGTGACAAAAGGTGCTATACTAAAATATTCATAACTTTCAGCTCGGGTGTCCGTTTCACGCCCACGAGTAACCAAAATAGCTGGTTCGTTCGTCACTGCCAAGAACAAGTTCGGCCCGAACTCTTCACTGTTACCGGCCCGAACTTCATTTTCGGCCCGAACTTCAACCTCGGCCCGAACTCCGACCTCGGCCCGAACTCCGACCTCGGCCCGAACTTCAACCTCGACCCGAACATCATCCTAGGCCCGAACACCGAACTTCGGCCCGAACACCACTTCGGCCCGAACACCACTTCGGCCCGAACATCCCACTTCGGCCCGAACACCACTTCGGCCCGAACATCCCTCTTCGGCCCGAACTCTTCAATATATAAGATTGTGTGACAAAAGGTGCTATACTAAAACATTCATAACTTTCAGCTCGGGTGTCCGTTTCACGCCCACGAGTAACCAAAATAGCTGGTTCGTTCGTCACTGCCAAGAACAAGTTCGGCCCGAACTCTTCACTGTTACCGGCCCGAACTTCATTTTCGGCCCAAACTTCAACCTCGGCCCGAACTCCGACCTCGGCCCGAACTCCGACCTCGGCCCGAACTTCAACCTCGACCCGAACATCATCCTAGGCCCGAACACCGAACTTCGGCCCGAACACCACTTCGGCCCGAACACCACTTCGGCCCGAACACCCACTTCGGCCCGAACACCACTTCGCCCCGAACATCCCTCTTCGGCCCGAACTCTTCAATATCCAAGATTGTGTGACAAAAGGTGCTATACTAAAACATTCATAACTTTCAGCTCGGGTGTCCGTTTCACGCCCACGAGTAACCAAAATAGCTGGTTCGTTCGTCACTGCCAAGAACAAGTTCGGCCCGAACTCTTCACTGTTCCCGGCCCGAACTTCAACCTCGGCCCGAACTTCAACCTCGGCCCGAACTCCGACCTCGGCCCGAACTTCAACCTCGACCCGGACATCATCCTCGGGCCGAACACCGAACTTCGGCCCGAACACCACTTCGGCCCGAACATCCCACTTCGGCCCGAACACCACTTCGGCCCGAACATCCCTCTTCGGCCCGAACTCTTCAACATCCAAGATTGTGTGACAAAGGGTGCTATACTAAAACATTCATAACTTTCAGCTCGGGTGTCCGTTTCACGCCCACGAGTAACCAAAATAGCTGGTTCGTTCGTCACTTCCAAGAACAATTTCGGCCCGAACTCTTCACTTTTCCCGGCCCGAACTTCAACCTCGGCCCGAAATTCAACCTCGGCCCGAACTCCGACCTCGGCCCGAACTTCAACCTCGACCCGAACATCATCCTCGGTCCGAACACTGAACTTCGGCCCGAACACCACTTCGGCCCGAACATCCCACTTCGTCCCGAACACCACTTCGGCCCGAACATCCCTCTTCGGCCCGAACTCTTCAATATCCAAGATTTGTGACAAAAGGTGCTATACTAAAACATTCATAACTTTCAGCTCGGGTGTCCGTTTCACGCCCACGAGTAACCAAAATAGCTGGTTCGTTCGTCACTGCCAAGAACAAGTTCGGCCCGAACTCTTCACTGTTCCCGGCCCGAACTTCATTTTCGGCCGAACATCATTTTCGGCACGAACTTCAACCTCGGCCAGAACTCCGACCTCGGCCCGAACTTCAACCTCGGCCCGAACATCATCCTCGGCCGGAACACCGAACTTCGGCCCGAACACCACTTCGGCCCGAACATCCCACTTCGGCCCGAACACCACTTCGGCCCGAACATCCCTCTTCGGCCGAACTCTTCAATATATAAGATTGTGTGACAAAAGGTGCTATACTAAAACATTCATAACTTTCAGCTCGGGTGTCCGTTTCACGCCCACGAGTAACAAAAATAGCTGGTTCGTTCGTCACTGCCAAGAACAAGTTCGGCCCGAACTCTTCACTGTTCCCGACCCGAACTTCATTTTCGGCTCGAACTTCAACCTCGGCCCGAACTTCAACCTCGGCCCCAACTCCGACCTCGGCCCGAACTTCAACCTCGGCTCGAACATCATCCTCGGCCCGAACACTGAACTTCGGCCCGAGCACCACTTCGGCCCGAACACCACTTCGGCCCGAACATCACACTTCGGCCCGAACACCACTTCGGCCCGAACATCCCTCTTCGGCCCGAACTCTTCAATATCCAAGATTGTGTGACAAAAGGTGCTATACTAAAATATTCATAACTTTCAGCTCGGGTGTCCGTTTCACGCCCACGAGTAACCAAAATAGCTGGTTCGTTCGTCACTGCCAAGAACAAGTTCGGCCCGAACTCTTCACTGTTACCGGCCCGAACTTCATTTTCGGCCTGAACTTCAACCTCGGCCCGAACTCCGACCTCGGCCCGAGCTTCAACCTCGACCCGAACATCATCCTCGGGCCGAACACCGAACGTCGGCCCGAACACCACTTCGGCCCGAACACCACTTCGGCCCGAACATCCCTCTTCGGCCCGAACTCTTCAATATCCTAGATTGTGTGACAAAAGGTGCTATACTAAAACATTCATAACTTTCAGCTCGGGTGTCCGTTTCACGCCCACGAGTAACCAAAATAAGTGGTTCGTTCGTCACTGCCAAGAACAATTTCGGCCCGAACTCTTCACTGTTCCCGGCCCGAACTTCATTTTCGGCCCGAACTTCAACCTCGGCCCGAACTTCAACCTCGGCCCGAACTCCGACTTCGGCCCGAAATTCAACATGGTTATGGGTTATGGACACCTATTACTTGTAAAATGGATATTTATAGGCTATTGGTCATGGCTAGTAGTTATAATGGTTCAAGGGCCATCAGTATCAGTTATGGACATCTAGTGGTTATAATGATTCAAGGACCATGGTTATGGGTTATGGACACCTATTACTTGTCAAATGGATATCTATAGGCTATTGGTCATGGCTAGTAGTTATAATGGTTCAAGGGCCATCAGTATCAGTTATGGACATCTAGTGGTTATAATGGTTCAAGAACCATGGTTATGGGTTATGGGACAACTATTACTTATAAAATGGATATTTATAGGCTATCTGTCATGGCTAGTAGTTATAATGGTTCAAGGGCCATCAGTATAAGTTATGGACATCTAGTGGTTATAATCGTTCAAGGACCATGGTTATGGGTTATGGACACGTATTACTTGTAAAATGAATAGCTATAGGCTATTGGTCATGGCTAGTAGTTATAATGGTTCAAGGGCCATCAGTATCAGTTTTGGACATCTAGTTGTTATAATGGTTCAAGGACCATGGTTATGGGTTATGGACACCTATTACTTGTAAAATGAATTTCTATAGGCTATTGGTCATGGCTAGTAGTTATAATGGTTCAAGGGCCATCGGTATCAGTTATGGACATCTAGTTGTTATAATGGTTCAAGGACCTTGGTTATGAGTTACGGACACCTATTACTTGTAAAATAGATATCTATATAGGTCATGGGTAGTAGTTATAATGGTTTAAGGGCCATCGGTATCAGTTACAGACATCTAGTGGTTATAATTGTTCAAGGGCCATGGTTATGGGTTATAAACACCTATTACTTGTAAAATAGATATCTATAGGCTATTGGTCATGGCTAGTAGTTATAATGGTTCAAGGGCCATCAGTATCAGTTTTGGACATCTAGTTGTTATAATGGTTCAAGGACCATGGTTATGGGTTATGGACACCTATTACTTGTAAAATGAATTTCTATAGGCTATTGGTCATGGCTAGTAGTTATAATGATTCAAGGGCCATCAGTATCAGTTATGGACATCTAGTGGTTATAATGGTTCAAGGACCTTGGTTATGGGTTATGGACACCTATTACTTGTAAAATAGATATCTATATAGGTCATGGGTAGTAGTTATAATGGTTCAAGGGCCATCGGTATCAGTTACAGACATCTAGTGGTTATAATTGTTAAATGGATGGGGTTTTGGGTTATAAACACCTATTACTTGTAAAATAGATATATATAGGATATTGGTCATGGCTAGTAGTTATAATGGTTCAAGGGCCATCAGTATCAGTTATGGACATCTAGTGGTTATAATGGTTCAACAACCATGGTTATGGGTTATGGACACCTATTACTCGTAAAATGGATATTTATAGGCTATCTGTCATGGCTAGTAGTTATAATGGTTCAAGGGCCATCAGTATAAGTTATGGACATCTAGTGGTTATAATGGTTCAAGGACCTTGGTTATGAGTTACGGACACCTATTACTTGTAAAATAGATATCTATATAGGTCATGGGTAGTAGTTATAATGGTTTAAGGGCCATCGGTATCAGTTACAGACATCTAGTGGTTATAATTGTTCGAGGGCCATGGTTATGGGTTATAAACACCTTTTACTTGTAAAATAGATATCTATAGGCTATTGGTCATGGCTAGTAGTTATAATGGTTCAAGGGCCATCAGTATCAGTTATGGGCATCTAGTTGTTATAATGTTCAAGGACCATGGTTATGGGTTATGGACACCTATTACTTGTAAAATGGATATCTAAAGGCTATTGGTCATGGCTAGTAGTTATAATGGTTCAAGGGCCATCGATATGAGTTATGGACATGCATGTAGTGGTTATAATGGTTCAATGGCCTTGGTTATGGGTTATGCACATCTATTACTTGTAAAATGGATATCTTTAAGCTATAGGTCTTGGCTAGTTGTTATAATGGTTCAAGGGCCATCAGTATCAGTTATGGACATCTAGTGGTTATAATGGTTCAAGAACCATGGTTATGGGTTACGGACACCTATTACTTGTAAATTGGATATCTAGAGGCTATTGGTCATGGCTAGTAGTTATAATGGTTGAAGGGCCATCAATATCAGTTATGGACATCTAGTGGTTATAATGGTTCAAGAACCATGGTTATGGATTATCGACACCTATTATTTGTAAAATGGATATCTATAGGCTACTGGTCATGGCTAGTAGTTATAATGGTTCAAGGGCCATCAGTATCACTTATGGACATCTAGTGGTTATAATGATTCAGGGACGATTGTTATGGGTAATGGACACCTATTACTTGTAAAATGGATATCTATAGGCTACTGGTCATGGCTAGTAGTTATAATGGTTCAAGGGCCATCGATATGAGTTATGGACATGTAGTGGTTATAATGGTTCACTGGCCTTGGTTATGGGTTATGGACACCTATTACTTGTAAAATGGATATTTATAGGCTATTGGTCATGGCTAGTAGTTATAATGGTTCAAGGGCCATCAGTATCATTTATGGACATCTAGTGGTTATAATGATTCAAGGACCATGGTTATGGGTTATGGACACCTATTACTTGTCAAATGGATATCTATAGGCTATTGGTCATGGCGCTAGTAGTTATAATGGTTCAAGGGCCATCAGTATCAGTTATGGACATCTAGTGGTTATAATGGTTCAAGAACCATGGTTATGGGTTATGGGACAACTATTACTCGTAAAATGGATATTTATAGGCTATCTGTCATGGCTAGTAGTTATAATGGTTCAAGGGCCATCAGTATAAGTTATGGACATCTAGTGGTTATAATCGTTCAAGGACCATGGTTATGGGTTATGGACACGTATTACTTGTAAAATGAATAGCTATAGGCTATTGGTCATGGCTAGTAGTTATAATGGTTCAAGGGCCATCAGTATCAGTTTTGGACATCTAGTTGTTATAATGGTTCAAGGACCATGGTTATGGGTTATGGAGACCTATTACTTGTAAAATGAATTTCTATAGGCTATTGGTCATGGCTAGTAGTTATAATGGTTCAAGGGCCATCGGTATCAGTTATGGACATCTAGTTGTTATAATGGTTCAAGGACCTTGGTTATGGGTTATGGACACCTTATACTTGTAAAATAGATATCTATATAGGTCATGGGTAGTAGTTATAATGGTTCAAGGGCCATCGGTATCAGTTACAGACATCTAGTGGTTATAATTGTTAAATGGATGGGATTTTGGGTTATAAACACCTATTACTTGTAAAATAGATATATATAGGATATTGGTCATGGCTAGTAGTTATAATGGTTCAAGGGCCATCAGTATCAGTTATGGACATCTAGTGGTTATAATGGTTCAACAACCATGGTTATGGGTTATGGACACCTATTACTCGTAAAATGGATATTTATAGGCTATCTGTCATGGCTAGTAGTTATAATGGTTCAAGGGCCATCAGTATAAGTTATGGACATCTAGTGGTTATAATCGTTCAAGGACCATGGTTAGGGGTTATAGACACGTATTACTTGTAAAATGAATAGCTATAGGCTATTGGTCATGGCTAGTAGTTATAATGGTTCAAGGGCCATCGATATCAGTTTTGGACATCTAGTTGTTATAATGGTTCAAGGACCATGGTTATGGGTTATGGACACCTATTACTTGTAAAATGAATTTCTATAGGCTATTGGTCATGGCTAGTAGTTATAATGGTTCAAGGGCCATCAGTATCAGTTATGGACATCTAGTGGTTATAATGGTTCAAGGACCTTGGTTATGAGTTACGGACACCTATTACTTGTAAAATAGATATCTATATAGGTCATGGGTAGTAGTTATAATGGTTTAAGGGCCATCGGTATCAGTTACAGACATCTAGTGGTTATAATTGTTCGAGGGCCATGGTTATGGGTTATAAACACCTTTTACTTGTAAAATAGATATCTATAGGCTATTGGTCATGGCTAGTAGTTATAATGGTTCAAGGGCCATCAGTATCAGTTATGGGCATCTAGTGGTTATAATGTTCAAGGACCATGGTTATGGGTTATGGGACAACTATTACTCGTAAAATGGATATTTATAGGCTATCTGTCATGGCTAGTAGTTATAATGGTTCAAGGGCCATCAGTATAAGTTATGGACATCTAGTGGTTATAATCGTTCAAGGACCATGGTTATGGGTTATGGACACGTATTACTTGTAAAATGAATAGCTATAGGCTATTGGTCATGGCTACTAGTTATAATGGTTCAAGGGCCATCAGTATCAGTTATGGATATCTAGTGGTTATCATGGTTCAAGAACCATGGTTATGGGTTATGGACACCTATTACTTGTAAAATGGATATCTGTAGGCTATTGGACATGGCTAGTAGTTATAATGGTTCAAGGGCCATCAGTATCAGTTATGGACATCTAGTGGTTATAATGATTCAAGGGCCATGGTTATGGGTTATGGACACCTATTACTTGTAAAATGGATATCTATAGGCTATTGGTCATGGCTAGTAGTTATAATGGTCCAAGGGCCATCGGTATCAGTTATGGAAATCTAGTGGTTATAATGGTTCAGGGACGACTGTTATGCGTAATGGACACCTATTACTTTTAAAATGGATATCTATAGGCTATTGGTCATGGCTAGTAGTTATAATGGTTCAAGGGCCATCGATATGAGTTATGGACATGTAGTGGTTATAATGGTTCAATGGCCTTGGTTATGGGTTATGGACACCTATTACTTGTAAAATGTATATTTATAGGCTATCGGTCATGGCTAGTAGTTATAATGGTTCAAGGGCCATCAGTATCAGTTATGGACATCTAGTTGTTATAATGGTTCAAGGACCATGGTTATGGGTTATGGACATCTATTACTTGTAAAATGGATATCTATAGACTATTGGTCAAGGCTAGTAGTTATAATGGTTCAGGGGCCATCAATATGAGTTATGGACATGTAGTGGTTATAATGGTTCACTGGCCTTGGTTATGGGTTAAGGACACCTATTACTTGTAAAATCGATATCTATAGGCTATTCGTCATGGCTACTAGTTATAATGGTTCAAGGGCCATCAGTATCAGTTATGGATATCTAGTGGTTATCATGGTTCAAGAACCATGGTTATGGGTTATGGACACCTATTACTTGTAAAATGGATATCTGTAGGCTATTGGACATGGCTAGTAGTTATAATGGTTCAAGGGCCATCAGTATCTGTTATGGACATCTAGTGGTTATAATGATTCAAGGGCCGTGGTTATGGGTTATGGACACCTATTACTTGTAAAATGGATATCTATAGGCTACTGGTCATGGCTAGTAGTTATAATGGTTCAAGGGCCATCGGTATCAGTTATGGAAATCTAGTGGTTATAATGGTTCAGGGACGATGGTTATGGGTTATGGACACCTATTACTTGTAAAATGTATATCTATAGGCTATTGGTCATGGCTAGTAGTTATAATGGTTCAAGGGCCATCAATATCAGTTATGGACATCTAGTTGTTATAATGGTTCAAGGACCATGGTTATTGGTTATGGACACCTATTACTTGTAAAATGGATATCTATAGCCTATTGGTCATGGCTAGTAGTTATAATGGTTCAAGGGCCATCGATATGAGTTATGGACATGTAGTGGTTATAATGGTTCACTGGCCTTGGTTATGGGTTAAGGACACCTATTACTATTAAAATCGATATCTATAGGCTATTGGTCATGGCTATTAGTTATAATGGTTCAAGGGCCATCGGTATCAGTTATGGAAATCTAGTGGTTATAATGGTTCAGGGACGATTGTTATGCATAATGGACACCTATTACTTTTAAAATGGATATCTATAGGCTATTGGTCATGGCTAGTAGTTATAATGGTTCAAGGGCCATCGATATAAGTTATGGACATGTAGTGGTTATAATGGTTCAATGGCCTTGGTTATGGGTTATGGACACCTATTACTTGTAAAATGTATATTTATAGGCTATCGGTCATGGCTAGTAGTTATAATGGTTCAAGGTCCATCAGTATCAGTTATGGACATCTAGTTGTTATAATTGTTCAAGGACCATGGTTATGGGTTATGGACACCTATTACTTGTAAAATGAATATCTATAGACTATTGGTCATGGCTAGTAGTTATAATGGTTCAGGGGCCATCGATATGAATTATGGACATGTAGTGGTTATAATGGTTCACTGGCCTTGGTTATGGGTTATGGACACCTATTACTTTTAAAATGGATATCTGTAGGGTACTGGTCAAGGTTACTAGTTAAATTGGTTCATGGGCCATCAGTATCAGTTATGGACATCTAGTGGTTATAATGGTTCAAGAACCATGGTTAATGGTTATGGACACCTATTACTTGTAAATTGTATATCTGTAGGCTATTGGACATGGCTAGTAGTTATAATGATTCATGGGCCTTCAGTATCAGTCATGGACATCTAGTGGTTATAATGATTCAAGGACCATGGTTATGGGTTATGGCCACCAATTACTTGTAAAATGGATATCTATAGGCTATTGGTCAAGGCTAGTAGTTATAATGGTTCAAGGGCCATCAGTGTCAGTTATGGACATCTAGTGGTTATAATGGTTCGACGACGATTGTTATGGGTAATGGACACCTATTACTTTTAAAATGGTTATCTATAGGCTATTGGTCATGGCTAGTAGTAATAATGGTTTAAGGGCCATCGATATGAGTTATGGACATGTAGTGCTTATAATGGTTCAATGGCCTTGGTTGTGGGTTATGGACACCTATTACTTGTAAAATGTATATCTATAGGCTATTGGTCATGGCTAGTAGTTATAATGGTTCAAGGGCCATCGGTATCAGTTATGGAAATCTAGTGGTTATAATGATTCAAGGGCCATGGTTATGGGTTATGGACACCTATTACTTGTAAAATGGATATCTATAGGCTATTGCTCATGGCTAGTAGTTATAATGGTTCAAGAGCCATCGGTATCAGTTATGGAAATCTAGTGGTTATAATGGTTCAGGGAGGATTGTTATGCGTAATGGACACCTATTACTTTTAAAATGGATATCTATACGCTATTGGTCATGGCTAGTAGTTATAATGGTTCAAGGGCAATCGATATGAGTTATGGACATGTAGTGGTTATAATGGTTCAATGGCCTTGGTTATGGGTTATGGACACCTATTACTTGTAAAATGTATATTTATAGGCTATCGGTCATGGCTAGTAGTTATAATGGTTCAAGGGCCATCAGTATCAGTTATGGACATCTAGTGGTTATAATGGTTCAAGAACCATGGTTATGGGTTATGGACACCTATTACTTGTAAAATGTATATCTGTAGGCTATTGGACATGGCTAGTAGTTATAATGGTTCAAGGGCCATCAGTATCTGTCATGGACATCTAGTGGTTATAATGATTCAAGGACCATGGTTTTGGGTTATGGACACCTATTACTTGTAAAATGGATATCTATAGGCTATTGGTCATGGCTAGTAGTTATAATGGTTCAAGGGCCATCGGTATCAGTTATGGAAATCTAGTGGTTATAATGGTTTAGGGAGGATTGTTATGCGTAATGGACACCTATTACTTTTAAAATGGATATCTATAGGCTATTGGTCATGGCTAGTAGTTATAATGGTTCAAGGGCCATCGATATGAGTTATGGACATGTAGTGGTTATAATGGTTCAATGGCCTTGGTTATGGGTTATGGACACCTATTACTTGTAAAATGGATATTTATAGGCTATTGGTCATGGCTAGTAGTTATAATGGTTCAAGGGCCATCAGTATCAGTTATGGACATCTAGTGGTTATAATGATTCAAGGACCATGGTTATGGGTTATGGACACCTATTACTTGTCAAATGGATATCTATAGGCTATTGGTCATGGCTAGTAGTTATAATGGTTCAAGGGCCATCGGTATCAGTTATGGACATCTAGTGGTTATAAGGGTTCAAGGACCTTGGTTATGAGTTACGGACACCTATTACTTGTAAAATAGATATATATATATAGGTCATGGGTAGTAGTTATAATGGTTTAAGGGCCATCGGTATCAGTTACAGACATCTAGTGGTTATAATTGTTTGAGGGCCATGGTTACGGGTTATAAACACCTTTTACTTGTAAAATAGATATCTATAGGCTATTGGTCATGGCTAGTAGTTATAATGGTTCAAGGGCCATCAGTATCAGTTATGGGCATCTAGTGGTTATCATGTTCAAGGACCATGGCTATGGGTTATGGACACCTATTACTTGTAAAATGGATATCTAAAGGCTATTGGTCATGGCTAGTAGTTATAGTGGTTCAAGGGCCATCGATATGAGTTATGGACATGCATGTAGTGGTTATAATGGTTCAATGGCCTTGGTTATGGGTTATGCACATCTATTACTTGTAAAATGGATATCTTTAAGCTATAGGTCTTGGCTAGTTGTTATAATGGTTCAAGGGCCATCAGTATCAGTTATGGACATCTAGTGGTTATAATGGTTCAAGAACCATGGTTATGGGTTATGGACACCTATTACTTGTAAATTGGATATCTAGAGGCTATTGGTCATGGCTAGTAGTAATAATGGTTGAAGGGCCATCAATATCAGTTATGGACATCTAGTGGTTATAATGGTTCAAGAACCATGGTTATGGATTATGGACACCTATTATTTGTAAAATGGATATCTATAGGCTACTGGTCATGGCTAGTAGTTATAATGGTTCAAGGGCCATCAGTATCACTTATGGACATCTAGTGGTTATAATGATTCAGGGACGATTGTTATGGGTAATGGACACCTATTACTTGTAAAATGGATATCTATAGGCTACTGGTCGTGGCTAGTAGTTATAATGGTTCAAGGGCCATCGATATGAGTTATGGACATGTAGTGGTTATAATGGTTCACTGGCCTTGGTTATGGGTTATGGACACCTATTACTTGTAAAATGGATATTTATAGGCTATTGGTCATGGCTAGTAGTTATAATGGTTCAAGGGCCATCAGTATCAGTTATGGACATCTAGTGGTTATAATGATTCAAGGACCATGGTTATGGGTTATGGACACCTATTACTTGTCAAATGGATATCTATAGGCTATTGGTCATGGCTAGTAGTTATAATGGTTCAAGGGCCATCTGTATCAGTTATGGACATCTAGTGGTTATAATGGTTCAAGAACCATGGTTATGGGTTATGGGACAACTATTACTCGTAAAATGGATATTTATAGGCTATCTGTCATAGCTAGTAGTTATAATGGTTCAAGGGCCATCAGTATAAGTTATGGACATCTAGTGGTTATAATCGTTCAAGGACCATGGTTATGGGTTATGGACACGTATTACTTGTAAAATGAATAGCTATAGGCTATTGGTCATGGCTAGTAGTTATAATGGTTCAAGGGCCATCAGTATCAGTTTTGGACATCTAGTTGTTATAATGGTTCAAGGACCATGGTTATGGGTTATGGACACCTATTACTTGTAAAATGAATTTCTATAGGCTATTGGTCATGGCTAGTAGTTATAATGGTTCAAGGGCCATCGGTATCAGTTATGGACATCTAGTTGTTATAATGGTTCAAGGACCTTGGTTATGAGTTATGGACACCTATTACTTGTAAAATAGATATCTATATAGGTCATGGGTAGTAGTTATAATGGTTTAAGGGCCATCGGTATCAGTTACAGACATCTAGTGGTTATAATTGTTCAAGGGCCATGGTTATGGGTTATAAACTCCTATTACTTGTAAAATAGATATCTATAGGCTATTGGTCATGGCTAGTAGTTATAATGGTTCAAGGGCCATCAGTATCAGTTTTGGACATCTAGTTGTTATAATGGTTCAAGGACCATGGTTATGGGTTATGGACACCTATTACTTGTAAAATGAATTTCTATAGGCTATTGGTCATGGCTAGTAGTTATAATGATTCAAGGGCCATCAGTATCAGTTACGGACATCTAGTGGTTATAATGGTTCAAGGACCTTGGTTATGGGTTATGGACACCTATTACTTGTAAAATAGATATCTATATAGGTCATGGGTAGTAGTTATAATGGTTCAAGGGCCATCGGTATCAGTTACAGACATCTAGTGGTTATAATTGTTAAATGGATGGGGTTTTGGGTTATAAACACCTATTACTTGTAAAATAGATATATATAGGATATTGGTCATGGCTAGTAGTTATAATGGTTCAAGGGCCATCAGTATCAGTTATGGACATCTAGTGGTTATAATGGTTCAACAACCATGGTTATGGGTTATGGACACCTATTACTCGTAAAATGGATATTTATAGGCTATCTGTCATGGCTAGTAGTTATAATGGTTCAAGGGCCATCAGTATAAGTTATGGACATCTAGTGGTTATAATCGTTCAAGGACCATGGTTATGGGTTATGGACACGTATTACTTGTAAAATGAATAGCTATAGGCTATTGGTCATGGCTAGTAGTTATAATGGTTCAAGGGCCATCGGTATCAGTTTTGGACATCTAGTTGTTATAATGGTTCAAGGACCATGGTTATGGGTTATGGACACCTATTACTTGTAAAATGAATTTCTATAGGCTATTGGTCATGGCTAGTAGTTATAATGGTTCAAGGGCCATCAGTATCAGTTATGGACATCTAGTGGTTATAATGGTTCAAGGACCTTGGTTATGAGTTACGGACACCTATTACTTGTAAAATAGATATCTATATAGGTCATGGGTAGTAGTTATAATGGTTTAAGGGCCATCGGTATCAGTTACAGACATCTAGTGGTTATAATTGTTCGAGGGCCATGGTTATGGGTTATAAACACCTTTTACTTGTAAAATAGATATCTATAGGCTATTGGTCATGGCTAGTAGTTATAATGGTTCAAGGGCCATCAGTATCAGTTATGGGCATCTAGTGGTTATAATGTTCAAGGACCATGGTTATGGGTTATGGGACAACTATTACTCGTAAAATGGATATTTATAGGCTATCTGTCATGGCTAGTAGTTATAATGGTTCAAGGGCCATCAGTATAAGTTATGGACATCTAGTGGTTATAATCGTTCAAGGACCATGGTTATGGGTTATGGACACGTATTACTTGTAAAATGAATAGCTATAGGCTATTGGTCATGGCTACTAGTTATAATGGTTCAAGGGCCATCAGTATCAGTTATGGATATCTAGTGGTTATCATGGTTCAAGAACCATGGTTATGGGTTATGGACACCTATTACTTGTAAAATGGATATCTGTAGGCTATTGGACATGGCTAGTAGTTATAATGGTTCAAGGGCCATCAGTATCAGTTATGGACATCTAGTGGTTATAATGATTCAAGGGCCATGGTTATGGGTTATGGACACCTATTACTTGTAAAATGGATATCTATAGGCTATTGGTCATGGCTAGTAGTTATAATGGTTCAAGGGCCATCGGTATCAGTTATGGAAATCTAGTGGTTATAATGGTTCAGGGACGACTGTTATGCGTAATGGACACCTATTACTTTTAAAATGGATATCTATAGGCTATTGGTCATGGCTAGTAGTTATAATGGTTCAAGGGCCATCAATATGAGTTATGGACATGTAGTGGTTATAATGGTTCAATGGCCTTGGTTATGGGTTATGGACACCTATTACTTGTAAAATGGATATTTATAGGCTATTGGTCATGGCTAGTAGTTATAATGGTTCAAGGGCCATCAGTATCAGTTATGGACATCTAGTGGTTATAATGATTCAAGGACCATGGTTATGGGTTATGGACACCTATTACTTGTCAAATGGATATCTATAGGCTATTGGTCATGGCTAGTAGTTATAATGGTTCAAGGGCCATCGGTATCAGTTATGGACATCTAGTGGTTATAAGGGTTCAAGGACCTTGGTTATGAGTTACGGACACCTATTACTTGTAAAATAGATATATATATATAGGTCATGGGTAGTAGTTATAATGGTTTAAGGGCCATCGGTATCAGTTACAGACATCTAGTGGTTATAATTGTTTGAGGGCCATGGTTACGGGTTATAAACACCTTTTACTTGTAAAATAGATATCTATAGGCTATTGGTCATGGCTAGTAGTTATAATGGTTCAAGGGCCATCAGTATCAGTTATGGGCATCTAGTGGTTATCATGTTCAAGGACCATGGCTATGGGTTATGGACACCTATTACTTGTAAAATGGATATCTAAAGGCTATTGGTCATGGCTAGTAGTTATAGTGGTTCAAGGGCCATCGATATGAGTTATGGACATGCATGTAGTGGTTATAATGGTTCAATGGCCTTGGTTATGGGTTATGCACATCTATTACTTGTAAAATGGATATCTTTAAGCTATAGGTCTTGGCTAGTTGTTATAATGGTTCAAGGGCCATCAGTATCAGTTATGGACATCTAGTGGTTATAATGGTTCAAGAACCATGGTTATGGGTTATGGACACCTATTACTTGTAAATTGGATATCTAGAGGCTATTGGTCATGGCTAGTAGTAATAATGGTTGAAGGGCCATCAATATCAGTTATGGACATCTAGTGGTTATAATGGTTCAAGAACCATGGTTATGGATTATGGACACCTATTATTTGTAAAATGGATATCTATAGGCTACTGGTCATGGCTAGTAGTTATAATGGTTCAAGGGCCATCAGTATCACTTATGGACATCTAGTGGTTATAATGATTCAGGGACGATTGTTATGGGTAATGGACACCTATTACTTGTAAAATGGATATCTATAGGCTACTGGTCGTGGCTAGTAGTTATAATGGTTCAAGGGCCATCGATATGAGTTATGGACATGTAGTGGTTATAATGGTTCACTGGCCTTGGTTATGGGTTATGGACACCTATTACTTGTAAAATGGATATTTATAGGCTATTGGTCATGGCTAGTAGTTATAATGGTTCAAGGGCCATCAGTATCAGTTATGGACATCTAGTGGTTATAATGATTCAAGGACCATGGTTATGGGTTATGGACACCTATTACTTGTCAAATGGATATCTATAGGCTATTGGTCATGGCTAGTAGTTATAATGGTTCAAGGGCCATCTGTATCAGTTATGGACATCTAGTGGTTATAATGGTTCAAGAACCATGGTTATGGGTTATGGGACAACTATTACTCGTAAAATGGATATTTATAGGCTATCTGTCATAGCTAGTAGTTATAATGGTTCAAGGGCCATCAGTATAAGTTATGGACATCTAGTGGTTATAATCGTTCAAGGACCATGGTTATGGGTTATGGACACGTATTACTTGTAAAATGAATAGCTATAGGCTATTGGTCATGGCTAGTAGTTATAATGGTTCAAGGGCCATCAGTATCAGTTTTGGACATCTAGTTGTTATAATGGTTCAAGGACCATGGTTATGGGTTATGGACACCTATTACTTGTAAAATGAATTTCTATAGGCTATTGGTCATGGCTAGTAGTTATAATGGTTCAAGGGCCATCGGTATCAGTTATGGACATCTAGTTGTTATAATGGTTCAAGGACCTTGGTTATGAGTTATGGACACCTATTACTTGTAAAATAGATATCTATATAGGTCATGGGTAGTAGTTATAATGGTTTAAGGGCCATCGGTATCAGTTACAGACATCTAGTGGTTATAATTGTTCAAGGGCCATGGTTATGGGTTATAAACTCCTATTACTTGTAAAATAGATATCTATAGGCTATTGGTCATGGCTAGTAGTTATAATGGTTCAAGGGCCATCAGTATCAGTTTTGGACATCTAGTTGTTATAATGGTTCAAGGACCATGGTTATGGGTTATGGACACCTATTACTTGTAAAATGAATTTCTATAGGCTATTGGTCATGGCTAGTAGTTATAATGATTCAAGGGCCATCAGTATCAGTTACGGACATCTAGTGGTTATAATGGTTCAAGGACCTTGGTTATGGGTTATGGACACCTATTACTTGTAAAATAGATATCTATATAGGTCATGGGTAGTAGTTATAATGGTTCAAGGGCCATCGGTATCAGTTACAGACATCTAGTGGTTATAATTGTTAAATGGATGGGGTTTTGGGTTATAAACACCTATTACTTGTAAAATAGATATATATAGGATATTGGTCATGGCTAGTAGTTATAATGGTTCAAGGGCCATCAGTATCAGTTATGGACATCTAGTGGTTATAATGGTTCAACAACCATGGTTATGGGTTATGGACACCTATTACTCGTAAAATGGATATTTATAGGCTATCTGTCATGGCTAGTAGTTATAATGGTTCAAGGGCCATCAGTATAAGTTATGGACATCTAGTGGTTATAATCGTTCAAGGACCATGGTTATGGGTTATGGACACGTATTACTTGTAAAATGAATAGCTATAGGCTATTGGTCATGGCTAGTAGTTATAATGGTTCAAGGGCCATCGGTATCAGTTTTGGACATCTAGTTGTTATAATGGTTCAAGGACCATGGTTATGGGTTATGGACACCTATTACTTGTAAAATGAATTTCTATAGGCTATTGGTCATGGCTAGTAGTTATAATGGTTCAAGGGCCATCAGTATCAGTTATGGACATCTAGTGGTTATAATGGTTCAAGGACCTTGGTTATGAGTTACGGACACCTATTACTTGTAAAATAGATATCTATATAGGTCATGGGTAGTAGTTATAATGGTTTAAGGGCCATCGGTATCAGTTACAGACATCTAGTGGTTATAATTGTTCGAGGGCCATGGTTATGGGTTATAAACACCTTTTACTTGTAAAATAGATATCTATAGGCTATTGGTCATGGCTAGTAGTTATAATGGTTCAAGGGCCATCAGTATCAGTTATGGGCATCTAGTGGTTATAATGTTCAAGGACCATGGTTATGGGTTATGGGACAACTATTACTCGTAAAATGGATATTTATAGGCTATCTGTCATGGCTAGTAGTTATAATGGTTCAAGGGCCATCAGTATAAGTTATGGACATCTAGTGGTTATAATCGTTCAAGGACCATGGTTATGGGTTATGGACACGTATTACTTGTAAAATGAATAGCTATAGGCTATTGGTCATGGCTACTAGTTATAATGGTTCAAGGGCCATCAGTATCAGTTATGGATATCTAGTGGTTATCATGGTTCAAGAACCATGGTTATGGGTTATGGACACCTATTACTTGTAAAATGGATATCTGTAGGCTATTGGACATGGCTAGTAGTTATAATGGTTCAAGGGCCATCAGTATCAGTTATGGACATCTAGTGGTTATAATGATTCAAGGGCCATGGTTATGGGTTATGGACACCTATTACTTGTAAAATGGATATCTATAGGCTATTGGTCATGGCTAGTAGTTATAATGGTTCAAGGGCCATCGGTATCAGTTATGGAAATCTAGTGGTTATAATGGTTCAGGGACGACTGTTATGCGTAATGGACACCTATTACTTTTAAAATGGATATCTATAGGCTATTGGTCATGGCTAGTAGTTATAATGGTTCAAGGGCCATCAATATGAGTTATGGACATGTAGTGGTTATAATGGTTCAATGGCCTTGGTTATGGGTTATGGACACCTATTACTTGTAAAATGTATATTTATAGGCTATCGGTCATGGCTAGTAGTTATAATGGTTCAAGGGCCATCAGTATCAGTTATGGACATCTAGTTGTTATAATGGTTCAAGGACCATGGTTATGGGTTATGGACATCTATTACTTGTAAAATGGATATCTATAGACTATTGGTCAAGGCTAGTAGTTATAATGGTTCAGGGGCCATCAATATGAGTTATGGACATGTAGTGGTTATAATGGTTCACTGGCCTTGGTTATGGGTTAAGGACACCTCTTACTTGTAAAATCGATATCTATAGGCTATTCGTCATGGCTACTAGTTATAATGGTTCAAGGGCCATCAGTATCAGTTATGGATATCTAGTGGTTATCATGGTTCAAGAACCATGGTTATGGGTTATGGACACCTATTACTTGTAAAATGGATATCTGTAGGCTATTGGACATGGCTAGTAGTTATAATGGTTCAAGGGCCATCAGTATCTGTTATGGACATCTAGTGGTTATAATGATTCAAGGGCCGTGGTTATGGGTTATGGACACCTATTACTTGTAAAATGGATATCTATAGGCTACTGGTCATGGCTAGTAGTTATAATGGTTCAAGGGCCATCGGTATCAGTTATGGAAATCTAGTGGTTATAATGGTTCAGGGACGATGGTTATGGGTTATGGACACCTATTACTTGTAAAATGTATATCTATAGGCTATTGGTCATGGCTAGTAGTTATAATGGTTCAAGGGCCATCAATATCAGTTATGGACATCTAGTTGTTATAATGGTTCAAGGACCATGGTTATTGGTTATGGACACCTATTACTTGTAAAATGGATATCTATAGCCTATTGGTCATGGCTAGTAGTTATAATGGTTCAAGGGCCATCGATATGAGTTATGGACATGTAGTGGTTATAATGGTTCACTGGCCTTGGTTATGGGTTAAGGACACCTATTACTTTTAAAATCGATATCTATAGGCTATTGGTCATGGCTATTAGTTATAATGGTTCAAGGGCCATCGGTATCAGTTATGGAAATCTAGTGGTTATAATGGTTCAGGGACGATTGTTATGCATAATGGACACCTATTACTTTTAAAATGGATATGTATAGGCTATTGGTCATGGCTAGTAGTTATAATGGTTAGAGGGCCATCGATATAAGTTATGGACATGTAGTGGTTATAATGGTTCAATGGCCTTGGTTATGGGTTATGGACACCTATTACTTGTAAAATGTATATTTATAGGCTATCGGTCATGGCTAGTAGTTATAATGGTTCAAGGTCCATCAGTATCAGTTATGGACATCTAGTTGTTATAATTGTTCAAGGACCATGGTTATGGGTTATGGACACCTATTACTTGTAAAATGAATATCTATAGACTATTGGTCATGGCTAGTAGTTATAATGGTTCAGGGGCCATCGATATGAATTATGGACATGCAGTGGTTATAATGGTTCACTGGCCTTGGTTATGGGTTATGGACACCTATTACTTTTAAAATGGATATCTGTAGGGTACTGGTCAAGGTTACTAGTTAAAATGGTTCATGGGCCATCAGTATCAGTTATGGACATCTAGTGGTTATAATGGTTCAAGAACCATGGTTAATGGTTATGGACACCT
This sequence comes from Calendula officinalis, assembly GCA_963853835.1. NCBI lineage: Eukaryota > Viridiplantae > Streptophyta > Magnoliopsida > Asterales > Asteraceae > Calendula > Calendula officinalis. The sequence continues at coordinate 78,289 of CAWKYE010000035.1, read as the reverse complement.
ATTACTTGTAAACTGTATATCTGTAGGCTATTGGACATGGCTAGTAGTTATAATGATTCATGGGCCTTCAGTATCAGTCATGGACATCTAGTGGTTATAATGATTCAAGGACCATGGTTATGGGTTATGGACACCTATTACTTGTAAAATGGATATCTATAGGCTATTGGTCAAGGCTAGTAGTTATAATGGTTCAAGGGCCATCAGTGTCAGTTATGGACATCTAGTGGTTATAATGGTTCGACGACGATTGTTATGGGTAATGGACACCTATTACTTTTAAAATGGTTATCTATAGGCTATTGGTCATGGCTAGTAGTAATAATGGTTTAAGGGCCACCGATATGAGTTATGGACATGTAGTGGTTATAATGGTTCAATGGCCTTGGTTGTGGGTTATGGACACCTATTACTTGTAAAATGTATATCTATAGGCTATTGGTCATGGCTAGTAGTTATAATGGTTCAAGGGCCATCGGTATCAGTTATGGAAATCTAGTGGTTATAATGATTCAAGGGCCATGGTTATGGGTTATGGACACCTATTACTTGTAAAATGGATATCTATAGGCTATTGCTCATGGCTAGTAGTTATAATGGTTCAAGGGCCATCGGTATCAGTTATGGAAATCTAGTGGTTATAATGGTTCAGGGAGGATTGTTATGCGTAATGGACACCTATTACTTTTAAAATGGATATCTATAGGCTATTGGTCATGGCTAGTAGTTATAATGGTTCAAGGGCCATCGATATGAGTTATGGACATGTAGTGGTTATAATGGTTCAATGGCCTTGGTTATGGGTTATGGACACCTATTACTTGTAAAATGTATATTTATAGGCTATCGGTCATGGCTAGTAGTTATAATGGTTCAAGGGCCATCAGTATCAGTTATGGACATCTAGTGGTTATAATGGTTCAAGAACCATGGTTATGGGTTATGGACACCTATTACTTGTAAAATGTATATCTGTAGGCTATTGGACATGGCTAGTAGTTATAATGGTTCAAGGGCCATCAGTATCTGTCATGGACATCTAGTGGTTATAATGATTTAAGGACCATGGTTTTGGGTTATGGACACCTATTACTTGTAAAATGGATATCTATAGGCTATTGGTCATGGCTAGTAGTTATAATGGTTCAAGGGCCATCGGTATCAGTTATGGAAATCTAGTGGTTATAATGGTTCAGGGAGGATTGTTATGCGTAATGGACACCTATTACTTTTAAAATGGATATCTATAGGCTATTGGTCATGGCTAGTAGTTATAATGGTTCAAGGGCCATCGATATGAGTTATGGACATGTAGTGGTTATAATGGTTCAATGGCCTTGGTTATGGGTTATGGACACCTATTACTTGTAAAATGTATATTTATAGGCTATCGGTCATGGCTAGTAGTTATAATGGTTCAAGGGCCATCAGTATCAGTTATGGACATCTAGTGGTTATAATGGTTCAAGAACCATGGTTATGGGTTATGGACACCTATTACTTGTAAAATGTATATATGTAGGCTATTGGACATGGCTAGTAGTTATAATGGTTCATGGGCCATCAGTATCAGTCATGGACATCTAGTGGTTATAATGATTCAAGGACCATGGTTATGGGTTATGGACACCTATTACTTGTAAAATGGATATCTATAGGCTATTGGTCAAGGCTAGTAGTTATAATGGTTCAAGGGCCATCAGTGTCAGTTATGGACATCTAGTGGTTATAATGGTTCGACGACGATTGTTATGGGTAATGGACACCTATTACTTTTAAAATGGTTATCTATAGGCTATTGGTCATGGCTAGTAGTAATAATGGTTTAAGGGCCATCGATATGAGTTATGGACATGTAGTGGTTATAATGGTTCAATGGCCTTGGTTGTGGGTTATGGACACCTATTACTTGTAAAATGTATATCTATAGGCTATTGGTCATGGCTAGTAGTTATAATGGTTCAAGGGCCATCGGTATCAGTTATGGAAATCTAGTGGTTATAATGATTCAAGGGCCATGGTTATGGGTTATGGACACCTATTACCTGTAAAATGGATATCTATAGGCTATTGGTCATGGCTAGTAGTTATAATGGTTCAAGGGCCATCGGTATCAGTTATGGAAATCTAGTGGTTATAATGGTTCAGGGAGGATTGTTATGCGTAATGGACACATATTACTTTTAAAATGGATATCTATAGGCTATTGGTCATGGCTAGTAGTTATAATGGTTCAAGGGCCATCGATATGAGTTATGGACATGTAGTGGTTATAATGGTTCAATGGCCTTGGTTATGGGTTATGGACACCTATTACTTGTAAAATGTATATTTATAGGCTATCGGTCATGGCTAGTAGTTATAATGGTTCAAGGGCCATCAGTATCAGTTATGGACATCTAGTGGTTATAATGGTTCAAGAACCATGGTTATGGGTTATGGACACCTGTTACTTGTAAAATGTATATCTGTAGGCTATTGGACATGGCTAGTAGTTATAATGGTTCAAGGGCCATCAGTATCAGTCATGGACATCTAGTGGTTATAATGATTCAAGGACCATGGTTTTGGGTTATGGACACCTATTACTTGTAAAATGGATATCTATAGGCTATTGGTCATGGCTAGTAGTTATAATGGTTCAAGGGCCATCGGTATCAGTTATGAAAATCTAGTGGTTATAATGGTTCAGGGAGGATTGTTATGCGTAATGGACACCTATTACTTTTAAAATGGATATCTATAGGCTATTGGTCATGGCTAGTAGTTATAATGGTTCAAGGGCCATCGATATGAGTTATGGATATGTAGTGGTTATAATGGTTCAATGGCCTTGGTTATGGGTTATGGACACCTATTAGTTGTAAAATGTATATTTATAGGCTATCGGTCATGGCTAGTAGTTATAATGGTTCAAGGGCCATCAGTATCAGTTATGCACATCTAGTGGTTATAATGGTTCAAGAACCATGGTTATGGGTTATGGACACCTATTACTTGTAAAATGTATATCTGTAGGCTATTGGACATGGCTAGTAGTTATAATGGTTCAAGGGCCATCAGTATCAGTCATGGACATCTAGTGGTTATAATGATTCAAGGACCATGGTTTTGGGTTATGGACACCTATTACTTGTAAAATGGATATCTATAGGCTATTGGTCAAGGCTAGTAGTTATAATGGTTCAAGGGCCATCAATGTCAGTTATTGACATCTAGTGGTTATAATGGTTCGATGACGATTGTTATGGGTAATGGACACCTATTACTTGTAAAATGGTTATCTATAGGCTATTGGTCATGGCTAGTAGTTATAATGGTTTAAGGGCCATCGATATGAGCTATGGACATGTAGTGGTTATAATGGTTCAATGGCCTTGGTTGTGGGTTATGGACACCTATTACTTGTAAAATGTATATCTATAGGCTATTGGTCATGGCTAGTAGTTATAATGGTTCAAGGGCCATCAGTATCAGTTATGGACATCTAGTTGTTATAATGGTTCAAGGACCATGGTTATGGGTTATGGACACCTATTACTTGTAAAATGGATATCTATAGCCTATTGGTCATGGCTAGTAGTTATAATGGTTCAAGGGCCATCGATATGAGTTATGGACATGTAGTGGTTATAATGGTTCACTGTCCTTGGTTATGGGTTAAGGACACCTATTACTTGTAAAATCGATATCTATAGGCTATTCGTCATGGCTACTAGTTATAATGGTTCAAGGGCCATCAGTATCAATTATGGATATTTAGAGGTTATCATGGTTCAAGAACCATGGTTATGGGTTATGGACACCTATTACTTGTAAAATGGATATCTGTAGGCTATTGGACATGGCTAGTAGTTATAATGGTTCAAGGGCCATCAGTATCAGTTATGGACATCTAGTGGTTATAATGATTCAAGGGCCATGGTTATGGGTTATGGACACCTATTACTTGTAAAATGGATATCTATAGGCTATTGGTCATGGCTAGTAGTTATAATGGTTCAAGGGCCATCGGTATCAGTTATGGAAATCTAGTGGTTATAATGGCTCAAGGACGATTGTTATGCGTAATGGACACCTATTACTTTTAAAATGGATATCTATAGGCTATTGGTCATGGCTAGTAGTTATAATGGTTCAAGGGCCATCGATATGAGTTATGGACATGTAGTGGTTATAATGGTTCAATGGCCTTGGTTATGGGTTATGGACACCTATTACTTGTAAAATGTATATTTATAGGCTATCGGTCATGGCTAGTAGTTATAATGGTTCAAGGGCCATCAGTATCAGTTATGGACATCTAGTTGTTATAATGGTTCAAGGACCATGGTTATGGGTTATGGACATCTATTACTTGTAAAATGGATATCTATAGACTATTGGTCATGGCTAGTAGTTATAATGGTTCAGGGGCCATCGATATGAGTTATGGACATGTAGTGGTTATAATGGTTCACTGGCCTTGGTTATGGGTTAAGGACACCTATTACTTGTAAAATCGATATCTATAGGCTATTCGTAATGGCTACTAGTTATAATGGTTCAAGGGCCATCAGTATCAGTTATGGATATCTAGTGGTTATCATGGTTCAAGAACCATGGTTATGGGTTATGGACACCTATTACTTATAAAATGGATATCTGTAGGCTATTGGACATGGCTAGTAGTTATAATGGTTCAAGGGCCATCAGTATCAGTTATGGACATCTAGTGGTTATAATGATTCAAGGGCCATGGTTATGGGTTATGGACACCTATTACTTGTAAAATGGATATTTATAGGCTACTGGTCATGGCTAGTCGTTATAATGGTTCAAGGGCCATCGGTATCAGTTATGGAAATCTAGTGGTTATAATGGTTCAGGGACGATGGTTATGGGTTATGGACACCTATTACTTGTAAAATGTATATCTATAGGCTATTGGTCATGGCTAGTAGTTATAATGGTTCAAGGGCCATCGATATGAGTTATGGACATGTAGTGGTTATAATGGTTCACTGTCCTTGGTTATGGGTTAAGGACACCTATTACTTGTAAAATCGATATCTATAGGCTATTCGTCATGGCTACTAGTTATAATGGTTCAAGGGCCATCAGTATCAATTATGGATATCTAGAGGTTATCATGGTTCAAGAACCATGGTTATGGGTTATGGACACCTATTACTTGTAAAATGGATATCTGTAGGCTATTGGACATGGCTAGTAGTTATAATGGTTCAAGGGCCATCAGTATCAGTTATGGACATCTAGTGGTTATAATGATTCAAGGGCCATGGTTATGGGTTATGGACACCTATTACTTGTAAAATGGATATCTATAGGCTATTGGTCATGGCTAGTAGTAATAATGGTTTAAGGGCCACCGATATGAGTTATGGACATGTAGTGGTTATAATGGTTCAATGGCCTTGGTTGTGGGTTATGGACACCTATTACTTGTAAAATGTATATCTATAGGCTATTGGTCATGGCTAGTAGTTATAATGGTTCAAGGGCCATCGGTATCAGTTATGGAAATCTAGTGGTTATAATGATTCAAGGGCCATGGTTATGGGTTATGGACACCTATTACTTGTAAAATGGATATCTATAGGCTATTGCTCATGGCTAGTAGTTATAATGGTTCAAGGGCCATCGGTATCAGTTATGGAAATCTAGTGGTTATAATGGTTCAGGGAGGATTGTTATGCGTAATGGACACCTATTACTTTTAAAATGGATATCTATAGGCTATTGGTCATGGCTAGTAGTTATAATGGTTCAAGGGCCATCGATATGAGTTATGGACATGTAGTGGTTATAATGGTTCAATGGCCTTGGTTATGGGTTATGGACACCTATTACTTGTAAAATGTATATTTATAGGCTATCGGTCATGGCTAGTAGTTATAATGGTTCAAGGGCCATCAGTATCAGTTATGGACATCTAGTGGTTATAATGGTTCAAGAACCATGGTTATGGGTTATGGACACCTATTACTTGTAAAATGTATATCTGTAGGCTATTGGACATGGCTAGTAGTTATAATGGTTCAAGGGCCATCAGTATCTGTCATGGACATCTAGTGGTTATAATGATTTAAGGACCATGGTTTTGGGTTATGGACACCTATTACTTGTAAAATGGATATCTATAGGCTATTGGTCATGGCTAGTAGTTATAATGGTTCAAGGGCCATCGGTATCAGTTATGGAAATCTAGTGGTTATAATGGTTCAGGGAGGATTGTTATGCGTAATGGACACCTATTACTTTTAAAATGGATATCTATAGGCTATTGGTCATGGCTAGTAGTTATAATGGTTCAAGGGCCATCGATATGAGTTATGGACATGTAGTGGTTATAATGGTTCAATGGCCTTGGTTATGGGTTATGGACACCTATTACTTGTAAAATGTATATTTATAGGCTATCGGTCATGGCTAGTAGTTATAATGGTTCAAGGGCCATCAGTATCAGTTATGGACATCTAGTGGTTATAATGGTTCAAGAACCATGGTTATGGGTTATGGACACCTATTACTTGTAAAATGTATATCTGTAGGCTATTGGACATGGCTAGTAGTTATAATGGTTCATGGGCCATCAGTATCAGTCATGGACATCTAGTGGTTATAATGATTCAAGGACCATGGTTATGGGTTATGGACACCTATTACTTGTAAAATGGATATCTATAGGCTATTGGTCAAGGCTAGTAGTTATAATGGTTCAAGGGCCATCAGTGTCAGTTATGGACATCTAGTGGTTATAATGGTTCGACGACGATTGTTATGGGTAATGGACACCTATTACTTTTAAAATGGTTATCTATAGGCTATTGGTCATGGCTAGTAGTAATAATGGTTTAAGGGCCATCGATATGAGTTATGGACATGTAGTGGTTATAATGGTTCAATGGCCTTGGTTGTGGGTTATGGACACCTATTACTTGTAAAATGTATATCTATAGGCTATTGGTCATGGCTAGTAGTTATAATGGTTCAAGGGCCATCGGTATCAGTTATGGAAATCTAGTGGTTATAATGATTCAAGGGCCATGGTTATGGGTTATGGACACCTATTACCTGTAAAATGGATATCTATAGGCTATTGGTCATGGCTAGTAGTTATAATGGTTCAAGGGCCATCGGTATCAGTTATGGAAATCTAGTGGTTATAATGGTTCAGGGAGGATTGTTATGCGTAATGGACACATATTACTTTTAAAATGGATATCTATAGGCTATTGGTCATGGCTAGTAGTTATAATGGTTCAAGGGCCATCGATATGAGTTATGGACATGTAGTGGTTATAATGGTTCAATGGCCTTGGTTATGGGTTATGGACACCTATTACTTGTAAAATGTATATTTATAGGCTATCGGTCATGGCTAGTAGTTATAATGGTTCAAGGGCCATCAGTATCAGTTATGGACATCTAGTGGTTATAATGGTTCAAGAACCATGGTTATGGGTTATGGACACCTGTTACTTGTAAAATGTATATCTGTAGGCTATTGGACATGGCTAGTAGTTATAATGGTTCAAGGGCCATCAGTATCAGTCATGGACATCTAGTGGTTATAATGATTCAAGGACCATGGTTTTGGGTTATGGACACCTATTACTTGTAAAATGGATATCTATAGGCTATTGGTCATGGCTAGTAGTTATAATGGTTCAAGGGCCATCGGTATCAGTTATGAAAATCTAGTGGTTATAATGGTTCAGGGAGGATTGTTATGCGTAATGGACACCTATTACTTTTAAAATGGATATCTATAGGCTATTGGTCATGGCTAGTAGTTATAATGGTTCAAGGGCCATCGATATGAGTTATGGATATGTAGTGGTTATAATGGTTCAATGGCCTTGGTTATGGGTTATGGACACCTATTAGTTGTAAAATGTATATTTATAGGCTATCGGTCATGGCTAGTAGTTATAATGGTTCAAGGGCCATCAGTATCAGTTATGCACATCTAGTGGTTATAATGGTTCAAGAACCATGGTTATGGGTTATGGACACCTATTACTTGTAAAATGTATATCTGTAGGCTATTGGACATGGCTAGTAGTTATAATGGTTCAAGGGCCATCAGTATCAGTCATGGACATCTAGTGGTTATAATGATTCAAGGACCATGGTTTTGGGTTATGGACACCTATTACTTGTAAAATGGATATCTATAGGCTATTGGTCAAGGCTAGTAGTTATAATGGTTCAAGGGCCATCAATGTCAGTTATTGACATCTAGTGGTTATAATGGTTCGATGACGATTGTTATGGGTAATGGACACCTATTACTTGTAAAATGGTTATCTATAGGCTATTGGTCATGGCTAGTAGTTATAATGGTTTAAGGGCCATCGATATGAGCTATGGACATGTAGTGGTTATAATGGTTCAATGGCCTTGGTTGTGGGTTATGGACACCTATTACTTGTAAAATGTATATCTATAGGCTATTGGTCATGGCTAGTAGTTATAATGGTTCAAGGGCCATCAGTATCAGTTATGGACATCTAGTTGTTATAATGGTTCAAGGACCATGGTTATGGGTTATGGACACCTATTACTTGTAAAATGGATATCTATAGCCTATTGGTCATGGCTAGTAGTTATAATGGTTCAAGGGCCATCGATATGAGTTATGGACATGTAGTGGTTATAATGGTTCACTGTCCTTGGTTATGGGTTAAGGACACCTATTACTTGTAAAATCGATATCTATAGGCTATTCGTCATGGCTACTAGTTATAATGGTTCAAGGGCCATCAGTATCAATTATGGATATTTAGAGGTTATCATGGTTCAAGAACCATGGTTATGGGTTATGGACACCTATTACTTGTAAAATGGATATCTGTAGGCTATTGGACATGGCTAGTAGTTATAATGGTTCAAGGGCCATCAGTATCAGTTATGGACATCTAGTGGTTATAATGATTCAAGGGCCATGGTTATGGGTTATGGACACCTATTACTTGTAAAATGGATATCTATAGGCTATTGGTCATGGCTAGTAGTTATAATGGTTCAAGGGCCATCGGTATCAGTTATGGAAATCTAGTGGTTATAATGGCTCAAGGACGATTGTTATGCGTAATGGACACCTATTACTTTTAAAATGGATATCTATAGGCTATTGGTCATGGCTAGTAGTTATAATGGTTCAAGGGCCATCGATATGAGTTATGGACATGTAGTGGTTATAATGGTTCAATGGCCTTGGTTATGGGTTATGGACACCTATTACTTGTAAAATGTATATTTATAGGCTATCGGTCATGGCTAGTAGTTATAATGGTTCAAGGGCCATCAGTATCAGTTATGGACATCTAGTTGTTATAATGGTTCAAGGACCATGGTTATGGGTTATGGACATCTATTACTTGTAAAATGGATATCTATAGACTATTGGTCATGGCTAGTAGTTATAATGGTTCAGGGGCCATCGATATGAGTTATGGACATGTAGTGGTTATAATGGTTCACTGGCCTTGGTTATGGGTTAAGGACACCTATTACTTGTAAAATCGATATCTATAGGCTATTCGTAATGGCTACTAGTTATAATGGTTCAAGGGCCATCAGTATCAGTTATGGATATCTAGTGGTTATCATGGTTCAAGAACCATGGTTATGGGTTATGGACACCTATTACTTATAAAATGGATATCTGTAGGCTATTGGACATGGCTAGTAGTTATAATGGTTCAAGGGCCATCAGTATCAGTTATGGACATCTAGTGGTTATAATGATTCAAGGGCCATGGTTATGGGTTATGGACACCTATTACTTGTAAAATGGATATCTATAGGCTACTGGTCATGGCTAGTCGTTATAATGGTTCAAGGGCCATCGGTATCAGTTATGGAAATCTAGTGGTTATAATGGTTCAGGGACGATGGTTATGGGTTATGGACACCTATTACTTGTAAAATGTATATCTATAGGCTATTGGTCATGGCTAGTAGTTATAATGGTTCAAGGGCCATCGATATGAGTTATGGACATGTAGTGGTTATAATGGTTCACTGTCCTTGGTTATGGGTTAAGGACACCTATTACTTGTAAAATCGATATCTATAGGCTATTCGTCATGGCTACTAGTTATAATGGTTCAAGGGCCATCAGTATCAATTATGGATATCTAGAGGTTATCATGGTTCAAGAACCATGGTTATGGGTTATGGACACCTATTACTTGTAAAATGGATATCTGTAGGCTATTGGACATGGCTAGTAGTTATAATGGTTCAAGGGCCATCAGTATCAGTTATGGACATCTAGTGGTTATAATGATTCAAGGGCCATGGTTATGGGTTATGGACACCTATTACTTGTAAAATGGATATCTATAGGCTATTGGTCATGGCTAGTAGTTATAATGGTTCAAGGGCCATCGGTATCAGTTATGGAAATCTAGTGGTTATAATGGCTCAAGGACGATTGTTATGCGTAATGGACACCTATTACTTTTAAAATGGATATCTATAGGCTACTGGTCATGGCTAGTCGTTATAATGGTTCAAGGGCCATCGGTATCAGTTATGGAAATCTAGTGGTTATAATGGTTCAGGGACGATGGTTATGGGTTATGGACACCTATTACTTGTAAAATGTATATCTATAGGCTATTGGTCATGGCTAGTAGTTATAATGGTTCAAGGGCCATCAGTATCAGTTTTGGACATCTAGTTGTTATAATTGTTCAAGGACCATGGTTATGGGTTATGGACACCTATTACTTGTAAAATGGATATCTGTAGGCTATTGGACATGGCTAGTAGTTATAATGGTACAAGGGCCATCGATATGAGTTATGGACATGTAGTGGTTATAATGGTTCATTGGCCTTGGTTATGGGTTATGGACACCTATTACTTGTAAAATGAATATCTATAGGCTACTGGTCATGGTTACTAGTTATAATGGTTCATGGGCCATCAGTATCAGTTATGGACATCTAGTGGTTATAATGGTTCAAGAACCATGGTTATGGGTTATGGACACCTATTACTTGTAAAATGGATATCTGTAGGCTATTGGACATGGCTAGTAGTTATAATGGTACAAGGGCCATCGATATGAGTTATGGACATGTAGTGGTTATAATGGTTCACTGGCCTTGGTTATGGGTTAAGGACACCTATTACTTGTAAAATCGATATCTATAGGCTATTCGTCATGGCTACTAGTTATAATGGTTCAAGGGCCATCAGTATCAGTTATGGATATCTAGTGGTTATCATGGTTCAAGAACCATGGTTATGGGTTATGGACACCTATTACTTGTAAAATGGATATCTGTAGGCTATTGGACATGGCTAGTAGTTATAATGGTTCAAGGGCCATTAGTATCACTTATGGAAATCTAGTGGTTATAATGATTCAAGGGCCATGGTTATGGGTTATGGACACCTATTACTTGTAAAATGGATATCTATAGGCTATTGGTCATGGCTAGTAGTTATAATGGTTCAAGGGCCATCGGTATCAGTTATGGAAATCTAGTGGTTATAATGGCTCAAGGACGATTGTTATGCGTAATGGACACCTATTACTTTTAAAATGGATATCTATAGGCTATTGGTCATGGCTAGTAGTTATAATGGTTCAAGGGCCATCGATATGAGTTATGGACATGTAGTGGTTATAATGGTTCAATGGCCTTGGTTATGGGTTATGGACACCTATTACTTGTAAAATGTATATTTATAGGCTATCGGTCATGGCTAGTAGTTATAATGGTTCAAGGGCCATCAGTATCAGTTATGGACATCTAGTGGTTATAATGGTTCAAGAACCATAGTTATGGGTTATGGACACCTGTTACTTGTAAAATGTATATCTGTAGGCTATTGGACATGGCTAGTAGTTATAATGGTTCAAGGGCCATCAGTATCAGTCATGGACATCTAGTGGTTATAATGATTCAAGGACCATGGTTTTGGGTTATGGACACCTATTACTTGTAAAATGGATATCTATAGGCTATTGGTCATGGCTAGTGGTTATAATGGTTCAAGGGCCATCGGTATCAGTTATGGAAATCTAGTGGTTATAATGGTTCAGGGAGGATTGTTATGCGTAATGGACACCTATTACTTTTAAAATGGATATCTATAGGCTATTGGTCATGGGCTAGTAGTTATAATGGTTCAAGGGCCATCGATATGAGTTATGGACATGTAGTGGTTATAATGGTTCAATGGCCTTGGTTATGGGTTATTGACACCTATTAGTTGTAAAATGTATATTTATAGGCTATCGGTCATGGCTAGTAGTTATAATGGTTCAAGGGCCATCAGTATCAGTTATGGACATCTAGTGGTTATAATAGTTCAAGAACCATGGTTATGGGTTATGGACACCTATTACTTGTAAAATGTATATCTGTAGGCTATTGGACATGGCTAGTAGTTATAATGGTTCATGGGCCATCAGTATCAGTCATGGACATCTAGTGGTTATAATGATTCAAGGACCATGGTTATGGGTTATGGACACCTATTACTTGTAAAATGGATATCTATAGGCTATTGGTCAAGGCTAGTAGTTATAATGGTTCAAGGGCCATCGGTATCAGTTATGGAAATCTAGTGGTTTTAATGGCTCAAGGACGATTGTTATGCGTAATGGACACCTATTACTTTTAAAATGGATATCTATAGGCTATTGGTCATGGCTAGTAGTTATAATGGTTCAAGGGCCATCGATATGAGTTATGGACATGTAGTGGTTATAATGGTTCAATGGCCTTGGTTATGGGTTATGGACACCTATTACTTGTAAAATGTATATTTATAGGCTATCGGTCATGGCTAGTAGTTATAATGGTTCAAGGGCCATCAGTATCAGTTATGGACATCTAGTGGTTATAATGGTTCAAGAACCATGGTTATGGGTTATGGACACCTGTTACTTGTAAAATGTATATCTGTAGGCTATTGGACATGGCTAATAGTTATAATGGTTCAAGGGCCATCAGTATCAGTCATGGACATCTAGTGGTTATAATGATTCAAGGACCATGGTTTTGGGTTATGGACACCTATTACTTGTAAAATGGATATCTATAGGCTATTGGTCATGGCTAGTAGTTATAATGGTTCAAGGGCCATCGGTATCAGTTATGGAAATCTAGTGGTTATAATGGTACAGGGAGGATTGTTATGCGTAATGGACACCTATTACTTTTAAAATGGATATCTATAGGCTATTGGTCATGGCTAGTAGTTATAATGGTTCAAGGGCCATCGATATGAGTTATGGACATGTAGTGGTTATAATGGTTCAATGGCCTTGGTTATGGGTTATGGACACCTATTAGTTGTAAAATGTATATTTATAGGCTATCGGTCATGGCTAGTAGTTATAATGGTTCAAGGGCCATCAGTATCAGTTATGCACATCTAGTGGTTATAATGGTTCAAGAACCATGGTTATGGGTTATGGACACCTATTACTTGTAAAATGTATATCTGTAGGCTATTGGACATGGCTAGTAGTTATAATGGTTCAAGGGCCATCAGTATCAGTCATGGACATCTAGTGGTTATAATGATTCAAGGACCATGGTTTTGGGTTATGGACACCTATTACCTGTAAAATGGATATCTATAGGCTATTGGTCAAGGCTAGTAGTTATAATGGTTCAAGGGCCATCGGTATCAGTTATGGAAATCTAGTGGTTTTAATGGTTCGACGACGATTGTTATGGGTAATGGACACCTATTACTTGTAAAATGGTTATCTATAGGCTATTGGTCATGGCTAGTAGTTATAATGGTTTAAGGGCCATCGATATGAGTTATGGACATGTAGTGGTTATAATAGTTCAATAGCCTTGGTTGTGGGTTATGGACACCTATTACTTGTAAAATGTATATCTATAGGCTATTGGTCATGGCTAGTAGTTATAATGGTTCAAGGGCCATCAGTATCAGTTATGGACATCTAGTTGTTATAATGGTTCAAGGACCATGGTTATGGGTTATGGACACCTATTACTTGTAAAATGGATATCTATAGCCTATTGGTCATGGCTAGTAGTTATAATGGTTCAAGGGCCATCGATATGAGTTATGGACATGTAGTGGTTATAATGGTTCACTGTCCTTGGTTAAGGGTTAAGGACACCTATTACTTGTAAAATCGATATCTATAGGCTATTCGTCATGGCTACTAGTTATAATGGTTCAAGGGCCATCAGTATCAATTATGGATATCTAGTGGTTATCATGGTTCAAGAACCATGGTTATGGGTTATGGACACCTATTACTTGTAAAATGGATATCTGTAGGCTATTGGACATGGCTAGTAGTTATAATGGTTCAAGGGCCATCAGTATCAGTTATGGACATCTAGTGGTTATAATGATTCAAGGGCCATGGTTATGGGTTATGGACACCTATTACTTGTAAAATGGATATCTATAGGCTATTGGTCATGGATAGTAGTTATAATGGTTCAAGGGCCATCGGTATCAGTTATGGAAATCTAGTGGTTATAATGGCTCAAGGACGATTGTTATGCGTAATGGACACCTATTACTTTTAAAATGGATATCTATAGGCTATTGGTCATGGCTAGTAGTTATAATGGTTCAAGGGCCATCGATATGAGTTATGGACATGTAGTGGTTATAATGGTTCAATGGCCTTGGTTATGGGTTATGGACACCTATTACTTGTAAAATGTATATTTATAGGCTATCGGTCATGGCTAGTAGTTATAATGGTTCAAGGGCCATCAGTATCAGTTATGGACATCTAGTTGTTATAATGGTTCAAGGACCATGGTTATGGGTTATGGACATCTATTACTTGTAAAATGGATATCTATAGACTATTGGTCATGGCTAGTAGTTATAATGGTTCAGGGGCCATCGATATGAGTTATGGACATGTAGTGGTTATAATGGTTCACTGGCCTTGGTTATGGGTTAAGGACACCTATTACTTGTAAAATCGATATCTATAGGCTATTCGTCATGGCTACTAGTTATAATGGTTCAAGGGCCATCAGTATCAGTTATGGATATCTAGTGGTTATCATGGTTCAAGAACCATGGTTATGGGTTATGGACACCTATTACTTGTAAAATGGATATCTGTAGGCTATTGGACATGGCTAGTAGTTATAATGGTTCAAGGGCCATCAGTATCAGTTATGGACATCTAGTGGTTATAATGATTCAAGGGCCATGGTTATGGGTTATGGACACCTATTACTTGTAAAATGGATATCTATAGGCTACTGGTCATGGCTAGTCGTTATAATGGTTCAAGGGCCATCGGTATCAGTGAAGGAAATCTAGTGGTTATAATGGTTCAGGGACGATGGTTATGGGTTATGGACACCTATTACTTGTAAAATGTATATCTATAGGCTATTGGTCATGGCTAGTAGTTATAATGGTTCAAGGGCCATCAGTATCAGTTTTGGACATCTAGTTGTAATAATTGTTGAAGGACCATGGTTATGGGTTATGGACACCTATTATTTGTAAAATGGATATCTATAGCCTATTGGTCATGGCTAGTAGTTATAATGGTTCAAGGGCCATCGATATGAGTTATGGACATGTAGTGGTTATAATGGTTCACTGGCCTTGGTTATGGGTTAAGGACACCTATTACTTGTAAAATTGATATCTATAGGCTATTCGTCATTACTACTAGTTATAATGGATCAAGGGCCATCAGTATCAGTTATGGATATCTAGTGGTTATCATGGTTCAAGAACCATGGTTATGGGTTATGGACACCTATTACTTGTAAAATGGATATCTGTAGGCTATTGGACATGGCTAGTAGTTATAATGGTTCAAGGGCCATTAGTATCACTTATGGACATCTAGTGGTTATAATGATTCAAGGGCCATGGTTATGGGTTATGGACACCTATTACTTGTAAAATGGATATCTATAGGCTATTGGTCATGGCTAGTAGTTATAATGGTTCAAGGGCCATCGGTATCAGTTATGGAAATCTAGTGGTTATAATGGTTCAGGGACGATTGTTATGCGTAATGGACACCTATTACTTTTAAAATGGATATCCATAGGCTATTGGTCATGGCTAGTAGTTATAATGATTCAAGGGCCATCGATATGAGTTACGGACATGTAGTTGTTATAATGGTTCAATGGCCTTGGTTATGGGTTATGGACACCTATTACTTGTAAAATGTATATTTATAGGCTATCGGTCATGGCTAGTAGTTATAATGGTTCAAGGGCCATCAGTATCAGTTATGGACATCTAGTTTTTATAATGGTTCAAGGACCATGGTTATGGGTTATGGACACCTATTACTTGTAAAATGGATATCTATAGACTATTGGTCATGGCTAGTAGTTATAATGGTTCAGGGGCCATCGATATGAGTTATGGACATGTAGTGGTTATAATGGTTCACTGGCCTTGGTTATGGGTTATGGACACCTATTACTTGTAAAATGGATATCTGTAGGGTACTGGTCAAGGTTACTAGTTAAAATGGTTCATGGGCCATCAGTATCAGTTATGGACATCTAGTGGTTATAATGGTTCAAGAACCATGGTTATGGGTTATGGACACCTATTACTTGTAAAATGGATATCTGTAGGCTATTGGACATGGCTAGTAGTTATAATGGTACAAGGGCCATCGATATGAGTTATGGACATGTAGTGGTTATAATGGTTCAAGGGCCATCGATATGAGTTATGGACATGTAGTGGTTATAATGGTTCAATGGCCTTGGTTATGGGTTATGGACACCTATTACTTGTAAAATGTATATTTATAGGCTATCGGTCATGGCTAGTAGTTATAATGGTTCAAGGGCCATCAGTATCAGTTATGGACATCTAGTGGTTATAATGGTTCAAGAACCATGGTTATGGGTTATGGACACCTGTTACTTGTAAAATGTATATCTGTAGGCTATTGGACATGGCTAGTAGTTATAATGGTTCAAGGGCCATCAGTATCAGTTATGGACATCTACTTTTTATAATGGTTCAAGGACCATGGTTATGGGTTATGGACACCTATTACTTGTAAAATGGATATCTATAGA
The DNA here is from genome assembly GCA_963853835.1 of Calendula officinalis. Classification (NCBI taxonomy): domain Eukaryota; kingdom Viridiplantae; phylum Streptophyta; class Magnoliopsida; order Asterales; family Asteraceae; genus Calendula; species Calendula officinalis. The sequence continues at coordinate 61,214 of CAWKYE010000035.1, read as the reverse complement.
CTATTGGTCATGGCTAGTAGTTATAATGGTTCAGGGGCCATCGATATGAGTTATGGACATGTAGTGGTTATAATGGTTCACTGGCCTTGGTTATGGGTTATGGACACCTATTACTTGTAAAATGGATATCTGTAGGGTACTGGTCAAGGTTACTAGTTAAAATGGTTCATGGGCCATCAGTATCAGTTATGGACATCTAGTGGTTATAATGGTTCAAGAACCATGGTTATGGGTTATGGACACCTATTACTTGTAAAATGGATATCTGTAGGCTATTGGACATGGCTAGTAGTTATAATGGTACAAGGGCCATCGATATGAGTTATGGACATGTAGTGGTTATAATGGTTCAAGGGCCATCGATATGAGTTATGGACATGTAGTGGTTATAATGGTTCAATGGCCTTGGTTATGGGTTATGGACACCTATTACTTGTAAAATGTATATTTATAGGCTATCGGTCATGGCTAGTAGTTATAATGGTTCAAGGGCCATCAGTATCAGTTATGGACATCTAGTGGTTATAATGGTTCAAGAACCATGGTTATGGGTTATGGACACCTGTTACTTGTAAAATGTATATCTGTAGGCTATTGGACATGGCTAGTAGTTATAATGGTTCAAGGGCCATCAGTATCAGTCATGGACATCTAGTGGTTATAATGATTCAAGGACCATGGTTTTGGGTTATGGACACCTATTACTTGTAAAATGGATATCTATAGGCTATTGGTCATGGCTAGTAGTTATAATGGTTCAAGGGCCATCGGTATCAGTTATGGAAATCTAGTGGTTATAATGGTACAGGGAGGATTGTTATGCGTAATGGACACCTATTACTTTTAAAATGGATATCTATAGGCTATTGGTCATGGCTAGTAGTTATAATGGTTCAAGGGCCATCGATATGAGTTATGGACATGTAGTGGTTATAATGGTTCAATGGCCTTGGTTATGGGTTATGGACACCTATTAGTTGTAAAATGTATATTTATAGGCTATCGGTCATGGCTAGTAGTTATAATGGTTCAAGGGCCATCAGTATCAGTTATGGACATCTAGTTTTTATAATGGTTCAAGGACCATGGTTATGGGTTATGGACACCTATTACTTGTAAAATGGATATCAATAGACTATTGGTCATGGCTAGTAGTTATAATGGTTCAGGGGCCATCGATATGAGTTATGGACATGTAGTGGTTATAATGGTTCACTGGCCTTGGTTATGGGTTATGGACACCTATTACTTGTAAAATGGATATCTGTAGGGTACTGGTCAAGGTTACTAGTTAAAATGGTTCATGGGCCATCAGTATCAGTTATGGACATCTAGTGGTTATAATGGTTCAAGAACCATGGTTATGGGTTATGGACACCTATTACTTGTAAAATGGATATCTGTAGGCTATTGGACATGGCTAGTAGTTATAATGGTACAAGGGCCATCGATATGAGTTATGGACATGTAGTGGTTATAATGGTTCAAGGGCCTTGGTTGTGGGTTATGGACACCTATTACTTGTAAAATGTATATCTATAGGCTATTGGTCATGGCTAGTAGTTATAATGGTTCAAGGGCCATCAGTATCAGTTATGGACATCTAGTTGTTATAATGGTTCAAGGACCATGGTTATGGGTAATGGACACCTATTACTTGTAAAATGGATATCTATAGCCTATTGGTCATGGCTAGTAGTTATAATGGTTCAAGGGCCATCGATATGAGTTATGGACATGTAGTGGTTATAATGGTTCACTGTCCTTGGTTAAGGGTTAAGGACACCTATTACTTGTAAAATCGATATCTATAGGCTATTCGTCATGGCTACTAGTTATAATGGTTCAAGGGCCATCAGTATCAATTATGGATATCTAGTGGTTATCATGGTTCAAGAACCATGGTTATGGGTTATGGACACCTATTACTTGTAAAATGGATATCTGTAGGCTATTGGACATGGCTAGTAGTTATAATGGTTCAAGGGCCATCAGTATCAGTTATGGACATCTAGTGGTTATAATGATTCAAGGGCCATGGTTATGGGTTATGGACACCTATTACTTGTAAAATGGATATCTATAGGCTATTGGTCATGGATAGTAGTTATAATGGTTCAAGGGCCATCGGTATCAGTTATGGAAATCTAGTGGTTATAATGGCTCAAGGACGATTGTTATGCGTAATGGACACCTATTACTTTTAAAATGGATATCTATAGGCTATTGGTCATGGCTAGTAGTTATAATGGTTCAAGGGCCATCGATATGAGTTATGGACATGTAGTGGTTATAATGGTTCAATGGCCTTGGTTATGGGTTATGGACACCTATTACTTGTAAAATGTATATTTATAGGCTATCGGTCATGGCTAGTAGTTATAATGGTTCAAGGGCCATCAGTATCAGTTATGGACATCTAGTTGTTATAATGGTTCAAGGACCATGGTTATGGGTTATGGACATCTATTACTTGTAAAATGGATATCTATAGACTATTGGTCATGGCTAGTAGTTATAATGGTTCAGGGGCCATCGATATGAGTTATGGACATGTAGTGGTTATAATGGTTCACTGGCCTTGTTTATGGGTTAAGGACACCTATTACTTGTAAAATCGATATCTATAGGCTATTCGTCATGGCTACTAGTTATAATGGTTCAAGGGCCATCAGTATCAGTTATGGATACCTAGTGGTTATCATGGTTCAAGAACCATGGTTATGGGTTATGGACACCTATTACTTGTAAAATGGATATCTGTAGGCTATTGGACATGGCTAGTAGTTATAATGGTTCAAGGGCCATCAGTATCAGTTATGGACATCTAGTGGTTATAATGATTCAAGGGCCATGGTTATGGGTTATGGACACCTATTACTTGTAAAATGGATATCTATAGGCTACTGGTCATGGCTAGTCGTTATAATGGTTCAAGGGCCATCGGTATCAGTTAAGGAAATCTAGTGGTTATAATGGTTCAGGGACGATGGTTATGGGTTATGGACACCTATTACTTGTAAAATGTATATCTATAGGCTATTGGTCATGGCTAGTAGTTATAATGGTTCAAGGGCCATCAGTATCAGTTTTGGACATCTAGTTGTTATAATTGTTGAAGGACCATGGTTATGGGTTATGGACACCTATTATTTGTAAAATGGATATCTATAGCCTATTGGTCATGGCTAGTAGTTATAATGGTTCAAGGGCCATCGATATGAGTTATGGACATGTAGTGGTTATAATGGTTCACTGGCCTTGGTTATGGGTTAAGGACACCTATTACTTGTAAAATCGATATCTATAGGCTATTCGTCATGACTACTAGTTATAATGGATCAAGGGCCATCAGTATCAGTTATGGATATCTAGTGGTTATCATGGTTTAAGAACCATGGTTATGGGTTATGGACACCTATTACTTGTAAAATGGATATCTGTAGGCTATTGGACATGGCTAGTAGTTATAATGGTTCAAGGGCCATTATTATCACTTATGGACATCTAGTGGTTATAATGATTCAAGGGCCATGGTTATGGGTTATGGACACCTATTACTTGTTAAATGGATATCTATAGGCTATTGGTCATGGCTAGTAGTTATAATGGTTCAAAGGCCATCGGTATGAGTTATGGACATCTAGTGATTATGATGGTTCAAGAGCCATGGTTATGGGTTATGGACACCACTTACCTTTAAAATGGAGAACTATACGCTATTGGTCATGGCTAGTAGTTATAATGGTTCAAGGGCCATCGGTATCAGTTATGGAAATCTAGTGGTTATAATGGTTCAGGGACGATTGTTATGCGTAATGGACACCTATTACTTTTAAAATGGATATCCATAGGCTATTGGTCATGGCTAGTAGTTATAATGATTCAAGGGCCATCGATATGAGTTACGGACATGTAGTTGTTATAATGGTTCAATGGCCTTGGTTATGGGTTATGGACACCTATTACTTGTAAAATGTATATTTATAGGCTATCGGTCATGGCTAGTAGTTATAATGGTTCAAGGGCCATCAGTATCAGTTATGGACATCTAGTTTTTATAATGGTTCAAGGACCATGGTTATGGGTTATGGACACCTATTACTTGTAAAATGGATATCTATAGACTATTGGTCATGGCTAGTAGTTATAATGGTTCAGGGGCCATCGATATGAGTTATGGACATGTAGTGGTTATAATGGTTCACTGGCCTTGGTTATGGGTTATGGACACCTATTACTTGTAAAATGGATATCTGTAGGGTACTGGTCAAGGTTACTAGTTAAAATGGTTCATGGGCCATCAGTATCAGTTATGGACATCTAGTGGTTATAATGGTTCAAGAACCATGGTTATGGGTTATGGACACCTATTACTTGTAAAATGGATATATGTAGGCTATTGGACATGGCTAGTAGTTATAATGGTACAAGGGCCATCGATATGAGTTATGGACATGTAGTGGTTATAATGGTTCATTGGCCTTGGTTATGGGTTATGGACACCTATTATTTGTAAAATGAATATCTATAGGCTACTGGTCATGGTTACTAGTTATAATGGTTCATGGGCCATCAGTATCAGTTATGGACATCTAGTGGTTATAATGGTTCAAGAACCATGGTTATGGGTTATGGACACCTATTACTTGTAAAATGGATATCTGTAGGCTATTGGACATGGCTAGTAGTTATAATGGTACAAGGGCCATCGATATGAGTTATGGACATGTAGTGGTTATAATGGTTCATTGGCCTTGGTTATGGGTTATGGACACCTATTACTTGTAAAATGGATATCTATAGGCTACTGGTCATGGTTACAAGTTATAATGGTTCATGGGCCATCAGTATCAGTTATGGACATCTAGTGGTTATAATGGCTCAAGAACCATGGTTATGGGTTATGGACACCTATTACTTGTAAAATGTATATCTGTAGGCTATTGGACATGGCTAGTAGTTATAATGGTTCAAGGGCCATCAGAATCAGTTATGGACATCTAGTGGTTATAATGATTCAAGGACCATGGTTATGGGTTATGGACACCTATTACTTGTAAAATGGATATATGTAGGCTATTGGACATGGCTAGTAGTTATAATGGTTAAAGGTCCATCAGTATCAGTTATGGACATCTAGTGGTTATAATGATTCAAGGACCATGGTTATGGGTTATGGACACCTATTACTTGTAAAATGGATATCTATAGGCTATTGGTCATGGCTAGTAGTTATAATGGTTCAAGGGCCATCGATATGAGTTATGGACATGTAGTGGTTATAATGGTTCACTGGCCTTGGTTATGGGTTATGGTCACCTATTACTTGTAAAATGGATATTTATAGGCTATTGGTCATGGCTAGTAGTTATAATGGTTCAAGGACCATCAGTATCAGTTATGGACAACTACTGGTTATAATGGTTCAAGGACGATGGTTATGGGTTATGGACACCTATTACTTGTAAACTGGATATCTATAGGCTATTGGTCAAGGCTAGTAGTTATAATGGTTCAAGGGCCATCGATATGAGTTATGGACATGTAGTGGTTATAATGGTTCAATGGCCTTGGTTATGGGTTATGGACACCTATTACTTGTAAAATGGATATCTATAGGCTACTGGTCATGGTTACTAGTTATAATGGTTAATGGGCCATCAGTATCAGTTATGGACAACTAGTGGTTATAATGGTTCAAGAACCATGGTTATGGGTTATGGACACCTATTACTTGTAAAATGTATATCTGTAGGCTATTGGACATGGCTAGTAATTATAATGGTTCAAGGGCCATCAGTATCAGTTAAGGACATCTAGTGGTTATAATGATTCAAGGACCATGGTTATGGGTTATGGACACCTATTACTTGTAAAATGGATATCTATAGGCTATTGGTCATGGCTAGTAGTTATAATGGTTCAAGCGCCATCGATATGAGTTATGTGGTTATAATGGTTCACTGTCCTTGGTTATGGGTTATGGACACCTATTACTTGTAAAATGGATATTTATAGGCTATTGGTCATGGCTAGTAGTTATAATGGTTCAAGGGCCATCACTATCAGTTATGGACAACTACTGGTTATAATGGTTCAAGGACCATGGTTATGGGTTATGGACACCTATTACTTGTAAAATGGATATCTATAGGCTATTGGTCATGGCTAGTAGTTATAATGGTTCAAGGGCCATCGATATGAGTTACGGACATGTAGTGGTTATAATGGTTCACTGGCCTTGGTTATGGGTTATGGACTCCTATTACTTGTAAAATGGATATCTATAGGCTACTGGTCATGGTTACTAGTTATAATGGTTCATGGGCCATTAGTATCAGTTATTGACATCTAGTGGTTATAATGGTTCAAGAACCATGGTTATGGGTTATGGACACCTATTACTTGTAAAATGTATATCTGTAGGCTATTGGACATGGCTAGTAGTTATAATGGTTCAAGGGCCATCAGTATCAGTTATGGACATCTAGTGGTTATAATGATTCAAGGACCATGGTTACGGGTTATGGACACCTATTACTTGTAAAATGGATATCTATAGGCTATTGGTCATGGCTAGTAGTTATAATGGTTCAAGGGCCATAAGTGTCAGTTATGGACATCTAGTGGTTATAATGGTTCGACGACGATTGTTATGGGTAATGGACACCTATTACTTGTAAAATGGTTATCTATAGGCTATTGGTCATGGCTAGTAGTTATAATGGTTCAAGGGCCATCGATATGAGTTATGGACATGTAGTGGTTATAATGGTTCATTGGCCTTGGTTATGGGTTATGGACACCTATTACTTGTAAGATGGATATTTATAGGCTATTGGTCATGGCTAGTAGTTATAATGGTTCAAGGACCATCAGTATCAGTTATGGACAACTACTGGTTATAATGGTTCAAGGACCATGGTTATGGGTTATGGACACCTATTACTTGTAAAATGGATATCTATAGGCTATTGGTCATGGCTAGTAGTTATAATGGTTCAAGGGCCATCGATATGAGTTATGGACATGTAGTGGTTATAATGGTTCACTGGCCTTGGTTATGGGTTATGGACACCTATTACTTGTAAAATCGATATCTATAGGCTATTCGTCATGGCTACTAGTTATAATGGTTCAAGGGCCATCAGTATCCGTTATGGATATCTAGTGGATATCATGGTTCAAGAACCATGGTTATGGGTTATGGACACCTATTACTTGTAAAATGGATATCTGTAGGCTATTGGACATGGCTAGTAGTTGTAATGGTTCAAGGGCCATCAGTATCAGTTATGGACATCTAGTGGTTATAATGATTCAAGGGCCATGGTTATGGGTATGGACACCTATTACTTGTAAAATGGATATCTATAGGCTATTGGTCATGGCTAGTAGTTATAATGGTTCAAGAGCCATCGGTATCAGTTATGGAAATCTAGTGGTTATAATGGTTCAGGGACGATTGTTATGCGTAATGGACACCTATTACTTGTAAAATGTATATTTATAGGCTATCGGTCATGGCTAGTAGTTATAATGGTTCAAGGGCCATCAGTATCAGTTATGGACATCTGGTTGTTATAATGGTTCAACGACCATGGTTATGGGTTATGGACACCTATTACTTGTAAAATGGATATCTAAAGACTATTGGTCATGGCTAGTAGTTATAATGGTTCAGGGGCCATCGATATGAGTTATGGACATGTAGTGGTTATAATGGTTCACTGGCCTTGGTTATGGGTTATGGACACCTATTACTTGTAAAATGGATATCTGTAGGGTACTGGTCAAGGTTACTAGTTAAAATGGTTCATGGGCCATCAGTATCAGTTATGGACATCTAGTGGTTATAATGGTTCAAGAACCATGGTTATGGGTTATGGACACCTATTACTTGTAAAATGGATATCTGTAGGCTATTGGACATGGCTAGAAGTTATAATGATACAAGGGCCATCGATATGAGTTATGGACATGTAGTGGTTATAATGGTTCATTGGCCTTGGTTATGGGTTATGGACACCTATTACTTGTAAAATGGATATCTATAGGCTACTGGTCATGGTTACTAGTTATAATGGTTCATGGGCCATCAGTATCAGTTATGGACATCTAGTGGTTATAATGGTTCAAGAACCATGGTTATGGGTTATGGACACCTATTACTTGTAAAATGGATATCTGTAGGCTATTGGACATGGCTAGTAGTTATAATGGTACAAGGGCCATCGATATGAGTTATGGACATGTAGTGGTTATAATGGTTCATTGGCCTTGGTTATGGGTTATGGACACCTATTACTTGTAAAATGGATATCTATAGGCTACTGGTAATGGTTACTAGTTATAATGGTTCATGGGCCATCAGTATCAGTTATGGACATCTAGTGGTTATAATGGCTCAAGAACCATGGTTATGGGTTATGGACACCTATTACTTGTAAAATGTATATCTGTAGGCTATTGGACATGGCTAGTATTTATGATGGTTCAATGGCCATCAGTATCAGTTATGGACATCTAGTGGTTATAATGATTCAAGGACCATGGTTATGGGTTATGGACACCTATTACTTGTAAAATGGATATCTGTAGGCTATTGGACATGGCTAGTAGTTATAATGGTTCATGGTCCATCAGTATCAGTTATGGACATCTAGTGGTTATAATGATTCAAGGACCATGGTTATGGGTTATGGACACCTATTACTTGTAAAATGGATATCTATAGGCTATTGGTCATGGCTAGTAGTTATAATGGTTCAAGGGCCATCGATATGAGTTATGGACATGTAGTGGTTACAATGGTTCACTGGCCTTGGTTATGGGTTATGGACACCTATTACTTGTAAAATGGATATTTATAGGCTATTGGTCATGGCTAGTAGTTATAATGGTTCAAGGACCATCAGTATCAGTTATGGACAACTACTGGTTATAATGGTTCAAGGACCATGGTTATGGGTTATGGACACCTATTACTTGTAAAATGGATATCTATAGGCTATTGGTCATGGCTAGTAGTTATAATGGTTCAAGGGCCATCGATATGAGTTATGGACATGTAGTGGTTATAATGGTTCACTGGCCTTGGTTATGGGTTATGGACACCTATTACTTGTAAAATGGATATCTATAGGCTACTAGTTATAATGGTTCATGGGCCATCAGTATCAGTTATGGACATCTAGTGGTTATAATGGTTCAAGAACCATGGTTATGGGTTATAGACACCTAGTACTTGTAAAATGTATATCTGTAGGCTATTGGACATGGCTAGTAATTATAATGGTTCAAGGGCCATCAGTATCAGTTATGGACATCTAGTGGTTATAATGATTCAAGGACCATGGTTATGGGTTATGGACACCTATTACTTGTAAAATGGATATCTATAGGCTATTGGTCATGGCTAGTAGTTATAATGGTTCAAGGGCCATCGATATGAGTTATGGACATGTAGTGGTTATAATGGTTCACTGGCCTTGGTTATGGGTTATGGACACCTATTACTTGTAAAATGGATATTTATAGGCTATTGGTCATGGCTAGTAGTTATAATGGTTCAAGGGCCATCAGTATCAGTTATGGACATCTAGTGGTTATAATGGTTCAAGAACCATGGTTATGGGTTATGGTCACCTATTACTTGTAAAATGTATATCTGTAGGCTATTGGACATGGCTAGTAGTTATAATGGTTCAAGGGCCATTAGTATCAGTTATGGACATCTAGTGGTTATAATGATTCAAGGACCATGGTTATGGGTTATGGACACCTATTACTTGTAAAATGGATATCTATAGGCTATTGGTCATGGCTAGTAGTTATAATGGTTCAAGGGCCATAAGTGTCAGTTATGGACATCTAGTGGTTATAATGGTTCGACGTCGATTGTTATGGGTAATGGACACCTATTACTTGTAAAATGGTTATCTATAGGCTTTGGTCATGGCTAGTAGTTATAATGGTTCAAGGACCATCGATATGAGTTATGGACATGTAGTGGTTATAATGGTTCACTGGCCTTGGTTATGGGTTATGGACACCTATTACTTGTAAAATGGATATCTATAGGCTACTGGTAATGGTTACTAGTTATAATGGTTCATGGGCCATCAGTATCAGTTATGGACATCTATTACTTGTTAAATGGATATCTGTAAGCTATTGGACATGGCTAGTAGTTATAATGGTTCAAGGGACCTATTACTTGTAAAATGGATATCTATAGGCTATTGGTCATGGCTAGTAGTTATAATGGTTCAAGGGCCATCGATATGAGTTATGGACATGTAGTGGTTATAATGGTTCACTGGCCTTGGTTATGGGTTATGGACACCTATTACTTGTAAAATGGATATCTATAGGCTACTGGTCATGGTTACTAGTTATAATGGTTCATGGGCCATCAGTATCAGTTTTGGACACCCATTATAACTTCGGCCCGAACATCCCTCTTCGGCCCGAAGTCTTCAATATCCAAGATTGTGTGACAAAAGGTGCTATACTAAAACATTCATAACTTTCAGCTCGGGTGTCTGTTTCACGCCCAAGAGTAACCAAAATAGCTGGTTCGTTCGTCACTGCCAAGAACAAGTTCGGCCCGAACTTTTCACTGTTCCCGGCCCGAACTTCATTTTCGGCCCGAACTTCAACCTCGGCCCGAACTCCGACCTCGGCCCGAACTTCAACCTTGGCCCGAAGATCATCCTCGGCCCGAACACCGAACTTCGGCCAGAACACCACTTCGGCCCGAACACCACATCGGCCCGAACATCCCACTTCGGCCCGAACACCACTTCGGCCCGAACATCCCTCTTCGGCCCGAACTCTTCAATATCCAAGATTGTGTGACAAAAGGTGCTATACTAAAACATTCATAACATTCAGCTCGGGTGTCCGTTTCCCGCCCACGAGTAACCAAAATAGCTGGTTCGTTCGTCACTACCAAGAACAAGTTCGGCCCGAACTCTTCACTGTTCCCGGCCCGAACTTCATTTTCGGCCCGAACTTCAACCTCGACCCGAACTTCAACCTCGGCCCGAACTCCGACCTCGGCCCGAACTTCAACCTCGGCCCGAACATCATCCTCGGCCCGAACACCGAACTTCGGCCCGAACACCACTTCGGCCCGAACACCACTTCGGCCCGAACATCCCACTTCGGCCCGAACACCACTTCGGACCGAACATCCCTCTTCGGCCCGAACTCTTCAATATCCAAGATTGTGTGACAAAAGGTGCTATACTAAAACATTCATAACTTTCAGCTCGGGTGTCCGTTTCACGCCCACGAGTAACCAAAATAGCTGGTTCGTTCGTCACTGCCAAGAACAAGTTCGGCCCGAACTCTTCACTGTTCCCGGCCCGAACTTCATTTTCGGCCCGAACTTCAACCTCGGCCCGAACTTCAACCTCGGCCCGAACTCCGACCTCGACCCGAACTTCAACCTCGGCTCGAACATCATCCTCGGCCCGAACACCGAACTTCGGCCCGAACACCACTTCGGCCCGAACACCACTTCGGCCCGAACATCCCACTTCGGCCCGAACACCACTTCGGCCCGAACATCCCTCTTCGGCCCGAACTCTTCAATATCCAAGATTGTGTGACAAAAGGTGCTATACTAAAACATTCATAACTTTCAGCTCAGGTGTCCGTTTCACGCCCACGAGTAACCAAAATAGTTGGTTCGTTCGTCACTGCCAAGAATAAGTTCGGCCCGAACTCTTCACTGTTCCCGGCCTGAACTTAATTTTCGGCCCGAACTTCAACCTCGGCCCTAACATCAACCTCGGCCCGAACTCCGAACTCGGCCCGAACTTCAACCTCGGCCCGAACATCATCCTTGGCCCGAACACCGAACTTCGGCCCGAACACCACTTCGGCCCGAACACCACTTCGGCCCGAACATCCCTCTTCGACCCGAACTCTTCAATATCCAAGATTGTGTGACAAAAGGTGCTATACTAAAACATTCATAACTTTCAGCTCGGGTGTCCGTTTCACGCCCACGAGTAACCAAAATAGCTGGTTCGTTCGTCACTGCCAAGAACAAGTTCGGCCCGAACTCTTCACTGTTCCCGGCCCGAACTTCATTTTCGGCCCGAACTTCAACCTCGGCCCGAACTTCAACCTCGGCCCGAACTCCGACCTCGGCCCGAACTTCAACCTCGGCCCGAACATCATCCTTGGCCCGAACACCGAACTTCGGCCCGAACACCACTTCGGCCCGAACACCACTTCGGCCCGAACATCCCACTTCGGCCCGAACACCACTTCGGCCCGAACATCCCTCTACGGCCCGAGCTCTTCAATATCCAAGATTGTGTGACAAAAGGTGCTATACTAAAACATTCATAACTTTCAGCTCGGGTGTCCGTTTCACGCCCACGAGTAACCAAAATAGCTGGTTCGTTCGTCACTGCCAAGAACAAGTTCGGCCCGAACTCTTCACTGTTCCCGGCCCGAACTTCATTTTCGGCCCGAACTTCAACCTCGGCCCGAACTTCAACCTCGGCCCGAACTTCAACCTCGGCCCGAACTCCGACCTCGGCCCGAACTTCAACCTCGGCCCGAAGATCATCCTCGGCCCGAACACCGAACTTCGGCCAGAACACCACTTCGGCCCGAACACCACTTCGACCCGAACATCCCACTTCGGCCCGAACACCACTTCGGCCCGAACATCCCTCTTTGGCCCGAACTCTTCAATATCCAAGATTGTGTGACAAAAGGTGCTATACTAAAACATTCATAACTTTCAGCTCGGGTGTCCGTTTCACGCCCACGAGTAACCAAAATAGCTTGTTCGTTCGTCACTGCCAAGAACAAGTTCGGCCCGAACTCTTCATTGTTCCCGGCCCGAAATTCATTTTCGGCCCGAACTTCAACCTCGGCCCGAACTTCAACCTCGGCCCCAACTTCAACCTCGGCCCGAACATCATCCTCAGCCCGAACACCGAATTTCGGCCCGAACACCACTTCGGTCCGAACACCACTTCGGCCCGAACATCCCACTTCGGTCCGAACACCACTTCGGCCCGAACATCCCTCTTCGGCCCGAACTCTTCAATACCCAAGATTGTGTGACAAAAGGTGTTATACTAAAACATTCATAACTTTCAACTCGGTTGTCCGTTTCACGCCCACGAGTAAGCAAAATAGCTGGTTCGTTCGTCACTCCCAAGAACAAGTTCGGCCCGAACACTTCACTGTTCCCGGCCCGAACTTCATTTTCGGCCGAACTTCATTTTCGACCCGAACTTCAACCTCGGCCCGAACTTCAACCTCGGCCCGAATTCCGACCTCGGCCCAAACTTCAACCTCGGCCTGAACATCATCCTCGGCCCGAACACCGAACTTCGGCCCGAACACCACTTCGGCCCGAACATCTCACTTCGGCCCGAATACCACTTCGGCCCGAACATCCCTCTTCGGCCCGAACTCTTCAATATCCAAGATTGTGTGACAAAAGGTCCTATACTAAAACATTCATAACTTTCAGCTCGGGTGTCCATTTCACGCCCACGAGTAACCTAAATAGCTGGTTCGTTCGTCACTGCCAAGACCAACAAGTTCGGCATGAACTCTTCACTGTTCCCGGCCCGAACTTCATTTTCGGCCCGAACTTCAACCTCGGCCCGAACTTCAACCTCGACCCGAACTCCGACCTCGGCCCGAACTTCAACCTCGGCCCGAACATCATCCTCGGCCCGAACACCGAACTTCGGCCCGAACACCACTTCGGACCGAACATCCCACTTCGGCCCGAACACCACTTCGGCCCGAACATCCCTCTACGGCCCGAACTCTTCAATATCCAAGATTGTGTGACAAAAGGTGCTATACTAAAACATTCATAACTTTCAGCTCGGGTGTCCGTTTCACGCCCACGAGTAACCAAAATAGCTGGTTCGTTCGTCACTGCCAAGAACAAGTTCGGCCCGAACTCTTCACTGTTCCCGGCCCGAACTTCATTTTCGGCCCGAACTTCAACCTCGGCCCGAACTTCAACCTCCGCCCGAACTCTGACCTCGGCCCGAACTTCAACCTCGGCCCGAACATCATCCTCTGCCCGAACACCGAACTTCGGCCCGAACACCACTTCGGCCCGAACATCCCACTTCGGCCCAAACACCACTTCGGCCCAAACATCCCTCTTCGGCCCGAACTCTTCAATATCCAAGATTGTGTGACAAAAGGTGCTATACTAAAACATTCATAACTTTCATCTCGGGTGTCCGTTTCACGCCCACGAGTAACCAAAATAGCTGGTTCGTTCGTCACTGCCAAGAACAAGTTCGGCCCGAACTCTTCACTGTTCCCGGCCCGAACTTCATTTTCGGCCCGAACTTCAACCTCGGCCCGAACATCAACCTCGGCCCAAACTCCGAACTCGGTCCGAACTTCAACCTCGGCCCGAACATCATCCTTGGCCCGAACACCGAACTTCGGCCCGAACACCATTTCGGCCCGAACACCACTTCGGCCCGGACATCCCACTTCGGCCCGAACACCACTTCGGCCCGAACATCCCTCTTCGGCCCGAACTCTTCAATATCCAAGATTGTGTGACACAAGGTGCTATACTAAAACATTCATAACTTTCAGCTCGGGTGTCCGTTTCACGCCCACGAGTAACCAAAATAGTTGGTTCGTTCGTCACTGCCAAGAACAAGTTCGGCCCGAACTCTTCACTGTTCCCGGCCCGAACTTCATTTTCGGCCCGAACTTCAACCTCGGCCCGAACTTCAACCTCGGCCCGAACTCTGACCTCGGCCCGAACTTCAACCTCGGCCCGAACATCATCCTCGGCCCGAACACAGAACTTCGGCCCGAGCACCACTTCGGTCCGAACACCACTTCGGCCCGAACATCCCACTTCGGCCCAAACACCACTTCGGCCCAAACATCCCTCTTCGGCCCGAACTCTTCAATATCCAAGATTGTGTGACAAAAGGTGCTATACTAAAACATTCATAACTTTCATCTCGGGTGTCCGTTTCACGCCCACGAGTAACCAAAATAGCTGGTTCGTTCGTCACTGCCAAGAACAAGTTCGGCCCGAACTCTTCACTGTTCCCGGCCCGAACTTCATTTTCGTCCCGAACTTCAACCTCGGCCCGAACATCAACCTCGGCCCAAACTCCGAACTCGGTCCGAACTTCAACCTCGGCCCGAACATCATCCTTGGCCCGAACACCGAACTTCGGCCCGAACACCACTTCGGCCCGAACACCACTTCGGCCCGAACACCACTTCGGCCCGAACATCCCTCTTCGGCCCGAACTCTTCAATATCCAAGATTGTGTGACACTAGGTGCTATACTAAATCATTCATAACTTTCAGCTCGGGTGTCCGTTTCACGCCCACGAGTAACCAAAATAGTTGGTTCGTTCGTCACTGCCAAGAACAAGTTCGGCATGAACTCTTCACTGTTCCCGGCCCGAACTTCATTTTCGGCCCGAACTTCAACCTCGGCCCGAACTTCAACCTCGACCCGAACTCCGACCTCGGCCCGAACTTCAACCTCGGCCCGAACATCATCCTCGGCCCGAACACTGAACTTCGGCCCGAACACCACTTCGGACCGAACATCCCACTTCGGCCCGAACACCACTTCGGCCCAAACATCCCTCTACGGCCCGAACTCTTCAATATCCAAGATTGTGTGACAAAAGGTGCTACACTAAAACATTCATAACTTTCAGCTCGGGTGTCCGTTTCACGCCCACGAGTAACCAAAATAGCTGGTTCGTTCGTCACTGCCAAGAACAAGTTCGGCCCGAACTCTTCACTGTTCCCGGCCCGAACTTCATTTTCGGCCCGAACTTCAACCTCGGCCCGAACTTCAACCTCCGCCCGAACTCTGACCTCGGCCCGAACTTCAACCTCGGCCCGAACATCATCCTCTGCCCGAACACCGAACTTCGGCCCGAACACCACTTCGGCCCGAACATCCCACTTCGGCCCAAACACCACTTCGGCCCAAACATCCCTCTTCGGCCCGAACTCTTCAATATCCAAGATTGTGTGACAAAAGGTGCTATACTAAAACATTCATAACTTTCATCTCGGGTGTCCGTTTCACGCCCACGAGTAACCAAAATAGCTGGTTCGTTCGTCACTGCCAAGAACAAGTTCGGCCCGAACTCTTCACTGTTCCCGGCCCGAACTTCATTTTCGGCCCGAACTTCAACCTCGGCCCGAACATCAACCTCGGCCCAAACTCCGAACTCGGTCC
Organism: Calendula officinalis; assembly: GCA_963853835.1. Classification (NCBI taxonomy): domain Eukaryota; kingdom Viridiplantae; phylum Streptophyta; class Magnoliopsida; order Asterales; family Asteraceae; genus Calendula; species Calendula officinalis. The sequence continues at coordinate 44,955 of CAWKYE010000035.1, read as the reverse complement.
GAACTTCAACCTCGGCCCGAACATCATCCTTGGCCCGAACACCGAACTTCGGCCCGAACACCATTTCGGCCCGAACACCACTTCGGCCCGGACATCCCACTTCGGCCCGAACACCACTTCGGCCCGAACATCCCTCTTCGGCCCGAACTCTTCAATATCCAAGATTGTGTGACACAAGGTGCTATACTAAAACATTCATAACTTTCAGCTCGGGTGTCCGTTTCACGCCCACGAGTAACCAAAATAGTTGGTTCGTTCGTCACTGCCAAGAACAAGTTCGGCCCGAACTCTTCACTGTTCCCGGCCCGAACTTCATTTTCGGCCCGAACTTCAACCTCGGCCCGAACTTCAACCTCGGCCCGAACTCTGACCTCGGCCCGAACTTCAACCTCGGCCCGAACATCATCCTCGGCCCGAACACAGAACTTCGGCCCGAGCACCACTTCGGTCCGAACACCACTTCGGCCCGAACATCCCACTTCGGCCCAAACACCACTTCGGCCCAAACATCCCTCTTCGGCCCGAACTCTTCAATATCCAAGATTGTGTGACAAAAGGTGCTATACTAAAACATTCATAACTTTCATCTCGGGTGTCCGTTTCACGCCCACGAGTAACCAAAATAGCTGGTTCGTTCGTCACTGCCAAGAACAAGTTCGGCCCGAACTCTTCACTGTTCCCGGCCCGAACTTCATTTTCGTCCCGAACTTCAACCTCGGCCCGAACATCAACCTCGGCCCAAACTCCGAACTCGGTCCGAACTTCAACCTCGGCCCGAACATCATCCTTGGCCCGAACACCGAACTTCGGCCCGAACACCACTTCGGCCCGAACACCACTTCGGCCCGAACATCCCTCTTCGGCCCGAACTCTTCAATATCCAAGATTGTGTGACACTAGGTGCTATACTAAATCATTCATAACTTTCAGCTCGGGTGTCCGTTTCACGCCCACGAGTAACCAAAATAGTTGGTTCGTTCGTCACTGCCAAGAACAAGTTCGGCATGAACTCTTCACTGTTCCCGGCCCGAACTTCATTTTCGGCCCGAACTTCAACCTCGGCCCGAACTTCAACCTCGACCCGAACTCCGACCTCGGCCCGAACTTCAACCTCGGCCCGAACATCATCCTCGGCCCGAACACCGAACTTCGGCCCGAACACCACTTCGGACCGAACATCCCACTTCGGCCCGAACACCACTTCGGCCCGAACATCCCTCTACGGCCCGAACTCTTCAATATCCAAGATTGTGTGACAAAAGGTGCTATACTAAAACATTCATAACTTTCAGCTCGGGTGTCCGTTTCACGCCCACGAGTAACCAAAATAGCTGGTTCGTTCGTCACTGCCAAGAACAAGTTCGGCCCGAACTCTTCACTGTTCACGGCCCGAACTTCATTTTCGGCCCGAACTTCAACCTCGGCCCGAACTTCAACCTCCGCCCGAACTCTGACCTCGGCCCGAACTTCAACCTCGGCCCGAACATCATCCTCTGCCCGAACACCGAACTTCGGCCCGAACACCACTTCGGCCCGAACATCCCACTTCGGCCCAAACACCACTTCGGCCCAAACATCCCTCTTCGGCCCGAACTCTTCAATATCCAAGATTGTGTGACAAAAGGTGCTATACTAAAACATTCATAACTTTCATCTCGGGTGTCCGTTTCACGCCCACGAGTAACCAAAATAGCTGGTTCGTTCGTCACTGCCAAGAACAAGTTCGGCCCGAACTCTTCACTGTTCCCGGCCCGAACTTCATTTTCGGCCCGAACTTCAACCTCGGCCCGAACATCAACCTCGGCCCAAACTCCGAACTCGGTCCGAACTTCAACCTCGGCCCGAACATCATCCTTGGCCCGAACACCGAACTTCGGCCCGAACACCATTTCGGCCCGAACACCACTTCGGCCCGGACATCCCACTTCGGCCCGAACACCACTTCGGCCCGAACATCCCTCTTCGGCCCGAACTCTTCAATATCCAAGATTGTGTGACACAAGGTGCTATACTAAAACATTCATAACTTTCAGCTCGGGTGTCCGTTTCACGCCCACGAGTAACCAAAATAGTTGGTTCGTTCGTCACTGCCAAGAACAAGTTCGGCCCGAACTCTTCACTGTTCCCGGCCCGAACTTCATTTTCGGCCCGAACTTCAACCTCGGCCCGAACTTCAACCTCGGCCCGAACTCTGACCTCGGCCCGAACTTCAACCTCGGCCCGAACATCATCCTCGGCCCGAACACAGAACTTCGGCCCGAGCACCACTTCGGTCCGAACACCACTTCGGCCCGAACATCCCACTTCGGCCCAAACACCACTTCGGCCCAAACATCCCTCTTCGGCCCGAACTCTTCAATATCCAAGATTGTGTGACAAAAGGTGCTATACTAAAACATTCATAACTTTCATCTCGGGTGTCCGTTTCACGCCCACGAGTAACCAAAATAGCTGGTTCGTTCGTCACTGCCAAGAACAAGTTCGGCCCGAACTCTTCACTGTTCCCGGCCCGAACTTCATTTTCGTCCCGAACTTCAACCTCGGCCCGAACATCAACCTCGGCCCAAACTCCGAACTCGGTCCGAACTTCAACCTCGGCCCGAACATCATCCTTGGCCCGAACACCGAACTTCGGCCCGAACACCACTTCGGCCCGAACACCACTTCGGCCCGAACACCACTTCGGCCCGAACATCCCTCTTCGGCCCGAACTCTTCAATATCCAAGATTGTGTGACACTAGGTGCTATACTAAATCATTCATAACTTTCAGCTCGGGTGTCCGTTTCACGCCCACGAGTAACCAAAATAGTTGGTTCGTTCGTCACTGCCAAGAACAAGTTCGGCCCGAACTCTTCACTGTTCCCGGCCCGAACTTCATTTTCGGCCCGAACTTCAACCTCGGCCCGAACTTCAACCTCGGCCCGAACTCTGACCTCGGCCCGAACTTCAACCTCGGCCCGAACATCATCCTCGGCCCGAACACAGAACTTCGGCCCGAACACCACTTCGGTCCGAACACCACTTCGGCCCAAACACCACTTCGGCCCGAACATCCCTCTTCGGCCCGAACTCTTCAATATCCAAGATTGTGTGACAAAAGGTGCTATACTAAAACATTCATAACTTTCAGCTCGGGTGTCCGTTTCACGCCCACGAGTAACCAAAATAGCTGGTTCGTTCGTCACTGCCAAGACCAACAAGTTCGGCATGAACTCTTCACTGTTCCCGGCCCGAACTTCATTTTCGGCCCGAACTTCAACCTCGGCCCGAACTTCAACCTCGGCCCGAACTCCGACCTCGGCCCGAACTTCAACCTCGGCCCGAACATCATCCTCGGCCCGAACACCGAACTTCGGCCCGAACAACACTTCGGTCCGAACACCACTTCGGCCCGAACATCCCACTTCGGCCCGAACACCACTTCGGCCCGAACATCCCTCTTCGGCCCGAACTCTTCAATATGCAAGATTGTGTGACAAAAGGTGCTATACTAAAACATTCATAACTTTCAGCTCGGGTGTCCGTTTCACGCCCACGAGTAACCAAAATAGCTGGTTCGTTCGTCACTGCCAAGACCAACAAGTTCGGCATGAACTCTTCACTGTTCCCGGCCCGAACTTCATTTTCGGCCCGAACTTCAACCTCGGCCCTAACATCAACCTCGGCCCAAACTCCGAACTCGGTCCGAACTTCAACCTCAGCCCGAACATCATCCTTGGCCCGAACTCCGAACTTCAGCCCGAACACCATTTCGGCCCGAACACCATTTCGGCCCGAACACCACTTCGGCCCGAACATCCCACTTCGGCCCGAACACCACTTCGGCCCGAACATCCCTCTTCGGCCCGAACTCTTCAATATCCAAGATTGTGTGACAAAAGGTGCTATACTAAAACATTCATAACTTTCAGCTCGGGTGTCCGTTTCACGCCCACGAGTAACCAAAATAGTTGGTTCGTTCGTCACTGCCAAGAACAAGTTCGGCCCGAACTCTTCACTGTTCCCGGCCCGAACTTCATTTTCGGCCCGAACTTCAACCTCGGCCCGAACTTCAACCTCGGCCCGAACTCCGACCTCGGCCCGAACTTCAACCTCGGCCCGAACATCATCCTCGGCCCGAACACCGAACTTCGGCCCGAACACCACTTCGGTCCGAACACCACTTCGGCCCGAACATCCCACTTCGGCCCGAACACCACTTCGGCCCGAACATCCCTCTTCGGCCCGAACTCTTCAATATCCAAAATTGTGTGACAAAAGGTGCTATACTAAAACATTCATAACTTTCAGCTCGGGTGTCCGTTTCACGCCCACGAGTAACCAAAATAGCTGGTTCGTTCGTCACTGCCAAGAACAAGTTCGGCCCGAACTCTTCACTGTTCCCGGCCCGAACTTCATTTTCGGCCCGAACCTCATTTTCGGCCCGAACTTCAACCTCGGCCCGAACTCCGACCTCGGCCCGAACTTCAACCTCGGCCCGAAGATCATCCTCGGCCCGAACACCGAACTTCGGCCCGAACACCACTTCGGCCCGAACACCACTTCGGCCCGAACATCCCACTTCGGCCCGAACACCACTTCGGCCCGAACATCCCTCTTCAGCCCGAACTCTTCAATATCCAAGATTGTGTGACAAAAGGTGCTATACTAAAACATTCATAACTTTCAGCTCGGGTGTCCGTTTCACGCCCACGAGTAACCAAAATAGATGGTTCGTTCGTCACTGCCAAGACCAACAAGTTCGGCATGAACTCTTCACTGTTCCCGGCCCGAACTTCATTTTCGGCCCGAACTTCAACCTCGGCCCGAACATCAACCTCGGCCCAAACTCCGAACTCGGTCCGAACTTCAACCTCGGCCCGAACATCATCCTTGGCCCGAACTCCGAACTTCGGCCCGAACACCATTTCGGCCCGAACACCATTTCGGCCCGAACACGACTTCGGCCCGAACATCCCACTTCGGCCCGAACATCCCTCTTCGGCCCGAACTCTTCAATATCTAAGATTGTGTGACAAAAGGTGCTATACTAAAACATTCATAACTTTCAGCTCGGGTGTCCGTTTCACGCCCACGAGTAACCAAAATAGTTGGTTCGTTCGTCACTGCCAAGAACAAGTTCGGCCCGAACTCTTCACTGTTCCCGGCCCGAACTTCATTTTCGGCCCGAACTTCAACCTCGGCCCGAACTTCAACCTCGGCCCGAACTCTGACCTCGGCCCGAACTTCAACCTCGGCCCGAACATCATCCTCGGCCCGAACACAGAACTTCGGCCCGAACACCACTTCGGTCCGAACACCACTTCGGCCCGAACACCACTTCGGCCCGAACATCCCTCTTCGGCCCGAACTCTTCAATATCCAAGATTGTGTGACAAAAGGTGCTATACTAAAACATTCATAACTTTCAGCTCGGGTGTCCGTTTCACGCCCACGAGTAACCAAAATAGCTGGTTCGTTCGTCACTGCCAAGACCAACAAGTTCGGCATGAACTCTTCACTGTTCCCGGCCCGAACTTCATTTTCGGCCCGAACTTCAACCTCGGCCCGAACTTCAACCTCGGCCCGAACTCCGACCTCGGCCCGAACTTCAACCTCGGCCCGAACATCATCCTCGGCCCGAACACCGAACTTCGGCCCGAACAACACTTCGGTCCGAACACCACTTCGGCCCGAACATCCCACTTCGGCCCGAACACCACTTCGGCCCGAACATCCCTCTTCGGCCCGAACTCTTCAATATGCAAGATTGTGTGACAAAATGTGCTATACTAAAACATTCATAACTTTCAGCTCGGGTGTCCGTTTCACGCCCACGAGTAACCAAAATAGCTGGTTCGTTCGTCACTGCCAAGACCAACAAGTTCGGCATGAACTCTTCACTGTTCCCGGCCCGAACTTCATTTTCGGCCCGAACTTCAACCTCGGCCCTAACATCAACCTCGGCCCAAACTCCGAACTCGGTCCGAACTTCAACCTCAGCCCGAACATCATCCTTGGCCCGAACTCCGAACTTCAGCCCGAACACCATTTCGGCCCGAACACCATTTCGGCCCGAACACCACTTCGGCCCGAACATCCCACTTCGGCCCGAACACCACTTCGGCCCGAACATCCCTCTTCGGCCCGAACTCTTCAATATCCAAGATTGTGTGACAAAAGGTGCTATACTAAAACATTCATAACTTTCAGCTCGGGTGTCCGTTTCACGCCCACGAGTAACCAAAATAGTTGGTTCGTTCGTCACTGCCAAGAACAAGTTCGGCCCGAACTCTTCACTGTTCCCGGCCCGAACTTCATTTTCGGCCCGAACTTCAACCTCGGCCCGAACTTCAACCTCGGCCCGAACTCCGATCTCGGCCCGAACTTCAACCTCGGCCCGAACATCATCCTCGGCCCGAACACCGAACTTCGGCCCGAACACCACTTCGGTCCGAACACCACTTCGGCCCGAACATCCCACTTCGGCCCGAACACCACTTCGGCCCGAACATCCCTCTTCGGCCCGAACTCTTCAATATCCAAGATTGTGTGACAAAAGGTGCTATACTAAAACATTCATAACTTTCAGCTCGGGTGTCCGTTTCACGCCCACGAGTAACCAAAATAGCTGGTTCGTTCGTCACTGCCAAGAACAAGTTCGGCCCGAACTCTTCACTGTTCCCGGCCCGAAGTTCATTTTCGGCCCGAACTTCATTTTCGGCCCGAACTTCAACCTCGGCCCGAACTTCAACCTCGGCCCGAACTCCGACCACGGCCCGAACTTCAACCTCGGCCCGAACATCATCCTCGGCCCGAACACCGAACTTCGGCCCGAACACCACTTCGGCCCGAACACCACTTCGGCCCGAACATCCCACTTCGGCCCGAACACCACTTCGGCCCGAACATCCCTCTTCGGCCCGAACTCTTCAATATCCAAGATTGTGTGACAAAAGGTGCTATACTAAAACATTCATAACTTTCAGCTCGGGTGTCCGTTTCACGCCCACGAGTAACCAAAATAGCTGGTTCGTTCGTCACTGCCAAGACCAACAAGTTCGGCATGAACTCTTCACTGTTCCCGGCCCGAACTTCATTTTCGGCCCGAACTTCAACCTCGGCCCGAACATCAACCTCGGCCCAAACTCCGAACTCGGTCCGAACTTCAACCTCGGCCCGAACATCATCCTTGGCCCGAACTCCGAACTTCGGCCCGAACACCATTTCGGCCCGAACACCACTTCGGCCCGAACATCCCACTTCGGCCCGAACATCCCTCTTCGGCCCGAACTCTTCAATATCCAAGATTGTGTGACAAAAGGTGCTATACTAAAACATTCATAACTTTCAGCTCGGGTGTCCATTTCACGCCCACGAGTAACCAAAATAGTTGGTTCGTTCGTCACTGCCAAGAACAAGTTCGGCCCGAACTCTTCACTGTTCCCGGCCCGAACTTCATTTTCGGCCCGAACTTCAACCTCGGCCCGAACTTCAACCTCGGCCCGAACTCCGACCTCGGCCCGAACTTCAACCTCGGCCCGAACATCATCCTCGGCCCGAACACCGAACTTCGGCCCGAACACCACTTCGGTCCGAACACCACTTCGGCCCGAACATCCCACTTCGGCCCGAACACCACTTCGGCCCGAACATCCCTCTTCGGCCCGAACTCTTCAATATCCAAAATTGTGTGACAAAAGGTGCTATACTAAAACATTCATAACTTTCAGCTCGGGTGTCCGTTTCACGCCCACGAGTAACCAAAATAGCTGGTTCGTTCGTCACTGCCAAGAACAAGTTCGGCCCGAACTCTTCACTGTTCCCGGCCCGAGCTTCATTTTCGGCCCGAACCTCATTTTCGGCCCGAACTTCAACCTCGGCCCGAACTTCAACCTCGGCCCGAACTCCGACCTCGGCCCGAACTTCAACCTCGGCCCGAAGATCATCCTCGGCCCGAACACCGAACTTCGGCCCGAACACCACTTCGGCCCGAACACCACTTCGGCCCGAACATCCCACTTCGGCCCGAACACCACTTCGGCCCGAACATCCCTCTTCAGCCCGAACTCTTCAATATCCAAGATTGTGTGACAAAAGGTGCTATACTAAAACATTCATAACTTTCAGCTCGGGTGTCCGTTTCACGCCCACGAGTAACCAAAATAGCTGGTTCGTTCGTCACTGCCAAGACCAACAAGTTCGGCATGAACTCTTCACTGTTCCCGGCCCGAACTTCATTTTCGGCCCGAACTTCAACCTCGGCCCGAACATCAACCTCGGCCCAAACTCCGAACTCGGTCCGAACTTCAACCTCGGCCCGAACATCATCCTTGGCCCGAACTCCGAACTTCGGCCCGAACACCATTTCGGCCCGAACACCATTTCGGCCCGAACACGACTTCGGCCCGAACATCCCACTTCGGCCCGAACATCCCTCTTCGGCCCGAACTCTTCAATATCTAAGATTGTGTGACAAAAGGTGCTATACTAAAACATTAATAACTTTCAGCTCGGGTGTCCGTTTCACGCCCACGAGTAACCAAAATAGTTGGTTCGTTCGTCACTGCCAAGAACAAGTTCGGCCCGAACTCTTCACTGTTCCCGGCCCGAACTTCATTTTCGGCCCGAACTTCAACCTCGCCCCGAACTTCAACCTCGGCCCGAACTCCGACCTCGGCCCGAACTTCAACCTCGGCCCGAACATCATCCTCGGCCCGAACACCGAACTTCGGCCCGAACACCACTTCGGTCCGAACACCACTTCGGCCCGAACATCCCACTTCGGCCCGAACACCACTTCGGACCGAACATCCCTCTTCGGCCCGAACTCTTCAATATCCAAGATTGTGTGACAAAAGGTGCTATACTAAAACATTCATAACTTTCAGCTCGGGTGTCCGTTTCACGCCCACGAGTAACCAAAATAGCTGGTTCGTTCGTCACTTCCAAGAACAAGTTCGGCCCGAACTCTTCACTGTTCCCGGCCCGAAGTTCATTTTCGGCCCGAACTTCATTTTCGGCCCGAACTTCAACCTCGGCCCGAACTTCAACCTCGGCCCGAACTCCGACCACGGCCCGAACTTCAACCTCGGCCCGAACATCATCCTCGGCCCGAACACCGAACTTCGGCCCGAACACCACTTCGGCCCGAACACCACTTCGGCCCGAACATCCCACTTCGGCCCGAACACCACTTCGGCCCGAACATCCCTCTTCGGCCCGAACTCTTCAATATCCAAGATTGTGTGACAAAAGGTGCTATACTAAAACATTCATAACTTTCAGCTCGGGTGTCCGTTTCACGCCCACGAGTAACCAAAATAGCTGGTTCGTTCGTCACTGCCAAGACCAACAAGTTCGGCATGAACTCTTCACTGTTCCCGGCCCGAACTTCATTTTCGGCCCGAACTTCAACCTCGGCCCGAACATCAACCTCGGCCCAAACTCCGAACTCGGTCCGAACTTCAACCTCGGCCCGAACATCATCCTTGGCCCGAACTCCGAACTTCGGCCCGAACACCATTTCGGCCCGAACACCATTTCGGCCCGAACACCACTTCGGCCCGAACATCCCACTTCGGCCCGAACATCCCTCTTCGGCCCGAACTCTTCAATATCCAAGATTGTGTGACAAAAGGTGCTATACTAAAACATTCATAACTTTCAGCTCGGGTGTCCATTTCACGCCCACGAGTAACCAAAATAGTTGGTTCGTTCGTCACTGCCAAGAACAAGTTCGGCCCGAACTCTTCACTGTTCCCAGCCCGAACTTCATTTTCGGCCCGAACTTCAACCTCGGCCCGAACTTCAACCTCGGCCCGAACTCCGACCTCGGCCCGAACATCAACCTCGGCCCGAACATCATTCTCGGCCCGAACACCGAACTTCGGCCCGAACACCACTTCGGTCCGAACACCACTTCGGCCCGAACATCCCACTTCGGCCCGAACACCACTTCGGCCCGAACATCCCTCTTCGGCCCGAACTCTTCAATATCCAAGATTGTGTGACAAAAGGTGCTATACTAAAACATTCATAACTTTCAGCTCGGGTGTCCGTTTCACGCCCACGAGTAACCAAAATAGCTGGTTCGTTCGTCACTGCCAAGAACAAGTTCGGCCCGAACTCTTCACTGTTCCCGGCCCGAAGTTCATTTTCGGCCCGAACTTCATTTTCGGCCCGAACTTCAACCTCGATCCGAACTTCAACCTCGGCCCGAACTCCGACCTCGGCCCGAACTTCAACCTCGGCCCGAACATCATCCTCGGCCCGAACACCGAACTTCGGCCCGAACACCACTTCGGCCCGAACACCACTTCGGCCCGAACATCCCACTTCGGCCCGAACACCACTTCGGCCCGAACATCCCTCTTCGGCCCGAACTCTTCAATATCCAAGATTGTGTGACAAAAGGTGCTATACTAAAACATTCATAACTTTCAGCTCGGGTGTCCGTTTCACGCCCACGAGTAACCAAAATAGCTGGTTCGTTCGTCACTGCCAAGACCAACAAGTTCGGCATGAACTCTTCACTGTTCCCGGCCCGAACTTCATTTTCGGCCCGAACTTCAACCTCGGCCCGAACTTCAACCTCGGCCCGAACTCCGACCTCGGCCCAAACTTCAACCTCGACCCGAACATCATCCTCGGTCCAAACACCGAACTTCGGCCCGAACACCACTTCGGCCCGAACACCACTTCCGCCCGAACACCACTTCGGCCCGAACATCCCACTTCGGCCCGAACACCACTTCGGCCCGAACATCCCTCTTCGGCCCGAACTCTTCAATATCCAAGATTGTGTGACAAAAGGTGCTATACTAAAACATTCATAACTTTCAGCTCGGGTGTCCGTTTCACGCCCACGAGTAACCAAAATAAGTGGTTCGTTCGTCAATGCCAAGAACAAGTTCGGCCCGAACTCGTCACTATTCCCGGCCCGAACTTCATTTTCGGCCCGAACTTCAACCTCGGCCCAAACTTCAACCTCGGCCCGAACTCCGACTTCTACCCGAACTTCAACCTCGGCCCGAACATCATCCTCGGCCTGAACACCGAACTTCGGCCCGAACACCGAACTTCGGCCCGAACACCACTTCGGCCCGAACACCACTTCGGCCCGAACATCCCATTTCGGCCCGAACACCACTTCGCCCCGAACATCCCTCTTCGGCCCGAACTCTTCAATATCCAAGATTGTGTGACAAAAGGTGATATACTAAAACATTCATAACTTTCAGCTCGGGTGTCCGTTTCACGCCCACGAGTAACCAAAATAGCTGGTTCGTTCGTCACTGCCAAGAACAAGTTCGGCCCGAACTCTTCACTGTTCCCGGCCCGAACTTCAACCTCGGCCCGAACTTCAACCTCGGCCCGAACTCCGACCTCGGCCCGAACTTCAACCTCGACCCGCACATCATCCTCGGCCCGAACACCGAACTTCGGCCCGAACACCACTTCGGCCCGAACATCCCACTTCGGCCCGAACACCACTTCGCCCCGAACATCCCTCTTCGGCCCGAACTCTTGAATATCCAAGATTGTGTGACAAAAGGTGCTATCCTAAAACATTCATAACTTTCAGCTCGGGTGTCCGTTTCACGCCCACGAGTAACCAAAATAGTTGGTTCGTTCATCACTGCCAAGAACAAGTTCGGCCCGAACTTCAACCTCGGCCCGAACTTCAACCTCGGCCCGAACTCCGACCTCGGCCCGAACTTCAACCTCGACCCGAACATCATCCTCGGGCCGAACACCGAACTTCGGCCCGAATACCACTTCGGCCCGAACACCACTTCGGCCCGAACATCCCACTTCGGCCCGAACACCACTTCGGCCCGAACATCCCTCTTCGGTCCGAACTCCTCAATATCCAAGATTGTGTGACAAAAGGTGCTATACTAAAACATTCATAACTTTCAGCTCGGGTGTCCGTTTCACGCCCACGAGTAACCAAAATAGCTGGTTCGTTCGTCACTGCCAAGAACAAGTTCGGCCCGAACTCTTCACTGTTCCCGGCCCGAACTTCATTTTCGGCCCGAACTTCAACCTCGGCCCGAATTTCAACCTCGGCCCGAACTCCGACTTCGGCCCGAACACCGACTTCGGCCCGAACTTCAACCTCGGCCCGAACATCATCCTCGGCCCGAACACCGAACTTCGGCCCGAACACCACTTCGGCCCGAACACCACTTCGGCCCGAACACCACTTCGGCCCGAACATCCCAATTCGGCCCGAACACCACTTCGCCCCGAACATCCCTCTTCGGCCCGAACTCTTCAATATCCAAGATTGTGTGACAAAAGGTGATATACTAAAACATTCATAACTTTCAGCTCGGGTGTCCGTTTCACGCCCACGAGTAACCAAAATAGCTGGTTCGTTCGTCACTGCCAAGAACAAGTTCGGCCCGAACTCTTCACTGTTCCCGGCCCGAACTTCAACCTCGGCCAGAACTTCAACCTCGGCCCGAACTCCGACCTCGGCCCGAACTTCAACCTCGACCCGAACATCATCCTCGGGCCGAACACCGAACTTCGGCCCGAACACCACTTCGGCCCGAACACCACTTCGGCCCGAACATCCCACTTCGGTCCGAACACCACTTCGCCCCGAACATCCCTCTTCGGCCCGAACTCTTCAATATCCAAGATTGTGTGACAAAAGGTGCTATACTAAAACATTCATAACTTTCAGCTCGGGTGTCCGTTTCACGCCCACGAGTAACCAAAATAGTTGGTTCGTTCGTCACTGCCAAGAACAAGTTCGGCCCGAACTTCAACCTCGGCCCGAACTTCAAGCTCGGCCCGAACTCCGACCTCGGCCCGAACTTCAACCTCGACCCGAACATCATCCTCGGGCCGAACACCGAACTTCGGCCCGAATACCACTTCGGCCCGAACACCACTTCGGCCCGAACATCCCACTTCGGCCCGAACACCACTTCGGCCCGAACATCCCTCTTCGGCCCGAACTCTTCAATATCCAAGATTGTGTGACAAAAGGTGCTATACTAAATCATTCATAACTTTCAGCTCGGGTGTCCGTTTCACGCCCATGAGTAACCAAAATAGCTGGTTCGTTCGTCACTGCCAAGAACAAGTTCGGCCCGAACTCTTCACTGTTCTCGGCCCGAACTTCATTTTCGGCCCGAACTTCAACCTCGGCCCGAACTCCGACCTCGGCCCGAACATCATCCTCGGCCCGAACACCGAACTTCGGCCCGAACACCACTTCGGCCCGAACACCACTTCGGCCCGAACATCCCACTTCGGCCCGAACACCACTTCGGCCCGAACATCCCTCTTCGGCCCGAATTCTTCAATATCCAAGATTGTGTGACAAAAGGTGCTATACTAAAACATTCATAACTTTCAGCTCGGGTGTCCGTTTCACGCCCACGAGTAACCAAAATAGCTGGTTCGTTCGTCACTGCCAAGAACAAGTTCGGCCCGAACTCTTCACTGTTCCCGGCCCGAACTTCATTTCCGGTCCGAACTTCATCCTCGGCCCGAACTTCAACCTCGGCCCGAACATCATCCTTGGCCCGAACACCGAACTTCGGCCCGAACACCACTTCGGCCCGAACATCCCACTTCGGCCCGAACACCACTTCGGCCCGAACATCCCTCTTCGGCCCGAACTCTTCAATATCCAAGATTGTGAGAAAAGGTGCTATACTAAAACATTCATAACTTTAAGCTCGGGTGTCCGTTTCACGCCCACGAGTAACCAAAATAGCTGGTTCGTTCGTCACTGCCAAGAACAAGTTCAGCCCGAACTCTTCACTGTTCCCGGCCCGAACTTCATTTTCGGCCCGAACTTCAACCTCGGCCCGAACTTCAACCTCGGCCCGAACTCCGACCTCGGCCCGAACTTCAACCTCGGCCCGAACATCATCCTCGGCCCGAACACCGAACTTCGGCCCGAACACCACTTCGGTGCGAACACCACTTCGGCCCGAACATCCGACTTCGGCCCGAACACCACTTCGGCCCGAACATCCCTCTTCGGCCCGAACTCTTCAATATCCAAGATTGCGTGACAAAAGGTGCTATACTAAAACATTCATAACTTTCAGCTCGGGTGTCCGTTTCACGCCCACGAGTAACCAAAATAGCTGGTTCGTTCGTCACTGCCAAGAACAAGTTCGGCCCGAACTCTTCACTGTTCCCGGCCCGAACTTCATTTTCGGCCGAACTTCATTTTCGACCGAACTTCATTTTCGACCCGAACTTCAACCTCGGCCCGAACATCATCCTCGGCCCGAACACCGAGCTTCGGCCCGAACACCACTTCGGCCCGAACATCCCACTTTGGCCCGAACACCAGTTCGGCCCGAACATCCCTCTTCGGCCCGAACTCTTCAATATCCAAGATTGTGTGACAAAAGGTGCTATACTAAAACATTCATAACTTTCAGCTCGGGTGTCCGTTTCACGCCCACGAGTAACCAAAATAGCTGGTTCGTTCGTCACTGCCAAGAACAAGTTCGGCCCGAACTCTTCACTGTTCCCGGCCCGAACTTCATTTTCAGCCCGAACTTCAACCTCGGCCCGAACTTCATCCTCGGCCCGAACTCCGACCTCGGCCCGAACTTCAACCTCGGCCCGAACATCATCCTCGGTCCAAACACCGAATTTCGGCCCGAACACCACTTCGGCCCGAACACCACTTCGGCCCGAACATCCCACTTCGGCCCGAACACCACTTCGGCCCGAACATCCCTCTTCGGCCCGAACTCTTCAATATCCAAGATTGTGTGACAAAATGTGCTATACTAAAACATTCATAACTTTCAGCTCGGGTGTCCGTTTCACGCCCACGAGTAACCAAAATAAGTGGTTCGTTCGTCACTGCCAAGAACAAGTTCGGCCCGAACTCTTCACTGTTCCCGGCCCGAACTTCATTTTCGGCCCGAACTTCAACCTCGGCCTGAACTCCGACTTCGGCCCGAACTTCAACCTCGGCCCGAACATCATCCTCGGCCCGAACACCGAACTTCGGCCCGAACACCGAACTTCGGCCCGAACACCACTTCGGCCCGAACATCCCACTTCGGCCCGAACACCATTTCGCCCCGAACATCCCTCTTCGGCCCGAACTCTTCAATATCCAAGATTGTGTGACAAAAGGTGATATACTAAAACATTCATAACTTTCAGCTCGGGTGTCCGTTTCACGCCCACGAGTAACCAAAATAGCTGGTTCGTTCGTCACTGCCAAGAACAAGTTCGGCCCGAACTCTTCACTGTTCCCGGCCCGAACTTCAACCTCGGCCCGAACTTCAACCTCGGCCCGAACTCCGACCTCGGCCCGAACTTCAACCTCGACCCGAACATCATCCTCGGCCCGAGCACCGAACTTCGGCCCGAACACCACTTCGGCCCGAACACCACTTCGGCCCGAACATCCCACTTCGGCCCGAACACCACTTCGCCCCGAACATCCCTCTTCGGCCCGAACTCTTCAATATCCAAGATTGTGTGACAAAAGGTGCTATACTAAAACATTCATAACTTTCAGCTAGGGTGTCCGTTTCACGCCCACGAGTAACCAAAATAGTTGGTTCGTTCATCACTGCCAAGAACAAGTTTGGCCCGAACTTCAACCTCGGCCCGAACTCCGACCTCGGCTCGAACTTCAACCTCGACCCGAACATCATCCTCGGGCCGAACACCGAACCTCGGCCCGAACACCATTTCGCCCCGAACATCCCTCTTCGGCCCGAACTCTTCAATATCCAAGATTGTGTGACAAAAGGTGATATACTAAAACATTCATAACTTTCAGCTCGGGTGTCCGTTTCACGCCCACGAGTAACCAAAATAGCTGGTTCGTTCGTCACTGCCAAGAACAAGTTCGGCCCGAACTCTTCACTGTTCCCGGCCCGAACTTCAACCTCGGCCCGAACTTCAACCTCGGCCCGAACTCCGACCTCGGCCCGAACTTCAACCTCGACCCGAACATCATCCTCGGGCCGAACACCGAACTTCGGCCCGAACACCACTTCGGCCCGAACACCACTTCGGCCCGAACATCCCACTTCGGTCCGAACACCAGTTCGCCCCGAACATCCCTCTTCGGCCCGAACTCTTCAATATCCAAGATTGTGTGACAAAAGGTGATATACTAAAACATTCATAACTTTCAGCTCGGGTGTCCGTTTCACGCCCACGAGTAACCAAAATAGCTGGTTCGTTCGTCACTGCCAAGAACAAGTTCGGACCGAACTCTTCACTGTTCCCGGCCCGAACTTCATTTTCGGCCCGAACTTCAACCTCGGCCCGAACTTCAACCTCGGCCCGAACTCCGACTTCGGCCCGAACTCCGACTTCGGCCCGAACTTCAACCTCGGCCCGAACATCATCCTCGGCCCGAACACCGAACTTCGGCCCGAACACCGAACTTCGGCCCGAACACCACTTCGGCCCGAACACCACTTCGGCCCGAACATCCCACTTCGGCCCGAACACCACTTCGCCCCGAACATCCCTCTTCGGCCTGAACTCTTCAATATCCAAGATTGTGTGACAAAAGGTGATATACTAAAACATTCATAACTTTCAGCTCGGGTGTCCGTTTCACGCCCACGAGTAACCAAAATAGCTGGTTCGTTCGTCACTGCCAAGAACAAGTTCGGCCCGAACTCTTCACTGTTCCCGGCCCGAACTTCAACCTCGGCCCGAACTTTAACCTCGGCCCGAACTCCGACCTCGGCCGAACTTCAACCTCGACCTGAACATCATCCTCGGGCCGAACACCGAACTTCGGCCCGAACACCACTTCGGCCCGAACACCACTTCGGCCCGAACATCCCACTTCGGTCCGAACACCACTTCGCCCCGAACATCCCTCTTCGGCCCGAACTCTTCAATATCCAAGATTGTGTGACAAAAGGTGCTATACTAAAACATTCATAACTTTCAGCTCGGGTGTGCGTTTCACGCCCACGAGTAACCAAAATAGTTGGTTCGTTCGTCACTGCCAAGAACAAGTTCGGCCCAAACTTCAACCTCGGCCCGAACTTCAAGCTCGGCCCGAACTCCGACCTCGGCCCGAACTTCAACCTCGACCCGAACATCATCCTCGGGCCGAACACCGAACTTCGGCCCGAACACCGAACTTCGGCCCGAATACCACTTCGGCCCGAACACCACTTCGGCCCGAACATCCCACTTCGGCCCGAACACCACTTCGGCCCGAACATCCCTCTTCGGCCCGAACTCTTCAATATCCAAGATTGTGTGACAAAAGGTGCTATACTAAATCATTCATAACTTTCAGCTCGGGTGTCCGTTTCACGCCCATGAGTAACCAAAATAGCTGGTTCGTTCGTCACTGCCAAGAACAAGTTCGGCCCGAACTCTTCACTGTTCTCGGCCCGAACTTCATTTTCTGCCCGAACTTCAACCTCGGCCCGAACTCCGACCTCGGCCCGAACTGCGACCTCGGCCCGAACATCATCCTCGGCCCGAACACCGAACTTCGGCCCGAACACCACTTCGGCCCGAACACCACTTCGGCCCGAACATCCCACTTCGGCCCGAACACCACTTCGGCCCGAATATCCCTCTTCGGCCCGAATTCTTCAATATCCAAGATTGTGTGACAAAAGGTGCTATACTAAAACATTCATAACTTTCAGCTCGGGTGTCCGTTTCACGCCCACGAGTAACCAAAATAGCTGGTTCGTTCGTCACTGCCAAGAACAAGTTCGGCCCGAACTCTTCACTGTTCCCGGCCCGAACTTCATTTCCGGTCCGAACTTCAACCTCGGCCCGAACATCATCCTTGGCCCGAACACCGAACTTCGGCCCGAACACCACTTCGGCCCGAACACCACTTCGGCCCGAACATCCCACTTCGGCCCAAACACCACTTCGGCCCGAACATCCCTCTTCGGCCCGAACTCTTCAATATCCAAGATTGTGAGAAAAGGTGCTATAGTAAAACATTCATAACTTTCAGCTCGGGTGTCCGTTTCACGCCCACGAGTAACCAAAATAGCTGGTTCGTTCGTCACTGCCAAGAACAAGTTCAGCCCGAACTCTTCACTGTTCCCGGCCCGAACTTCATTTTCGGCCCGAACTTCAACCTCGGCCCGAACTTCAACCTCGGCCCGAACTCCGACCTCGGCCCGAACTTCAACCTCGGCCCGAACATCATCCTCGACCCGAACACCGAACTTCGGCCCGAACACCACTTCGGTGCGAACACCACTTCGGCCCGAACATCCCACTTCGGCCCGAACACCACTTCGGCCCGAACATCCCTCTTCGGCCCGAACTCTTCAATATCCAAGATTGCGTGACAAAAGGTGCTATACTAAAACATTCATAACTTTCAGCTCGGGTGTCCGTTTCACGCCCACGAGTAACCAAAATAGTTGGTTCGTTCGTCACTGCCAAGAACAAGTTCGGCCCGAACTCTTCACTGTTCCCGGCCCGAACTTCATTTTCGGCCGAACTTCATTTTCGACCGAACTTCATTTTCGACCCGAACTTCAACCTCGGCCCGAACATCATCCTCGGCCCGAACACCGAACTTCGGCCCGAACACCACTTCGGCCCGAACATCCCACTTTGGCCCGAACACCAGTTCGGCACGAACATCCCTCTTCGGCCCGAACTCTTCAATATCCAAGATTGTGTGACAAAAGGTGCTATATACTAAAACATTCATAACTTTCAGCTCGGGTGTCCGTTTCACGCCCACGAGTAACCAAAATAGCTGGTTCGTTCGTCACTGCCAAGAACAAGTTCGGCCCGAACTCTTCACTGTTCCCGGCCCGAACTTCATTTTCAGCCCGAACTTCAACCTCGGCCCGAACTTCATCCTCGGCCCGAACTCCGACCTCGGCCCGAACTTCAACCTCGGCCCGAACATCATCCTCGGTCCAAACACCGAACTTCGGCCCGAACACCACTTCGGCCCGAACACCACTTCGGCCCGAACATCCCACTTCGGCCCGAACACCACTTCGGCCCGAACATCCCTCTTCGGCCCGAACTCTTCAATATCCAAGATTGTGTGACAAAAGGTGCTATACTAAAACATTCATAACTTTCAGCTCGGGTGTCCGTTTCACGCCCACGAGTAACCAAAATAGCTGGTTCGTTCGTCACTGCCAAGAACAAGTTCGGCCCGAACTCTTCACTGTTCCCGGCCCGAACTTCATTTTCGGCCGAACTTCATTTTCGGCCCGAACTTCAACCTCGGCCCGAACTTCAACCTCGGCCAGAACTCAGACCTCGGCCCGAACTTCAACCTCGGCCCGAACATCATCCTCGGCCCGAACACCGAACTTCGGCCCGAACACCACTTCGGCCCGAACATCCCACTTCGGCCCGAACACCACTTCGGCCCGAACATCCCTCTTCGGCCCGAACTCTTCAATATCCAAGATTGTGTGACAAAAGGTGCTATACTAAAACATTCATAACTTTTAGCTCGGGTGTCCGTTTCACGCCCACGGGTAACCAAAATAGCTGGTTCGTTCGTCACTGCCAAGAACAAGTTCGGCCCGAACTCTTCACTGTTACCGGCCCGAACTTCATTTTCGGCCCGAACTTCAACCTCGGCCCGAACTTCAACCTCGACCCGAACATCATCCTCGGTCCAAACACCGAACTTCGGCCCGAACACCACTTCGGCCCGAACACCACTTCGGCCCGAACATCCCACTTCGGCCCGAACACCACTTCGGCCCGAACATCCCTCTTCGGCCCGAACTCTTCAATATCCAAGATTGTGTGACAAAAGGTGCTATACTAAAACATTCATAACTTTCAGCTCGGGTGTCCGTTTCACGCCCACGAGTAACCAAAATAGCTGGTTCGTTCGTCACTGCCAAGAACAAGTTCGGCCCGAACTCTTCACTGTTCCCTGCCCGAACTTCAACCTCGGCCCGAACTTCAACCTCGGCCCAAACTCCGACCTCGGCCCGAACTTCAACCTCGACCCGAACATCATCCTCGGGCCGAACACCGAACTTCGGCCCGAACATCCCACTTCGGCCCGAACACCACTTCGCCCCGAACATCCCTCTTCGGCCCGAACTCTTCAATATCCAAGATTGTGTGACAAAAGGTGCTATACTAAAACATTCATAACTTTCAGCTCGGGTGTCCATTTCACGCCCACGAGTAACCAAAATAGCTGGTTCGTTCGTCACTGCCAAGAACAAGTTCGGCCCGAACTCTTCACTTTTCCCGGCCCGAACTTCAACCTCGGCCCGAACTTCAACCTCGGCCCGAACTCCGACCTCGGCCCGAACTTCAACCTCGACCCGAACATCATCCTCGGGCCGAACACCGAACTTCGGCCCGAACACCACTTCGGCCCGAACATCCCACTTCGTCCCGAACACCACTTCGGCCCGAACATCCCTCTTCGGCCCGAACTCTTCAATATCCAAGATTGTGTGACAAAAGGTGCTATACTAAAATATTCATAACTTTCAGCTCGGGTGTCCGTTTCACGCCCACGAGTAACCAAAATAGCTGGTTCGTTCGTCACTGCCAAGAACAAGTTCGGGCCGAACTCTTCACTGTTACCGGCCCGAACTTCATTTTCGGCCCGAACTTCAACCTCGGCCCGAACTCCGACCTCGGCCCGAACTCCGACCTCGGCCCGAACTTCAACCTCGGCCCGAACATCATCCTAGGCCCGAACACCGAACTTCGGCCCGAACACCACTTCGGCCCGAACACCACTTCGGCCCGAACATCCCACTTCGGCCCGAACACCACTTCGGCCCGAACATCCCTCTTCGGCCCGAACTCTTCAATATATAAGATTGTGTGACAAAAGGTGCTATACTAAACATTCATAACTTTCAGCTCGGGTGTCCGTTTCACGCCCACGAGTAACCAAAATAGCTGGTTCGTTCGTCACCGCCAAGAACAAGTTCGGCCCGAATTCTTCACTGTTACCGGCCCGAACTTCATTTTCGGCCCGAACTTCAACCTCGGCCCGAACTCCGACCTCGGCCCGAACTCCGACCTCGGCCCGAACTTCAACCTCGGCCCGAACATCATCCTAGGCCCGAACACCGAACTTCGGCCCGAGCACCACTTCGGCCCGAACACCACTTCGGCCCGAACATCCCACTTCGGCCCGAACACCACTTCGGCCCGAACATCCCTCTTCGGCCCGAACTCTTCAATATATAAGATTGTGTGACAAAAGGTGCTATACTAAAACATTCATAACTTTCAGCTCGGGTGTCCGTTTCACGCCCACGAGTAACCAAAATAGCTGGTTCGTTCGTCACTGCCAAGAACAAGTTCGGCCCGAATTCTTCACTGTTCCCGACCCGAACTTCATTTTCGGCCCGAACTTCAACCTCGGCCCGAACTTCAACCTCGGCCCCAACTCCGACCTCGGCCCGAACTTCAACCTCGGCTCGAACATCATCCTCGGCCCGAACACCGAACTTCGGCCCGAGCACCACTTCGGCCCGAACACCACTTCGGCCCCAACATCACACTTCGGCCCGAACACCACTTCGGCCCGAACATCCCTCTTCGGCCCGAACTCTTCAATATCCAAGATTGTGTGACAAAAGGTGCTATACTAAAATATTCATAACTTTCAGCTCGGGTATCCGTTTCACGCCCACGAGTAACCAAAATAGCTGGTTCATTCGTCACTGCCAAGAACAAGTTCGGCCCGAACTCTTCACTGTTACCGGCCCGAACTTCATTTTCGGCCCGAACTTCAACCTCGGCCCGAACTTCAACCTCGGCCCGAACATCATCCTCGGTCCAAACACCGAACTTCGGCCCGAACACCACTTCGGCCCGAACACCACTTCGGCCCGAACATCCCACTTCGGCCCGAACATCCCACTTCGGCCCGAACATCCCTCTTCGGCCCGAACTCTTCAATATCCAAGATTGTGTGACAAAAGGTGCTATACTAAAACATTCATAACTTTCAGCTCGGGTGTCCGTTTCACGCCCACGAGTAACCAAAATAGCTGGTTCGTTCGTCACTGCCAAGAACAAGTTCGGCCCGAACTCTTCACTGTTCCCTGCCCGAACTTCAACCTCGGCCCGAACTTCAACCTCGGCCCGAACTCCGACCTCGGCCCGAACTTCAACCTCGACCCGAACATCATCCTCGGGCCGAACACCGAACTTCGGCCCGAACACCACTTCGGCCCGAACACCACTTCGGCCCGAACATCCCACTTCGGCCCGAACACCACTTCGCCCCGAACATCCCTCTTCGGCCCGAACTCTTCAATATCCAAGATTGTGTGACAAAAGGTGCTATACTAAAACATTCATAACTTTCAGCTCGAGTGTCCATTTCACGCCCACGAGTAACCAAAATAGCTGGTTCGTTCGTCACTGCCAAGAACAAGTTCGGCCCGAACTCTTCACTTTTCCCGGCCCGAACTTCAACCTCGGCCCGAACTTCAACCTCGGCCCGAACTCCGACCTCGGCCCGAACTTCAACCTCGACCCGAACATCATCCTCGGGCCGAACACCGAACTTCGGCCCGAACACCACTTCGGCCCGAACATCCCACTTCGTCCCGAACACCACTTCGGCCCGAACATCCCTCTTCGGCCCGAACTCTTCAATATCCAAGATTGTGTGACAAAAGGTGCTATACTAAAATATTCATAACTTTCAGCTCGGGTGTCCGTTTCACGCCCACGAGTAACCAAAATAGCTGGTTCGTTCGTCACTGCCAAGAACAAGTTCGGCCCGAACTCTTCACTTTTACCGGCCCGAACTTCATTTTCGGCCCGAACTTCAACCTCGGCCCGAACTCCGACCTCGGCCCGAACTCCGACCTCGGCCCGAACTTCAACCTCGACCCGAACATCATCCTAGGCCCGAACACCGAACTTCGGCCCGAACACCACTTCGGCCCGAACACCACTTCGGCCCGAACATCCCACTTCGGCCCGAACACCACTTCGGCCCGAACATCCCTCTTCGGCCCGAACTCTTCAATATATAAGATTGTGTGACAAAAGGTGCTATACTAAAACATTCATAACTTTCAGCTCGGGTGTCCGTTTCACGCCCACGAGTAACCAAAATAGCTGGTTCGTTCGTCACTGCCAAGAACAAGTTCGGCCCGAACTCTTCACTGTTACCGGCCCGAACTTCATTTTCGGCCCAAACTTCAACCTCGGCCCGAACTCCGACCTCGGCCCGAACTCCGACCTCGGCCCGAACTTCAACCTCGGCCCGAACATCATCCTCGGCCCGAACACCGAACTTCGGCCCGAACACCACTTCGGCCCGAACACCACTTCGGCCCGAACACCCACTTCGGCCCGAACACCACTTCGCCCCGAACATCCCTCTTCGGCCCGAACTCTTCAATATCCAAGATTGTGTGACAAAAGGTGCTATACTAAAACATTCATAACTTTCAGCTCGGGTGTCCGTTTCACGCCCACGAGTAACCAAAATAGCTGGTTCGTTCGTCACTGCCAAGAACAAGTTCGGCCCGAACTCTTCACTGTTCCCGGCCCGAACTTCAACCTCGGCCCGAACTTCAACCTCGGCCCGAACTCCGACCTCGGCCCGAACTTCAACCTCGACCCGGACATCATCCTCGGGCCGAACACCGAACTTCGGCCCGAACACCACTTCGGCCCGAACATCCCACTTCGGCCCGAACACCACTTCGGCCCGAACATCCCTCTTCGGCCCGAACTCTTCAACATCCAAGATTGTGTGACAAAGGGTGCTATACTAAAACATTCATAACTTTCAGCTCGGGTGTCCGTTTCACGCCCACGAGTAACCAAAATAGCTGGTTCGTTCGTCACTTCCAAGAACAATTTCGGCCCGAACTCTTCACTTTTCCCGGCCCGAACTTCAACCTCGGCCCGAAATTCAACCTCGGCCCGAACTCCGACCTCGGCCCGAACTTCAACCTCGACCCGAACATCATCCTCGGTCCGAACACTGAACTTCGGCCCGAACACCACTTCGGCCCGAACATCCCACTTCGTCCCGAACACCACTTCGGCCCGAACATCCCTCTTCGGCCCGAACTCTTCAATATCCAAGATTTGTGACAAAAGGTGCTATACTAAAACATTCATAACTTTCAGCTCGGGTGTCCGTTTCACGCCCACGAGTAACCAAAATAGCTGGTTCGTTCGTCACTGCCAAGAACAAGTTCGGCCCGAACTCTTCACTGTTCCCGGCCCGAACTTCATTTTCGGCCGAACATCATTTTCGGCACGAACTTCAACCTCGGCCAGAACTCCGACCTCGGCCCGAACTTCAACCTCGGCCCGAACATCATCCTCGGCCGGAACACCGAACTTCGGCCCGAACACCACTTCGGCCCGAACATCCCACTTCGGCCCGAACACCACTTCGGCCCGAACATCCCTCTTCGGCCGAACTCTTCAATATATAAGATTGTGTGACAAAAGGTGCTATACTAAAACATTCATAACTTTCAGCTCGGGTGTCCGTTTCACGCCCACGAGTAACAAAAATAGCTGGTTCGTTCGTCACTGCCAAGAACAAGTTCGGCCCGAACTCTTCACTGTTCCCGACCCGAACTTCATTTTCGGCTCGAACTTCAACCTCGGCCCGAACTTCAACCTCGGCCCCAACTCCGACCTCGGCCCGAACTTCAACCTCGGCTCGAACATCATCCTCGGCCCGAACACTGAACTTCGGCCCGAGCACCACTTCGGCCCGAACACCACTTCGGCCCGAACATCACACTTCGGCCCGAACACCACTTCGGCCCGAACATCCCTCTTCGGCCCGAACTCTTCAATATCCAAGATTGTGTGACAAAAGGTGCTATACTAAAATATTCATAACTTTCAGCTCGGGTGTCCGTTTCACGCCCACGAGTAACCAAAATAGCTGGTTCGTTCGTCACTGCCAAGAACAAGTTCGGCCCGAACTCTTCACTGTTACCGGCCCGAACTTCATTTTCGGCCTGAACTTCAACCTCGGCCCGAACTCCGACCTCGGCCCGAGCTTCAACCTCGACCCGAACATCATCCTCGGGCCGAACACCGAACGTCGGCCCGAACACCACTTCGGCCCGAACACCACTTCGGCCCGAACATCCCTCTTCGGCCCGAACTCTTCAATATCCTAGATTGTGTGACAAAAGGTGCTATACTAAAACATTCATAACTTTCAGCTCGGGTGTCCGTTTCACGCCCACGAGTAACCAAAATAAGTGGTTCGTTCGTCACTGCCAAGAACAATTTCGGCCCGAACTCTTCACTGTTCCCGGCCCGAACTTCATTTTCGGCCCGAACTTCAACCTCGGCCCGAACTTCAACCTCGGCCCGAACTCCGACTTCGGCCCGAAATTCAACCTCGGCCCGAACATCATCCTCGGCCCGAACACCGAACTTCGGCCCGAACACCGAACTTCGGCCCGAACACCACTTCGGCCCGAACACCACTTCGGCCCGAACATCCCACTTCGGCCCGAATACCACTTCGCCCCGAACATCCCTCTTCGGCCCGAACTCTTCAATATCCAAGATTGTGTGACAAAAGGTGATATACTAAAACATTCATAACTTTCAGCTCGGGTGTCCGTTTCACGCCCACGAGTAACAAAAATAGCTGGTTCGTTCGTCACTGCCAAGAACAAGTTCGGCCCGAACTCTTCACTGTTCCCGGCCCGAACTTCAACCTCGGCCCGAACTTCAACCTCGGCCCGAACTCCGACCTCGGCCCGAACTTCAACCTCGACCCGAACATCATCCTCGGCCCGAACACCGAACTTCGGCCCGAACACCACTTCGGCCCGAACATCCCACTTCGGCCCGAACACCACTTCGCCCCGAACATCCCTCTTCGGCCCGAACTCTTCAATATCCAAGATTGTGTGACAAAAGGTGATATACTAAAACATTCATAACTTTCAGCTCGGGTGTCCGTTTCACGCCCACGAGTAACCAAAATAGTTGGTTCGTTCATCACTGCCAAGAACAAGTTCGGCCCGAACTTCAACCTCGGCCCGAA
This sequence comes from Calendula officinalis, assembly GCA_963853835.1. NCBI lineage: Eukaryota > Viridiplantae > Streptophyta > Magnoliopsida > Asterales > Asteraceae > Calendula > Calendula officinalis. The sequence goes on along the minus strand of CAWKYE010000035.1, from coordinate 18,972 downwards.
CTTCAACCTCGGCCCGAACTCCGACCTCGGCCCGAACTTCAACCTCGACCCGAACATCATCCTCGGGCCGAACACCGAACTTCGGCCCGAATACCACTTCGGCCCGAACACCACTTCGGCCCGAACATCCCACTTCGGCCCGAACACCACTTCGGCCCGAACATCCCTCTTCGGCCCGAACTCTTCAATATCCAAGATTGTGTGACAAAAGGTGCTATACTAAAACATTCATAACTTTCAGCTCGGGTGTCCGTTTCACGCCCACGAGTAACCAAAATAGCTGGTTCGTTCGTCACTGCCAAGAACAAGTTCGGCCCGAACTCTTCACTGTTCCCGGCCCGAACTTCATTTTCGGCCCGAACTTCAACCTCGACCCGAACTTCAACCTCGGCCCGAACTCCGACTTCGGCCCGAACTCCGACTTCGGCCCGAACATCAACCTCGGCTCGAACTCCGACTTCGGCCCGAACTCCGACTTCGGCCCGAACTCCGACCTCGGCCCGAACTTCAACCTCGACCCGAACATCATCCTCGGTCCGAACACTGAACTTCGGCCCGAACACCACTTCGGCCCGAACATCCCACTTCGTCCCGAACACCACTTCGGCCCGAACATCCCTCTTCGGCCCGAACTCTTCAATATCCAAGATTTGTGACAAAAGGTGCTATACTAAAACATTCATAACTTTCAGCTCGGGTGTCCGTTTCACGCCCACGAGTAACCAAAATAGCTGGTTCGTTCGTCACTGCCAAGAACAAGTTCGGCCCGAACTCTTCACTGTTCCCGGCCCGAACTTCATTTTCGGCCGAACATCATTTTCGGCACGAACTTCAACCTCGGCCAGAACTCCGACCTCGGCCCGAACTTCAACCTCGGCCCGAACATCATCCTCGGCCGGAACACCGAACTTCGGCCCGAACACCACTTCGGCCCGAACATCCCACTTCGGCCCGAACACCACTTCGGCCCGAACATCCCTCTTCGGCCGAACTCTTCAATATATAAGATTGTGTGACAAAAGGTGCTATACTAAAACATTCATAACTTTCAGCTCGGGTGTCCGTTTCACGCCCACGAGTAACAAAAATAGCTGGTTCGTTCGTCACTGCCAAGAACAAGTTCGGCCCGAACTCTTCACTGTTCCCGACCCGAACTTCATTTTCGGCTCGAACTTCAACCTCGGCCCGAACTTCAACCTCGGCCCCAACTCCGACCTCGGCCCGAACTTCAACCTCGGCTCGAACATCATCCTCGGCCCGAACACTGAACTTCGGCCCGAGCACCACTTCGGCCCGAACACCACTTCGGCCCGAACATCACACTTCGGCCCGAACACCACTTCGGCCCGAACATCCCTCTTCGGCCCGAACTCTTCAATATCCAAGATTGTGTGACAAAAGGTGCTATACTAAAATATTCATAACTTTCAGCTCGGGTGTCCGTTTCACGCCCACGAGTAACCAAAATAGCTGGTTCGTTCGTCACTGCCAAGAACAAGTTCGGCCCGAACTCTTCACTGTTACCGGCCCGAACTTCATTTTCGGCCTGAACTTCAACCTCGGCCCGAACTCCGACCTCGGCCCGAGCTTCAACCTCGACCCGAACATCATCCTCGGGCCGAACACCGAACGTCGGCCCGAACACCACTTCGGCCCGAACACCACTTCGGCCCGAACATCCCTCTTCGGCCCGAACTCTTCAATATCCTAGATTGTGTGACAAAAGGTGCTATACTAAAACATTCATAACTTTCAGCTCGGGTGTCCGTTTCACGCCCACGAGTAACCAAAATAAGTGGTTCGTTCGTCACTGCCAAGAACAATTTCGGCCCGAACTCTTCACTGTTCCCGGCCCGAACTTCATTTTCGGCCCGAACTTCAACCTCGGCCCGAACTTCAACCTCGGCCCGAACTCCGACTTCGGCCCGAAATTCAACCTCGGCCCGAACATCATCCTCGGCCCGAACACCGAACTTCAGCCCGAACACCGAACTTCGGCCCGAACACCACTTCGGCCCGAACACCACTTCGGCCCGAACATCCCACTTCGGCCCGAATGCCACTTCGCCCCGAACATCCCTCTTCGGCCCGAACTCTTCAATATCCAAGATTGTGTGACAAAAGGTGATATACTAAAACATTCATAACTTTCAGCTCGGGTGTCCGTTTCACGCCCACGAGTAACAAAAATAGCTGGTTCGTTCGTCACTGCCAAGAACAAGTTCGGCCCGAACTCTTCACTGTTCCCGGCCCGAACTTCAACCTCGGCCCGAACTTCAACCTCGGCCTGAACTCCGACCTCGGCCCGAACTTCAACCTCGACCCGAACATCATCCTCGGCCCGAACACCGAACTTCGGCCCGAACACCACTTCGGCCCGAACATCCCACTTCGGCCCGAACACCACTTCGCCCCGAACATCCCTCTTCGGCCCGAACTCTTCAATATCCAAGATTGTGTGACAAAAGGTGATATACTAAAACATTCATAACTTTCAGCTCGGGTGTCCGTTTCACGCCCACGAGTAACCAAAATAGTTGGTTCGTTCATCACTGCCAAGAACAAGTTCGGCCCGAACTTCAACCTCGGCCCGAACTTCAACCTCGGCCCGAACTCCGACCTCGGCCCGAACTTCAACCTCGACCCGAACATCATCCTCGGGCCGAACACCGAACTTCGGCCCGAATACCACTTCGGCCCGAACACCACTTCGGCCCGAACATCCCACTTCGGCCCGAACACCACTTCGGCCCGAACATCCCTCTTCGGCCCGAACTCTTCAATATCCAAGATTGTGTGACAAAAGGTGCTATACTAAAACATTCATAACTTTCAGCTCGGGTGTCCGTTTCACGCCCACGAGTAACCAAAATAGCTGGTTCGTTCGTCACTGCCAAGAACAAGTTCGGCCCGAACTCTTCACTGTTCCCGGCCCGAACTTCATTTTCGGCCCGAACTTCAACCTCGACCCGAACTTCAACCTCGGCCCGAACTCCGACTTCGGCCCGAACTCCGACTTCGGCCCGAACATCAACCTCGGCCCGAACATCATCCTCGGCCCGAACACCGAACTTCGGCCCGAACACCGAACTTCGGCCCGAACACCACTTCGGCCCGAACACCACTTCGGCCCGAACATCCCACTTCGGCCCGAACACCACTTCGCCCCGAACATCCCTCTTCGGCCCGAACTCTTCAATATCCAAGATTGTGTGACAAAAGGTGATATACTAAAACATTCATAACTTTCAGCTCGGGTGTCCGTTTCACGCCCACGAGTAACCAAAATAGCTGGTTCGTTCGTCACTGCCAAGAACAAGTTCGGCCCGAACTCTTCACTGTTCCCGGCCCGAACTTCAACCTCGGCCCGAACTTCAACCTCGGCCCGAACTCCGACCTCGGCCCGAACTTCAACCTCGACCCGAACATCATCCTCGGGCCGAACACCGAACTTCGGCCCGAACACCACTTCGGCCCGAACACCACTTCGGCCCGAACATCCCACTTCGGTCCGAACACCACTTCGCCCCGAACATCCCTCTTCGGCACGAACTCTTCAATATCCAGGATTGTGTGACAAAAGGTGCTGTACTAAAACATTCATAACTTTCAGCTCGGGTGTCCGTTTCACGCCCACGAGTAACCAAAATAGTTGGTTCGTTCGTCACTGCCAAGAACAAGTTCGGCCCGAACTCTTCACTGTTCCCGGCCCGAACTTCATTTTCGGCCCGAACTTCAACCTCGGCCCGAACTTCAACCTCGGCCCGAACACCGAACTTCGGCCCGAACACCGAACTTCGGCCCGAACACCACTTCGGCCCGAACACCACTTCGGCCCGAACATCCCACTTCGGCCCGAACACCACTTCGCCCCGAACATCCCTCTTCGGCCCGAACTCTTCAATATCCAAGATTGTGTGACAAAAGGTGATATACTAAAACATTCATAACTTTCAGCTCGGGTGTCCGTTTCACGCCCACGAGTAACCAAAATAGCTGGTTCGTTCGTCACTGCCAAGAACAAGTTCGGCCCGAACTCTTCACTGTTCCCGGCCCGAACTTCAACCTCGGCCCGAACTTCAACCTCGGCCCGAACTCCGACCTCGGCCAGAACTTCAACCTCGACCCGAACATCATCCTCGGGCCGAACACCGAACTTCGGCCCGAACACCACTTCGGCCCGAACACCACTTCGGCCCGAACATCCCACTTCGGTCCGAACACCACTTCGCCCCGAACATCCCTCTTCGGCACGAACTCTTCAATATCCAAGATTGTGTGACAAAAGGTGCTGTACTAAAACATTCATAACTTTCAGCTCGGGTGTCCGTTTCACGCCCACGAGTAACCAAAATAGCTGGTTCGTTCGTCACTGCCAAGAACAAGTTCGGCTCGAACTCTTCACTTTTCCCGGCCCGAACTTCATTTTCGGCCCGAACTTCAACCTCGGCCCGAACTTCAACCTCGGCCCGAACTCCGACCTCGGCCCGAACTTCAACCTCGGCCGAACATCATCCTCGGCCCGAACACCGAACTTCGGCCCGAACACCACTTCGGTCCGAACACCACTTCGGCCCGAACATCCCGCTTCGGCCCGAACACCACTTCGGCCCGAACATCCCTCTTCGGCCTGAACTCTTCAATATTCAAGATTGTGTGACAAAAGGTGTTATTCTAAAACATTCATAACTTTCAGCTCGGGTGACCGTTTCACGCCCACGAGTAACCAAAATAGCTGGTTCGTTCGTCACTGCCAAGAACAAGTTCGGCCCGAACTCTTCACTGTTCCCGGCCCGAACTTCATTTTCGGCCCGAACTTCAACCTCGGCCCGAACTTCAACCTCGGCCCGAACTTCAACCTCGGCCCGAAGTCCGACCTCGGCCCGAACATCATCCTCGGCCCGAACACCGAACTTCGGCCCGAACACCACTTCGGCCCGAACATCCCACTTCGGCCCGAATATCCCTCTTCGGCCCGAACTCTTCAATATCCAAGATTGTGTGACAAAAGGTGCTATACTAAAACATTCATAACTTTCAGCTCGGGTGTCCGTTTCACGCCCACGAGTAACCAAAATAGTTGGTTCGTTCGTCACTGCCAAGAACAAGTTCGGCCCAAACTCTTCATTATTCCTGGCCCGAACTTCATTTTCGGCCCGAACTTCAACCTCGGCCCGAACTTCAACCTCGGCCCGAAGTCCGACCTCGGCCCGAACATCATCCTCGCCCCGAACACCGAACTTCGGCCCGAACATCCCACTTCGGCCCGAACACCACTTCGGCCCGAACATCCCACTTCGGCCCGAACACCACTTCGTCCCGAACATCCTTCTTCGGCCCGAACTCTTCAATATCCAAGATTGTGTGACAAAAGGTGCTATACTAAAACATTCATAACTTTCAGCTCTGGTGTCCGTTTCACGCCCACGAGTAACCAAACTAGCTGGTTCGTTCGTCACTGCCAAGAACAAGTTCGGACCGAACTCTTCACTGTTCCCGGCCCGAACTTCATTTTCGGCCCGAACTTCAACCTCGGCCCGAACTTCAACCTCGGCACGAACTCCGACCTCGGCCCGAACTTCAACCTCTGCCCTAACATCATCCTCAGCCTGAACACCGAACTTCGGCCCGAACACCACTTCGGCCCGAACAACACTTCGGCCGAACAACACTTCGGCCCGAACATCCCACTTCGGCCCGAACACCACTTCGGCCCGAACATCCCTCTTCGGCCCGAACTCTTCAATATCCAAGATTGTGTGACAAAAGGTGCTATACTAAAACATTCATAACTTTTAGCTCAAGTGTCCGTTTCACGCCCACGAGTAACCAAAATAGCTGATTCGTTCGTCACTGCCAAGAACAAGTTCGGCCCGAACTCTTCACTGTTCCGGGCCGAACTTCATTTTCGGCCCGAACTTCAACCTCGGCCCGAACTTCAACCTCGGCCCGAACTTCAACCTCGGCCCGAACATCATCCTCAGCCCGAACACCGAACTTCGGCCCGAACATCCCACTTCGGCCAGAACATCCCTCTTCGGCCCGAACTCTTCACTATTCCCGGCCCGAACTTCATTTTCGGCCCGAACTTCAACCTCGGCCCGAACTCCGACCTCGGCCCGAACTTCAACCTCGGCCCGAACATCATCCTCGGCCCGAGCAACGAACTTCGTCCCGAACACCACTTCGGCCCGAACACCACTTCGGCCCGAACACCACTTCGGCCCGAAGACCACTTCGGCCCGAACATCCCTCTTCGGCCCGAACTTCATTTTCGGCACGAACTTCAACCTCGTCCCGAACTCCGACCTCGGCCCGAACTTCAACCTCGGTCCGAACATCATCCTCGGCCCGAACACCGAACTTCGGCCAGAACATCCCACTTCGACCCGAACACCACTTCGGCCCGAACATCCCTCTTCGGCCTGAACTCTTCAATATCCAAGATTGTGTGACAAAAGGTGTTATTCTAAAACATTCATAACTTTCAGCTCGGGTGTCCGTTTCACGCCCACGAGTAACCAAAATAGCTGGTTCGTTCGTCACTGCCAAGAACAAGTTCGGCCCGAACTCTTCACTGTTCCCGGCCCGAACTTCATTTTCGGCCCGAACTTCAACCTCGGCCCGAACTTCAACCTCGGCCCGAAGTCCGACCTCGGCCCGAACATCATCCTCTGCCCGAACACCGAACTTCGGCCCGAACACCACTTCGGCCCGAACATCCCACTTCGGCCCGAACATCCCTCTTCGGCCCGAACTCTTCAATATCCAAGATTGTGTGACAAAAGGTGCTATACTATAACATTCATAACTTTCAGCTCGGGTGTCCGTTTCACGCCCACGAGTAACTAAAATAGCTGGTTCGTTCGTCACTGCCAAGAACAAGTTCGGCCCGAACTCTTCACTGTTCGCGGCCCGAACAACATTTTCGGCCCGAACTTCAACCTCGGCCCGAACTTCAACCTCGTCCCGAACTTCAACCTCGGCCCAAACTCCGACCTCGACCCGAACTTCAACCTCAGCCCGAACATCATCCTCGGCCCGAACACCAAACTTCAGCCCGAACACCACTTCGGCCCGAACATCCCACTTTGGCCCGAACACCACTTCGGCCCGAACATCCCTCTTCGGCCCGAACTCTTCAATATCCAAGATTGTGTGACAAAAGGTGTTATACTAAAACATTCATAACTTTCAGCTCTCGTGTCCGTTTCACGCCCACGAGTAACCAAAATAGTTGGTTCGTTCGTCACTGCGAAGAACAAGTTCGGCCGAACTCTTCACTGTTCCCGGCCCGAACTACATTTTCGGCCCAAACTTCAACCTCGGCCCGAACTTCAACCTCGGCCCGAACTCCGACCTCAGTCCGAACTTCAACCTCGGCCCGAACATCATCCTCGACCCGAACACCGAACTTCGGCCCGAACACCACTTCGGCCCGAACATCCCACTTCGGCCCGAACACCACTTCGGCCCGAACACCACTTCGGCCCGAACACCACTTCGGCCCGAACACCACTTCGGCCCGAACATCCCTCTTCAGCCCGAACTCTTCAATATCCAAGATTGTGTGACAAAAGGTGCTATACTAAAACATTCATACTTTCAGCTCGGGTGTTCGTTTCACGCACACGAGTAACCAAAATAGCTGGTTCGTTCGTCACTGCCAAGAACAAGTTCGGGCCGAACTCTTCACTGTTCCCGGCCCGAACTTCATTTTCAGCCCGAACTTCAACCTCGGCCCGAACTTCAACCTCGGCCCGAACTCCGACCTCGGCCCGAACTTCAACCTCGGCCCGAACATCATCCTCGGCTCGAACACCGAACTTTGGCCCGAACACCACTTCAGCCCGAACACCACTTCGGCTCGAACATCCCTCTTCGGCCCGAACTCTTCAATATCCAAGATTGTTTGACAAAAGGTGCTATACTAAAACATTCATAACTTTCAGCTCGGGTGTCCGTTTCACGCCCACGAGTAACCAAAATAGCTGGTTCGTTCGTCACTGCCAAGAACAAGTTCGGCCCGAACTCTTCACTGTTCCCGGCCCGAACTTCATTTTCAGCCCGAACTTCAACCTCGGCCCGTACTTCAACCTCGGCCCAAACTCCGACCTCGGTCCGAACTTTAACCTCGGCCCGAACATCATCCTCGGCCCGAACACCGAACTTCGACCCGAACACCACTTCGGCCCGAACATCCCACTTCGGCCCGAACACCACTTCGGCCCGAACATCCCTCTTCACCCCGAACTCTTCAATATCCAAGATTATGTGACAAAAGGTGCTATACTAAAACATTCATAACTTTCAGCTCGGGTGTCCGTTTCACGCCCACGAGTAACCAAAATAGCTGGTTCATTCATCACTGCGAAGAACAAGTTCGGCCCGAACTCTTCACTGTTCCCGGCCCAAACTTCATTTTCGGCCCGAACTTCAACCTCGGCCCGAACTTCAACCTCGGCCCGAACTTCAACCTCGGCCCGAACATCATCCTCAGCCCGAACACCGAACTTCGGCCCGAACATCCCACTTCGGCCAGAACATCCCTCTTCGGCCCGAACTCTTCACTGTTCCCGGCCCGAACTTCATTTTCGGCCCGAACTTCAACCTCGGCCCGAACTCCGACCTCGGCCCGAACTTCAACCTCGGCCCGAACATCATCCTCGGCCCGAACAACGAACTTCGTCCCGAACACCACTTCGGCCCGAACACCACTTCGGCCCGAACACCACTTCGGCCCGAAGACCACTTCGGCCCGAACATCCCTCTTCGGCCCGAACTTCATTTTCGGCACGAACTTCAACCTCGGCCCGAACTTCAACCTCGTCCCGAACTCCGACCTCGGCCCGAACTTCAACCTCGGTCCGAACATCATCCTCGGCCCGAACACCGAACTTCGGCCCGAACACCACTTCGGCCCGAACACCACTTCGGCCAGAACATCCCACTTCGACCCGAACACCACTTCGGCCCGAACATCCCTCTTCGGCCTGAACTCTTCAATATCCAAGATTGTGTGACAAAAGGTGTTATTCTAAAACATTCATAACTTTCAGCTCGGGTGTCCGTTTCACGCCCACGAGTAACCAAAATAGCTGGTTCGTTCGTCACTGCCAAGAACAAGTTCGGCCCGAACTCTTCACTGTTCCCGGCCCGAACTTCATTTTCGGCCCGAACTTCAACCTCGGCCCGAACTTCAACCTCGGCCCGAAGTCCGACCTCGGCCCGAACATCATCCTCTGCCCGAACACCGAACTTCGGCCCGAACACCACTTCGGCCCGAACATCCCACTTCGGCCCGAACATCCCTCTTCGGCCCGAACTCTTCAATATCCAAGATTGTGTGACAAAAGGTGCTATACTATAACATTCATAACTTTCAGCTCGGGTGTCCGTTTCACGCCCACGAGTAACTAAAATAGCTGGTTCGTTCGTCACTGCCAAGAACAAGTTCGGCCCGAACTCTTCACTGTTCGCGGCCCGAACAACATTTTCGGCCCGAACTTCAACCTCGGCCCGAACTTCAACCTCGTCCCGAACTTCAACCTCGGCCCAAACTCCGACCTCGACCCGAACTTCAACCTCAGCCCGAACATCATCCTCGGCCCGAACACCAAACTTCAGCCCGAACACCACTTCGGCCCGAACATCCCACTTTGGCCCGAACACCACTTCGGCCCGAACATCCCTCTTCGGCCCGAACTCTTCAATATCCAAGATTGTGTGACAAAAGGTGCTATACTAAAACATTCATAACTTTCAGCTCTCGTGTCCGTTTCACGCCCACGAGTAACCAAAATAGTTGGTTCGTTCGTCACTGCGAAGAACAAGTTCGGCCGAACTATTCACTGTTCCCGGCCCGAACTACATTTTCGGCCCAAACTTCAACCTCGGCCCGAACTTCAACCTCGGCCCGAACTCCGACCTCAGTCCGAACTTCAACCTCGGCCCGAACATCATCCTCGACCCGAACACCGAACTTCGGCCCGAACACCACTTCGGCCCGAACATCCCACTTCGGCCCGAACACCACTTCGGCCCGAACACCACTTCGGCCCGAACACCACTTCGGCCCGAACATCCCTCTTCAGCCCGAACTCTTCAATATCCAAGATTGTGTGACAAAAGGTGCTATACTAAAACATTCATACTTTCAGCTCGGGTGTTCGTTTCACGCACACGAGTAACCAAAATAGCTGGTTCGTTCGTCACTGCCAAGAACAAGTTCGGGCCGAACTCTTCACTGTTCCCGGCCCGAACTTCATTTTCAGCCCGAACTTCAACCTCGGCCCGAACTTCAACCTCGGCCCGAACTCCGACCTCGGCCCGAACTTCAACCTCGGCCCGAACATCATCCTCGACTCGAACACCGAACTTTGGCCCGAACACCACTTCAGCCCGAACACCACTTCGGCTCGAACATCCCTCTTCGGCCCGAACACTTCAATATCCAAGATTGTTTGACAAAAGGTGCTATACTAAAACATTCATAACTTTCAGCTCGGGTGTCCGTTTCACGCCCACGAGTAACCAAAATAGCTGGTTCGTTCGTCACTGCCAAGAACAAGTTCGGCCCGAACTCTTCACTGTTCCCGGCCCGAACTTCATTTTCAGCCCGAACTTCAACCTCGGCCCGTACTTCAACCTCGGCCCAAACTCCGACCTCGGTCCGAACTTTAACCTCGGCCCGAACATCATCCTCGGCCCGAACACCGAACTTCGACCCGAACACCACTTCAGCCCGAACATCCCACTTCGGCCCGAACACCACTTCGGCCCGAACATCCCTCTTCACCCCGAACTCTTCAATATCCAAGATTATGTGACAAAAGGTGCTATACTAAAACATTCATAACTTTCAGCTCGGGTGTCCGTTTCACGCCCACGAGTAACCAAAATAGCTGGTTCATTCATCACTGCGAAGAACAAGTTCGGCCCGAACTCTTCACTGTTCCCGGCCCAAACTTCATTTTCGGCCCGAACTTCAACCTCGGCCCGAACTTCAACCTCGGCCCGAACTCCGACCTCGGTCCGAATTTCAACCTCGGCCCGAACATCATCCTCGGCCCGAACGCCGAACTTCGTCCCGAACACCACTTCGGCCCGAACATCCCACTTCGGCCCGAACACCACTTCGGCCCGAACATCCCTCTTCGGCCCGATCTCTTCAATATCCAAGATTGTGTGACAAAAGGTGCTATACTTAAACATTCATAACTTTCAGCTCGGGTGTCCGTTTCACGCCCACGAGTAACCTAAATAGCTGGTTCGTTCGTCACTGCCAAGATCAAGTTCGGCCCGAACTCTTCACTGTTCCCGGCCCGAACTTCAACCTCGGCCCGAACTCCGATCTCCGCCCGAACTTCAACCTCGGCCCGAACATCATCCTCGGCCCGAACACCGAACGTCGGCCCGAACACCACTTCGGCCCGAACATCCGACTTCGGCCCGAACACCACTTCGGTCCGAACATCCCTCTTCGGCCCGAACTCTTCAATATCCAAGATTGTGTGACAAAAGGTGCTATACTAAAACATTCATAACTTTCAGCTCGGGTGTCCGTTTTACGCCCACGAGTAACCAAAATAGCTGGTTCGTTCGTCACTGCCAAGATCAAGTTCGGCCCGAACTCTTCACTGTTCCCGGCCCGAACTTCATTTTCGGCCCGAACTTCAACCTCGGCCCGAACTTCAACCTCGGCCCGAACTCCGACCTCGGCCCGAACTTCAACCTCAGCCCGAAGATCATTCTCGGCCCGAACACCGAACTTCGGCCCGAACACCACTTCGGGCCGAACACCACTTCGGCCCGAACATCCGACTTCGGCCCGTACACCACTTCGGCCCGAACATCCCTCTTCGGCCCGAACTCTTCAATATCCAAGATTGTGTGACAAAAGGTGCTATACTAAAACATTCATAACTTTCAGCTCGGGTGTCCGTTTCACGCCCACGAGTAACCTAAATAGCTGGTTCGTTCGTCACTGCCAAGAACAAGTTCGACCCGAACTCTTCACTGTTCTCGGCCCGAACTTCATTTTCGGCCCGAACTTCAACCTCGGACCGAACTTCAACCTCGGACCGAACTCCTACCTCGGCCCGAACTCCGACCTCGCCCCGAACATCATCCTCGGCCCGAACACCGAACTTCGGCCCGAACACCACTTCGGCCCGAACATCCCACTTCGGCCCGAACACCACTTCGGCCCGAACATCCCTCTTCGGCCGGAACTCTTCAATTTCCAAGATTGTGTGACAAAAGGTGCTATACTAAAACATTCATAACTTTCAGCTCGGGTGTCCTTTTCACGCCCACGACTAACCAAAATAGCTGGTTCGTTCATCACTGCCAAGAACAAGTTCGGCCCAAACTCTTCACTGTTCCCGGCCCGAACTTCAACCTCGGCCCGAACTTCAACCTCGGCCCGAACTCCGACCTCGGCCCGAACTTCAACCTCGGCCCGAACATCATCCTCGGCCCGAACACCGAACTTCGGCCCGAACACGACTTCGGCCCGAACATCCCACTTTGGCCCGAACACCACTTCGGCCCGAACATCCCTCTTCGGCCCGAACTCTTCAATATCCAAGATTGTGTGACAAAAGGTGCTATACTAAAACATTCATACTTTCAGCTCGGGTGTCCGTTTCACGCACACGAGTAACCAAAATAGCTGGTTCGTTCGTCACTGCCAAGAACAAGTTCGGGCCGAACTCTTCACTGTTCCCGGCCCGAACTTCATTTTCGGCCCGAACTTCAACCTCGGCCCGAACTTCAACCACGGCCCGAACTCCGACCTCGGCCCGAACTTCAACCTCGGCCCGAACATCATCCTCGGCTCGAACACCGAACTTCGGCCCGAACACCACTTCAGCCCGAACACCACTTCGGCTCGAACATCCCTCTTCGGCCCGAACTCTTCAATATCCAAGATTGTGTGACAAAAGGTGCTATACTAAAACATTCATAACTTTCAGCTCGGGTGTCCGTTTCACGCCCACGAGTAACCAAAATAGCTGGTTCGTTCGTCACTGCCAAGAACAAGTTCGGCCCGAACTTCATTTTCGGCCCGAACTTCAACCTCGGCCCGTACTTCAACCTCGGCCCAAACTCCGACCTCGGTCCGAACTTCAACCTCGGCCCGAACATCATCCTCGGCCCGAACACCGAACTTCGACCCGAACACCACTTCGGCCCGAACACCACTTCGGCCCGAACATCCCACTTCGGCCCGAACACCACTTCGGCCCGAACATCCCTCTTCGGCCCGAACTCTTCAATATCCAAGATTGTGTGACAAAAGGTGCTATACTAAAACATTCATAACTTTCAGCTCGGGTGTCCGTTTCACCCCTACGAGTAACCAAAATAGCTGGTTCGTTCGTCACTGCCAAGAACAAGTTCGGCCCGAACTCTTCACTGTTCCCGGCCCGAACTTCATTTTCGGCCCGAACTTCAACCTCGGCCCGAACTTCAACCTCGGCCCGAACTCCGACCTCGGCCCGAACTTCAACCTCGGCCCGAACATCATCCTCGGCCTGAACACCGAACTTCGGCCCGAACACCACTTCGCCCCGAACACCACTTCGGCCCTAACATCCCACTTCGGCCCGAACACCACTTCGGCCCTAACATTCCACTTCGGCCCTAACATCCCACTTCGGCCCTAACATCCCACTTCGGCCCGAACTTCATTTTCGGCCCGAACTTCAACCTCGGCCCGAACTTCAATCTCGGCCCGAACTCCGACCTCGGTCCGAACTTCAACCTCGGCCCGAACATCATCCTCGGTCCGAACACCGAACTTCGTCCCGAACATCCCACTTCGGCCCGAACACCACTTCGGCCCGAACATCCCTCTTCGGCCCGATCTCTTCAATATCCAAGATTGTGTGACAAAAGGTGCTATACTAAAACATACATAATTTTCAGCTCGGGTGTCCGTTTCACGCCCACGAGTAACCAAAATAGCTGGTTCGTTCGTCACTGCCAAGAACAAGTTCGGCCCAAACTCTTCACTGTTCCCGGCCCGAACTTCAACCTCGGCCCGAACTCCGATCTCAGCCCGAACTTCAACCTCGGCCCGAACATCATCCTCGGCCCGAACACCGAACGTCGGCCCGAACACCGCTTCGGCCCGAACACCGCTTCGGCCCGAACACCACTTCGGCCCGAACATCCCTCTTCGGCCCGAACTCTTCAATATCCAAGATTGTGTGACAAAAGGTGCTATACTAAAACATTCATAACTTTCAGCTCGGGTGTCCGTGTTACGCCAACGAGTAACCAAAATAGCTGGTTCGTTCGTCACTGCCAAGATCAAGTTCGGCCCGAACTCTTCACTGTTCCCGGCCCGAACTTCATTTTCGGCCCGAACTTCAACCTCGGCCCGAACTTCAACCTCGGCCCGAACTCCGACCTCGGCCCGAACTTCAACCTCGGCCCGAACATCATCCTCGGCCTGAACACCGAACTTCGGCCCGAACACCACTTCGCCCCGAACACCACTTCGGCCCTAACATCCCACTTCGGCCCGAACACCACTTCGGCCCTAACATTCCACTTCGGCCCTAACATCCCACTTCGGCCCTAACATCCCACTTCGGCCCGAACTTCATTTTCGGCCCGAACTTCAACCTCGGCCCGAACTTCAACCTCGGCCCGAACTCCGACCTCGGTCCGAACTTCAACCTCGGCCCGAACATCATCCTCGGCCCGAACACCGAACTTCGTCCCGAACATCCCACTTCGGCCCGAACACCACTTCGGCCCGAACATCCCTCTTCGGCCCGATCTCTTCAATATCCAAGATTGTGTGACAAAAGGTGCTATACTAAAACATTCATAATTTTCAGCTCGGGTGTCCGTTTCACGCCCACGAGTAACCAAAATAGCTGGTTCGTTCGTCACTGCCAAGAACAAGTTCGGCCCAAACTCTTCACTGTTCCCGGCCCGAACTTCAACCTCGGCCCGAACTCCGATCTCAGCCCGAACTTCAACCTCGGCCCGAACATCATCCTCGGCCCGAACACCGAACGTCGGCCCGAACACCGCTTCGGCCCGAACACCGCTTCGGCCCGAACACCACTTCGGCCCGAACATCCCTCTTCGGCCCGAACTCTTCAATATCCAAGATTGTGTGACAAAAGGTGCTATACTAAAACATTCATAACTTTCAGCTCGGGTGTCCGTTTTACGCCCACGAGTAACCAAAATAGCTGGTTCGTTCGTCACTGCCAAGATCAAGTTCGGCCCGAACTCTTCACTGTTCCCGGCCCGAACTTCATTTTCGGCCCGAACTTCAACCTCGGCCCGAACTTCAACCTCGGCCCGAACTCCGACCTCGGCCCGAACTTCCCACTTCGGCCCGAACACCACTTCGGCCCGAACACCACTTCGGCCCGAACATCCCACTTCGGCCCGAACACCACTTCGGCCCGAACATCCCTCTTCGGCCCGAACTCTTCAATATCCAAGATTGTGTGACAAAAGGTGCTATACTAAAACATTCATAACTTTCAGCTCGGGTGTCCGTTTCACGCCCACGAGTAACCAAAATAGCTGGTTCGTTCGTCACTGCCAAGAACAAGTTCGACCCGAACTCTTCACAGTTCTCGGCCCGAACATCATTTTCGGCCCGAACTTCAACCTCGGCCCGAACTTCAACCTCGGACCGAACTCCTACCTCGGCCCGAACTCCGACCTCGCCCCGAACATCATCCTCGGCCCGAACACCGAACTTCGGCCCGAACACCACTTCGGCCCGAACATCCCACTTCGGCCCGAACACCACTTCGGCCCGAACATCCCTCTTCGGCCCGAACTCTTCAATCTCCAAGATTGTGTGACAAAAGGTGCTATACTAAAACATTCATAACTTTCAGCTCGGGTGTCCTTTTCACGCCCACGACTAACCAAAATAGCTGGTTCGTTCATCACTGCCAAGAACAAGTTCGGCCCAAACTCTTCACTGTTCCCGGCCCGAACTTCAACCTCAGCCCGAACTTTAACCTCGGCCCGAACTCCGACCTCGGCCCGAACTTCAACCTCGGCCCGAACATCATCCTCGGCCCGAACACCGAACTTCGGCCCGAACACGACTTCGGCCCGAACATCCCACTTCGGCCCGAACACCACTTCGGCCCGAACATCCCTCTTCGGCCCGAACTCTTCAATATCCAAGATTGTGTGACAAAAGGTGCTATACTAAAACATTCATAACTTTCAGCTCGGGTGTCCGTTTCACGCCCACGAGTAACCAAAATAGCTGGTTCGTTCGTTACTGCCAAGAACAAGTTCGGCCCGAACTCTTCACTGTTCCAGGCCCGAACTTCATTTTCGGCCCGAACTTCAACCTCGGCCCGAACTCCGACCTCGGCCCGAACTTCAACCTCGGCCCGAACATCATCCTCGGCCCGAACACCGAACGTCGGCCCGAACACCACTTCGGCCCGAACACCACTTCGGCCCGAACACCACTTCGGCCCGAACACCACTTCGGCCCGAACATCCCTCTTCGGCCCGAACTCTTCAATATCCAAGATTGTGTGACAAAAGGTGCTATACTAAAACATTCATAACTTTCAGCTCGGGTGTCCGTTTTACGCCCACGAGTAACCAAAATAGCTGGTTCGTTCGTCACTGCCAAGATCTAGTTCGGCCCGAACTCTTCACTGTTCCCGGCCCGAACTTCATTTTCGGCCCGAACTTCAACCTCGGCCCGAACTTCAAACTCGGCCCGAACTCCGACCTCGGCCCGAACTTCAACCTCGGCCCGAAGATCATTCTCGGCCCGAACACCGAACTTCGGCCCGAACACCACTTCGGCCCGAACACCACTTCAGCCTGAACATCCCACTTCGGCCCGAACACCACTTCGGCCCGAACATCCCTCTTCGGCCCGAACTCTTCAATATCAGAGATTGTGTGACAAAAGGTGCTATACTAAAACATTCATAACTTTCAGCTCGGGTGTCCGTTTCACGCCCACGAGTAACCAAAATAGCTGGTTCGTTCGTCACTGCCAAGAACAAGTTCGACCCGAACTCTTCAATGTTCTCGGCCCGAACTTCATTTTCGGTCAGAACTTCAACCTCGGCCCGAACTTCAACCTCGGAACGAACTCCTACCTCGGCCCGAACTCCGACCTCGCCCCAAACATCATCCTTGGCCCGAACACCGAACTTCGGCCCGAACAACACTTCGGCCCGAACATCCCACTTCGGCCCGAACACCACTTCGGCCCGAACATCCCTCTTCGGCCCGAACTCTTCAATTTTCAAGATTGTGTGACAAAAGGTGCTATACTAAAACATTCATAACTTTCAGCTCGGGTGTCCGTTTTACGCCCACGAGTAACCAAAATAGCTGGTTCGTTCGTCACTGCCAAGATCTAGTTCGGCCCGAACTCTTCACTGTTCCCGGCCCGAACTTCATTTTCGGCCCGAACTTCAACCTCGGCCCGAACTTCAAACTCGGCCCGAACTCCGACCTCGGCCCGAACTTCAACCTCGGCCCGAAGATCATTCTCGGCCCGAACACCGAACTTCGGCCCGAACACCACTTCGGCCCGAACACCACTTCAGCCCGAACATCCCACTTCGGCCCGAACACCACTTCGGCCCGAACATCCCTCTTCGGCCCGAACTCTTCAATATCAGAGATTGTGTGACAAAAGGTGCTATACTAAAACATTCATAACTTTCAGCTCGGGTGTCCGTTTCACGCCCACGAGTAACCAAAATAGCTGGTTCGTTCGTCACTGCCAAGAACAAGTTCGACCCGAACTCTTCAATGTTCTCGGCCCGAACTTCATTTTCGGTCAGAACTTCAACCTCGGCCCGAACTTCAACCTCGGACCGAACTCCTACCTCGGCCCGAACTCCGACCTCGCCCCAAACATCATCCTCGGCCCGAACACCGAACTTCGGCCCGAACAACACTTCGGCCCGAACATCCCACTTCGGCCCGAACACCACTTCGGCCCGAACATCCCTCTTCGGCCCGAACTCTTCAATTTTCAAGATTGTGTGACAAAAGGTGCTATACTAAAACATTCATAACTTTCAGCTCGGGTGTCCTTTTCACGCCCACGACTAACCAAAATAGCTAGTTCGTTCATCACTGCCAAGAACAAGTTCGGCCCGAACTCTTCACTGTTCCCGGCCCGAACTTCAACCTCGGCCCGAACTTCAACCTCGGCCCGAACTCCGACCTCGGCCCGAACTTCAACCTCGGCCCGAACATCATCCTCGGCCCGAACACCGAACTTCGGCCCGAACATCATCCTCGGCCCGAACACCGAACTTCGGCCCGAACACGACTTCGGCCCGAACATCCCACTTCGGCCAGAACACCACTTCGGCCCGAACATCCCTCTTCGGCCCGAACTCTTCAATATCCAAGATTGTGTGACAAAAGGTGCTATACTAAAACATTCATAACTTTCAGCTAGGGTGTCCGTTTCACGCCCACGAGTAACCAAAATAGCTGGTTCGTTCGTCACTGCCAAGAACAAGTTCGGCCCGAACTCTTCACTGTTCCAGGCCCGAACTTCATTTTCGGCCCGAACTTCAACCTCGGCCCGAACTTCAACCTCGGCCCGAACTCCGACCTCGGCCCGAACTTCAACCTCGGCCCGAACATCATCCTCGGCCCGAACACCGAACTTCGGCCCGAACACCACTTCGGCCCGAACATCCCACTTCGGCCCTAACACCACTTCGGCCCGAACATCCCTCTTCGGCCCGAACTCTTCAATATCCAAGATTGTGTGACAAAAGGTGCTATACTAAAACATTCATAACTTTCAGCTCGGGTGTCCGTTTCACGCCCACGAGTAACCAAAATAGCTGGTTCGTTCGTCACTGCCAAGACCAAAGTTCGACCCGAACTCTTCACTGTTCTCGGCCCGAACTTTAACCTCGGCCCGAACTTCAACCTCGGACCGAACTCCTACCTCTGCCCGAA